>JAGFMF010011868.1:4642412-4667085 GCA_019455555.1 Galemys pyrenaicus | reverse complement strand
TTCTGCTCCCCGCTCTCTGTGGTGGATCCTCTCACCCCCCCACACCTCTGGCCTGTGCCCCAGTGCTTGTATGCATAAATAAAATCTTTAAAAAAAAAATAAATAAATAAAAATGTTTTTTAAATTATGGTAACATACACAAACGTAACATTTACTATCTTAACCATTAGGAGAACAGTTCAGTGCATTGTCTATTAACATTGTCAGGCAGCCACCACCATCATCGTCCTCAGAACTTCACCTTCCCAGTCTGAGACTCCCAACCCATTAAACACTCACTCTCCATTCCCCTCCAGCCTCTGGTAACCCTATTCCGCATTCTGTCTCTGTCACACAGTATTTGTCCTCTCATCACTGGTTTATCTCACTCAGCCTAATGTTCTCAAGATTCATCCATGTAGAATGAGACAGAATTGCCTGCCTTTTTCAGGCAAAATAATTTTTAATTACATGAGTACACCTCATGGGGTGTTTGTTAGGGCAACCTAAGCCAACTCATGCACACGGACTCCTCCCCACTGGTCCTTGCAGCCTCTGTCCCCCTAGGGGGCACCACGGACATGCCTCGTCTCTGTTTCTTTCCAGCAACGGTGGAGGTTACACATAAACCCACCTGGGCCAGGGTTGGTTCTACTAACACACTTCTAGCATCCCCAACCTCCATCTAACCTCCCCACGACCCCTTGGGAAGAAGCCCCGTCTGACTCCTGTCCAGGCCCAGCAAGCAACCCAGCTCTGCAGAATTACTGAGTAAAAATTATCTTATATCAGGCCTCCCTGGTGGCGCAGTGGATTAAGCAACGCACTATGAGGCAGACCGCAGCCACTGCAGCATGAGTTCGACCCCTGCTGCCAGCCAGGGAGGGGACCCACATGGCAGAGCAGACCTTTCCTGCCTCGCTTGCTGCTGCCCTTGGCAGTGTGTTTTTGTCAGTCTGCCTGTTCTGCTCCCCACTCTGTCTCTGGTGAATCCTCTCACCTTCCGCGACTCTGGCCTATACCCCAGCGCTTGTATGCACAAATAAATAAATCTTAAAAAAAATTATCTCATATCAACATCATATATAGCAAATACAGACCTGGAAACAACCTAAACTTCCAAGCATGGAACACTTAAATTAGTATCACTAAGATAACATAAAAATTATGGCGACATGTTTATGCAAAAATGTAAAGTGAGGGGGAAAGGAGAGAATTATTTTATTTTCAATACTACATAATATTGAATGCACTAGAGTTACAATGTAAAATAGATATGTGTGTTGACAGAAACTAGAAGCGAACCAGAGCAATGAAAACAGGGGAAGTAGGTACAGCAGGTGGCAGGGTTCTGTGTGAATTTTTCTCATTTTAAATGCAATAATTAATAAACGCTACTTTAAAATATTTCTATCTCCCAAACTAAAACTTGAATTAAACAAAGAAGCAACTCAACCACAAAAGGACAAGGATGGGCACATCTTTTTTCTTATCCCACTGGGCAAACAAAAATAAAAATAAATTTACTAGCTTATCAGAAAGAGATAATGTAAGTCTTGCCCTGGCTCCATTTGTCAGAAGATAGCCAGGATGTGGAAATATAAAGGTATATTTATTTATTTTTTTTAAAGATTTATTTATTTATGCATATAAGCACTGGGGTACAGGCCAGATGTGTGGGGGGTGGTGAGAGGATTCACCACAGAGAGCGGGGAGCAGAACAGGCAGATCAACGGAAGTACACTGCTGAGGGGAGCAGCGGGCGAGGCAGGAGAGGTCTGCCGCGCCATGTGGGTCCACACTGCTGAGGGGAGCGGCGGGTGAGGCAGGAGAGGTCTGCTGTGCCATGTGGGTCCCCTCCCTGGCCGGCAGCAGGGATCGAACTCGTGCTGCAGTGGCTGCGGTCTGCTTCCTAGTGCGTTGCCTAACCCACTGCGCCACCGGGGAGGCCCCTATAAAGGTATATTTAGACGCCAGTCCATGTCTCTGACACTCGGTGTCAGGCTCCATTATCCATTATCTGGTAAGTTCTGCCACGACTGGTGACTCTGGAGCAGATGGTGTGAGGAGCCTCCAATGGTGGGGACAGCGGGGAGCCTGGACTGGAGGGATGCAGGAGCTGGTCTCCACCATATGGAGTCCGGAATGAAGGCCGGCTGGGCCAGCGAGAGCCACAGTGCAGAGTGGGTCAGGGAATCTATCGATGACTGAAATACCAGGATAGCCCTGGGAGGTGCCTGAGCAGGAGGAGCACAAGTTTCAAGCATAGTTCAACCAGAATTGAGGTGGTGGAAACCCAGGTCACTGTGAGCTGGGAAGGCCCTGAGAGCTGAGGGAGTGGCCTGCGTATGGGAGGAGTGGCATGGAGGGACTTAGAAAAGGTCACTCCGCCAGCTCCCAGGGACACCCCACCTGCTCCTGCTTGAATCTCTCCCTGCAAGAAAGGATTAGTTCACCAAGTAATAATTGTACCTGGCAGAGGAGTGGCAGAAACACACGTGATGCTGACATTTGCTGAGAAGTGAGAAGTTGTAGCTGACAGACTGAAGTATACCAACAGTAGCAGGGCATAATGCTGGTGGCGGGAGACAGCAGGCGCCACTTCCTGCTTTAGGCAGCTCTTAGCTTCAAACAGAGAGTGCTGGAAGCTTCCCCTGGCCTGGCCTCTACTCCCATTCATCCTTGCTGGAAACGCCTGTGTGCTGTCTTAATAAACGCATGTTTTCTTTATTTCCTATTCACTTCTTTATTTCCCATTAAGATCAAGCTGCCTACCTGCCTCTGGGAGTGATTTGTGGTTCTCTACTGCAGCTGCAATTAGAATCCACAGGGGCGCTGCTGTAACTTCACCGTGGTCACGCCCAGGCTAATTAAATAAAAAAGTCACTGCTCCTGGCTTCTGAGATGCAGTCAGGAATGAGAAGCCAGGATTTCAGTGGGCCGTTATGCAGGCTTTGTGGTATCTCAGTAAATAAACACAACAGGTTGTCATTAAGAAATTCCCAAAGAAAGTGAAAAACAAGCTCCTAATGGAGAAGACATAACTAACAATGTATTGCATTAAGATCTTATCGAGAGGAGCCACCCAAGTGGCGCAAGGATTAAGTCGCAGTATTATGGAGCTATTCACAGCCACTGCAGCACGAGTTCGATCCCCAGCCAGGGGGGGACCCACATGGCG
Organism: Galemys pyrenaicus; assembly: GCA_019455555.1. Lineage (NCBI taxonomy): Eukaryota > Metazoa > Chordata > Mammalia > Eulipotyphla > Talpidae > Galemys > Galemys pyrenaicus. The sequence goes on along the minus strand of JAGFMF010011868.1, from coordinate 4,663,925 downwards.
CAGCAGACCTCTCCTGCCTCGCCCGCTGCTCCCATCAGCAGCGTATTTCAGTCGATCTGCCTGTTCTGTTCCCTGCTCTATCTGGTGAATCCCCTCAGGTCCTGCCCCGCTGGCCTATACCCTAGTTCTTGTATGCATAAATAAATAATCTTTTTTTAAAAGAACATATACAAAACTCCTAACCTCATATAAACATAGACAAAAGCCATTATTTTTAAAAAAGATTTTCTTTATTTATGCATACAAGAGCTTGGGTACAGCCTAGAGGTGTGGAGGATGAGAGGATTCACCACAGAGAGCAGGGAGCAGAACAGGCAGATCAACTGAAGTACACTGCTGAGGGGAGCAGCCGGTAAGGCAGGAGAGGTCTGCTGCGTCATGTGGGCCCCCTCCCTGGCCGGAGGCAGGGATCGAACTTATGTTGCAGTCGCTGCAGTTTCTTTCATAGTGCATTGCTTAACCCACTGAGCCACCAGGGAGGCCCCAACAAAAGCCATTATTAAGACATTTCATCAATAAGGAAACATATCCAGTCAACAAGTATACAAAGAGATTCATGGCCTCCTTGTAATCAGGGAAACAGAAACTAAGGTAGCAAAGAGAGAATGTTTTTATCTATCCCATGGCAAAAGTTAATAATTTGACAATGCCAAGGCTGAGAGAGGCCTCTTAGTCAGAGGTCTCTTATCTCAGAGAGATCGCTTATACATGTTTGAGGGTTGTGAAACTGGTATAATGACTTGGGAAAATTGTTTCACTTTTCCTGATAAACTAGGACATTCATATGGCCCCACGGTTCGGGAAATCACTCCTGGGTATAGTTTTAAGGTAATCTTTCCACATGTACTCCATAGAACAACTTCCAAAGAGTCCCCAGCCTGTTTGTGAGAACAAACATGATCCTAATGCCCACAGGTAGAAAGTGAAACACAGTGGTGGTATTTCCATGGTGAAATATTATACAACTGTGAATGTGAATTAATACCAGCTAAACAAACAATAATAAAAGATGTGAAATCTTCATAACATAATGTAGAACCAAAAAATAATAAGTTAAGGAGAGTGGTTATGTGATGGAGAATTCTATATGTCACTTTGACTAGATCATGTTATTATATCCAGTTTTTGATTACTCTTCTTTGTTCTGTCTTTTCCTCTCACACCTGTCCCTTTTACTCTTCTTTTTTTAAAGATTTATTTATTTATGCATACAAAAGCTGGGGTACAGGTCAGAGTCACGGGGTGGTGAGAGGATTCACTAGATAGAGTGGGGAGCAGAACAGGCAGACTGACTGAAACACACTGCCCAGGGCAGCAGCAGGCGAGGCAGAAGAGGTCTGCTGTGCCATGTGGGTCCCCTCCCTGGCCGGCAGCAGGGATCGAACTCGTGCTGCAGGGGCTGCGGTTTGCTTCATAGTGCGTTGCTTAACCCACTGCGCCACCAGGGAGGCCCCCTTTTACTCTTGATCTCTCCTCTCTCACTCTTTTTTTAAATTATTATTATTATTATTTTTAAAGATTTATTTATGCATATAAGCACTGGAGTACATGCCAGAGGTATGGGGAGTGGTAAGAGGATTCACCAGAGACCGAGTGGGGAGCAGAACAGGCAGATGGACTGAAATACACTGCTGAGGGGAGCAGCAGGTAAGACAGGAGAAGTCTGCCAGCCATGTGTCACCTCCCTGACCAGGGATCAAACTCATGCTGCAGTGGCTGTGGATGCTTCATAGTGCAGCGCTCAAACCTTGTGCCACCAGGGAGGCCCCTCCTCCCTTGCTCTTAATCTCAAAAACCTCACTTCACTTATCAGTGTCTGCTAGTTTAGAGTGTTTTATCACTTCCACTTGATTTCTTATTTTACTCATACATGCCAGATAACATGGGCAAACTGAGTAGGCCTGGGTAGCCTAGGAGAATCCTGCAAATTCAGTGGAACTTGGTAGCCTAGGAGACCCCAAGGGCCCAGTCAATCTACAAGAGACACAACAGGGAGACACCCAACAACCAAACCCCAACTCCTTGCCTACTCTACCCATTTAAGCACCTATTTCTTACCACTTCAGTGGCTATCCACTTGGGCCCCTCTTCAGAGAGCTTTCCTGTTCTTCTTCCTACCTATCAATAAGTCTCTTGCTTTTCTGTGATTTTGGTCTTAATGTTGGAGTTCTTTCTTCACAGAAGACAAGAACCAAACAAGAGCATGCCTGGGGTCCTCAAAGTCCAGGCCTATTCCCCAAAACCCCAATTCAACATTAACTATGACCATTTGGTTAAGGCAGAGGCTGCCAGGTTTCTCTACTGTATAGAGTTACTATTTTTCCCTTTGTAATTAGCAAGTACTTAGGGGCAGATTCTTTGACAGTAGGTAAATTTTGTTTTATTTAACACATTTTCACCCACTGGTTTTAATAGCCACTCATTGATGATGCTTCTTGCATTGAGTTATTTCTACGATAATTGCTAAGTGATTTTTTTTTCAAATTCCATCGTTTCATTACTGGACTTTCTGGTATAAGGATGGGCTTTTCTTTCTCTCACTTATTTATATCAGCATGGGTACATGAATTGCTCTTTTATTCTGTGGCTTATAATCTGTGGGCATTATTTGATGCCAGCAGTAACTTGCTAGCGGAATGTCCTTTTGACATGTTCCCCTCATTTTTTGAGCACTTACTTTATAATGCAAGAAATTCTAGTCTCAACTTGTGATTTTCCTCCTCTAGTCATGGAATCAGCCATTTTCCAAAGAGTTTTGGCTCCTTTTAGTAGGGATACTACAATCTGGGCATTAGGTGTGCTCACTGCTAATTATCATTGCTTCTAACAAATATATGTGTATAAAGACCCAGGCCTATGCGTCTGTGGATATATTTCTGTACCTTTCTCTCTTTGACTGTTTCTATATTTATCTGTATGTACACACATTTCTGTATTTCCTAATGTGTCTCTGTGTATTTTTCTCTATATCTACTTCCATGTGTGTATGTGAGTCTATTTTTATGTCTAGTTGTGTTTGTTTCTGTATCTGTATGAGTGCATTTCTATGTCTCTCCTTGTTTCTGTTATTTCTATATGTCTCTCTTTGTGTATGTGTATTTCTGTATATATCTCTACATGTGGGTGGGTGTGTGTATGCGTGTGTGTAATGAAACCATGAACTCATGCTGATACCTCTGATTCCAATCCAGTCCCACAGGACTGAGTCAGAAAGCCCTTCTGGAAGGTGCAGGGGAGGCAGAATCAGAATCCCCAGGAAGTGGGGATGGTGTTGTGGGGGAGAGCCAAAACACTGGGATTTTTTCATATGAAATGAGAAGCCAGGACAGATGGCTGTTGTCCAATCCATGGAAAGACCACAAGGGATACTTGGACAGAACAAACTCATTTTCCACAACAACTGGGAGAGAAGCCCTGACTAGGGGCTTTGTGGGCACAGCTGGTTCTGAGTGAGCCCTGAGGACAGCTGGCAGAAGCAGCTCACACCCAGCTGTCACCAACAGAGGCTGCCCCCACCCCAGCGTTTAGGACATAAATGAGTGGGTTCAAGCTAGTGACCCTAGTTATGGGTACCTCGGTCTGTTTACATAACCAACTGGTATACTTTTTCACGGTACTATTTCTAGGAATCCTGTTCTCTTTAAGATTTTTGCATTTGTCCAAGACAAACCTTTGATTCTGACAGCAGAACTGAGGTTAATAGAGGGAGTGGGTGGGAGGAAAGGGTAGAGCGGGTACAATGGAGTGTGGTGGAGTTATTGACCCTTTGGTTGTAGACACAGTATGGTAATATACATTTGAAGAGGTATGATCCTATACTCCTAAAACATAAACAGTGCTATAAACCAGTTACCTCAATTTATAACAAGGAGTGGTGGTCGTGTAATTATGACAAAATAGATCTGAACTAATTACACCTAAACCTGTCACATGAATTCCAAAACAAATGCCCCTGTTTCTACCTTGGTTGCCACCTTAAGTTCTGGAGTCATGAACCGGGTGTGAGTATGGCTCATTTTAGTCTCTGTTACAAAAAGATTATTACAACTGGGGGTTTCTTTCTTTCGTCCAGTAAACATACACCCCAAAGAATGACAACAGTCCTTTTGGGTTTTACATGTGTGTGCTTTCAACTCAACATTCAGGCATTACAAAACATGGACATTATTTCAGCATCCACAAACAGCACTAGCAGACATCAGTTCAGTTCCCACAAACAGCATTAACAAGGACAAGGCCATTTGGAAGCACTCATGTGCCCATCATGCCAAACAAGCAGTCTGCACATATGGCCTCCTGACTGCCTAAGGCATCGTATCTCACACTGGGAAAGGAGGAGTGAATCGACTTGCCTTACAACACTGGGCAGGGGAGGCCTATAGTGTTCCCAGAACGTGTCTTCCAGGGGCTCAGAAAGCCAAATGTTGATGAATGTGGGACAAACAGGCTGGGCAGTGTGTTTAAAGCAGTCTTATGGTTTCTTGGAGTGCCCAGAGAGTTTAATTTTTAAGTCAAGAGGAGCTACTGAGTGATTGGTAAGTCCCAAGGCTAAGAAACTGTGCCCCCTGGAACCTAATACCAACATAAGCAATTGATTTTGTAGCTCACAGAAAACAAAAGTCCCCAGAATAAAGAGCAGGTGTGGGCCTTCCACCCAGCCCAGGGACTCTCTAGACTGTTCAGGAACACACTTGTGTCTAGACACACAAATCCATGAAAATGCCATTAAGGTTTCTGAAAGGTTTCAGGGCGGTTGGACGAGAGAGCAAGGGGGAGAGAGAGAAAGAGGGAGAGACAAAGAAAAAGCCAGGCCATGTTTCTGACCAGCAGGAACTTTTATTGAGCTGCCGGGTGAGGTGCTCCGATCCCCAGAGCGGGAGTTGAGGAAGTCACGCCCAGGTTACAGGCTGCTGGGTGTTTATAGGCGGACTACTTTGGAGTGGAAAATTTTGAAGTTCCTTCTGGTGGGAAGGTTGTGGTGGGAAGAAGTTGTCCGTTGGTGGTCATCCATATCAAAGCTCCCCAGGTTGCATTCAGGTTCCCTGGCCCGCTGCATTCCACTGGGATTGAGCTCCGTGAGTCACATGTCATCCTGTTCTACATCAAGGACTTGCTGTCTTATCTTGGTTACTGCTGGCTGCCCTGGGGGCCTGGGTGAGGAGTTTAGGTGAGGGGTTTAGGTGAGGAGCCTGAGTGAGGGGCCTGTGTGACCTTTCAGTTTCAATGCACAACAGCTTAATCACCAGTCCAGAGGCAACAACTGAGATGCAGCTACAACTTTAGTACAGGTGTCCATGGGGATGACACCCCTCAATACCTTCTCCCCTAAACTGCCATCCTGCTTCTTTAGCTTCAGTCCAGTTTCCTTCGGATAGGAAAGAGGCAGAAAAGGCGAGGAAGTTGCACACACTCAGGCTTTCTCACCGCCCTCCCCGCTGACTCAAGAGCTTAACCTTCCCTGCTTTGACTAAGGACTGGTCCGGGCAGCCTGGCAGCATTTTGTACCCTGTGTAGAGTCAAGTCAGTCAGGACAGTAAAGGTTTCAGTTTGAGGTCCAAAAGTGCTTCCAAACCCTTAAGTTATGTGAACAATTTGAAAGATACAGGCTAAGGAAAGGATGGTGGCAGGTTAGAGAGAGGAAGGACATGGCCCCCAGAATACAACTGGGATATTCTTCTGTTAAAAATGATGTAATTAGGATGCTTAGTAAAATCTGAATCAAATCTACCAGTAAAATGATAGTGTCTGCTAATTTTTTGATTTTGATCTTTGTACTCTGGTTAGGCAAGAGAATGGCCTTGTTTTAGAAAAGATACTCTAACATTTTTAAAGGTGAAGGGGCATCATGCCTGCAACTTATTTTCAAATAGTGCAAAAGGAAGGAAAAATAGAGAGAAAAAGAGAGCATGAAGCAAACATGGTTAAACATTAACATTTGTGGAATCTACATGAAAAGTATTATTCTTTTGGGGGTGGGGAGCAGAAATCAAACCATATTATTGAAGAGTTTCAGAGAGGATAAGGGTTGGGGGGACCTGCTCTGAAATCCTCAGACTGCAGGAGCTCCCCAGCTTTACAATCCCAGAGAGGAAAAACACTATTTTAAACTGTTGTTCTATGAGTTCAATTTAAATCTGGTAAGAAAAAACATGACCAAAAAAATAAAGGTGAATGCTGCTATGTCCAAGCCTGGAGCAAGGACCGGGGCTTGCCACCTAAGGCCACGGCTCCCAGGTCCTGCACCCCTCTACCTCACTAAACCTAGGCAAGGGCTGCTCCCAATGCTGTTTCCCTCCCAGAGGTCAAGCTGCTCTAAGCGGCCAGAGAAAGCACTGCGCTTCTACCCCAACCTTAGCCATGGCCCTAGCTGCTCAAGAGTTTTCTCAAAGAGACTTTGGTTTCCTCAGACTCCTTGGTTTATAGGCTTACTCTGACACTAGAACAGACGTAGTAAGAATGGCTTACAGGAGGAATGTAGGGGAACAAAATAAGGGCTCAGGGAAAAAAATAATTATAGCAAACAGAAAACAAAATCAACAGGTAACTATCAGAGACATTCTACAAGGGAGGGGGAGGGAGAAGGATCAAAACAGGAGTGAAGAGCACAAGGGACTATGGTGATGGGGCAACAGGTTAATTGGTGATGGGAATTTTACAGGGACGACAACTGAGAGGAGGAAGCATACATTGTACAAAAATGAAGAATGATGTAAAATATATAGAAAATAAAATTCAATTGCAAAAAAAAAATTGACAGAGCATTTGCCTATTAAAAAAAAATGGTGGGCCTCCCTGGTGGCACAATGGGTAAAGCAACGCACTCTGAAGCAAACTGCAGCCACTGCAGCACGAGTTCGATCCCTGTCTCCCAGGGAGGGGACCCACATGGTGTGGCAGACCTCTCCTGCCTTGCCCACTGCTGCCCTCAGCAGTGTATTTCAGTCTATCTGCTGTTCTGCTCCCTACTCTGCCTCTGGTGTATCCTCTAACCCCCCACACCTCTGGCCTGTACCCCAGTGCTTGTATGCATAAATAAATAAATCTTTATAAAGAAAAAGAAAAAAAATGCTCCAGTTTCTCCCCTCAGCATCAGAACTTCCCCATCTCATGTCCATGCTCCTTGGTCTCACAAGAAATAATGATGTCTTCCCATCTCCCAGGAAGGGCCAGGGCTCCTCTTCTTTGTGCCTTAGTCGATGACTGCACCCTGAGAGCCCAACGTGGAGCTGCTCAAGTCTCTCTGGGTCAGGCCCTTTCCAGCTGTTGGTGACTCTGACACTTTAACCCTCAACACAGGGACATTTGACTTCCCTTCTCCCCCATTAAGCGTCAGAGTCAAAGACAGGATTTAGAACTGGAGACTTGAATTGCAGTCTCTGCTCCATCCCTTAATAGCCGTGTGATTCTCAGCACATTTCTAGGACCAGTGAGAAGTGCACATGCAGCACGTGATGAACTGCAGTGGGGACCATCAGCCCTTCTCTTTCCCATCTTCTTCTCCTTTCCCTGATTTCTGGACATTGCTTCCTTTGAGCTGACAACAAATCCTGCCTGGCTGCAGGCGGCTCCCAAGCCTTCATCTCTGTTGCTGCCCCTCTTCTGGACTCCGTTTGTCTGGATCCCACAGCTGCTTAGATTCCCCTCTGAATCCAGCCAGCTCCTCAAATTTAACATGCCAACCCTAGGCCCATTTGCGCTGGATTTGCCAAAAGGCAGTCACAGCAGGTGCTGAAGGCCACCCAGAAGCAACAAACATCTAAGAAAAGAATTTGACATTAAAAAAATGCATCAAAGCATTTAGTCTTTTGTGTACCTTTTATTGCAAATTACATGGGCGAGTTGTACCTAAATTTGCATTATCCTGACCTCTGTGGGTCACAATTCAGTGTTCAATGTCATCTGCAACAAGAGCTGATCTTTCCTAACAGCCTTGGGCTCCAGTCACTCAGCACCCCTCTCACAGCACCCTTCACTTCTCTCTCAGGTCAATACCTCCATTTTTTAAATCCTGATATCTCTCCTGTCCCAGAGATTCTACCCTTTCCACCGAGCAATATCAGTCCCTGCTGGCTCAGGCCTACAACACGGTGTAGCCTTCTAACCAAGCCCACTGCTTCTGTCCTTTGCCTTGGCTCAACTCCTCAAAGCAGAGTAGAGGCACCACACTCCTGTTCATACAGATCTAGGGGGCTCCCCCTTGAGTTAAATGCAAGTTCCTGCCAAAAGTAAAGACCTGAACTGAGGATTCCAGTTCAGCTGCCACCCCCACTTCTGTTGTTCACCACCCCTTCCTCACAGATCCGGGGCTCCAAACAAACTAGACTTTTTGTCATCTGTGAACACATGTTTCCTCTGCCCAAAATAACCTACATCTGTCTCCACCTGTTGAGATCTGTCCTAGAAGGGTTATTCAATAAATAGTACTGGGACAATTGGTATTTGCAGGAAAATATTTTGGATTCTCCACACTCTATGCCAAAATATATTTCCAATAAACTAGGGCTAAATATAAAATGTAAATATAGAAATATAATTATATAGATGAAAAAAATCTAGCTGTAAAAAGTCTGGGAAAACATGCAATTTTCAAACATATGAAAGTGTAGAACATTCTAAGCTTAAAAGCAAGAGCGGGACCTCCCTGGTGGCGCAGTGGGTTAAGCAACACACTATGAAGCAAACCGCAGCCACTGCAGCACAAGTTTGATCCCTGCCTCCGGCCAGGGAGGGGACCCACATGGCACAGCAGACCTCTCCTGTCTCGCCCACTGCTCCCCTCAGCAGCGTGTTTCAGTCAGTCTGCCTATTCTGCTCCCCACTCTGTCTCTGGTGAATCCTCTTACCACCCTGGACTCTGGCCTGTACCCTAGCTCTTGTATGTATAAATAAATAATCTTTAAAAAAACAACAAAATTTCAAAGGAAACAAAGAAATAGATCTAATTCATTAAATAGAACTTGACTTATCAAAACCAAACTGATTAGCAATTAACAGAGGAGTAGAGTTCTTTGTGTAAAGTAAATGCTGGGGTCTCCTACTCAGGGGGGTGATTTGTTTAGTAAAATATGAAAGGGGCCACGTGGATCTCCTTCACGAGGGTCATGTGATATCTGACATTTCGCTCCTTCTCTAGGCATTTGAAATATCCAAACCCTCTCCAAGACTGAAATATCAAGACCCAAACTTTGACATCTTTCCCCGGATTCCCGTGTCTCATTAATAGCCACTGCTCTAATTTTGTTTGATTGGTTCATTTTTTTTGAACCAGGAGGAATAATACTTAGGAGTGCTTCATCTGTGCCAGTTTAAGTACTTTATCTCATTTAATTCTTATCACAACCCCCTAATAGAGAGGTCTGGTGTGCCATGCAGTTCAGCTGGGTGAGGGGGTATGAGGGTGGGGGATTGAACTTGTACTGCAGTAGCTGTGGATAGCTTCGTAGTGCTGTGCTACGCCACCAGGAAAGAGCCCTTTATCCATTTCTTTTCCTCTTCCAAATGTAACCTCTGAAATGTGTATTCTTCTGAGTTAACATGTAAAATGGTTGCCAGTGTCAATACACTGATGTTCAATATCCCCTAAATTATGTATCCCTATTAAAACTTCAGGCCATCATCACTTTTTTTCTTATGTTATTGTAAAGATGATTATACAATCGTGTAGATTTTAGGCACTCTAAGTATTCTACAAACTAAAGGCAAGGGTCCATATTTAATTCCTCTCTTGAAAAAAATAACTTTATTGATGTATAATTTCCCTGCAATCAATTGCACTTTGAAAGTGTACATTTCAGGGTCTCCCTGGTGGCCCAGCAGGTTGAGCATCACACAGTGAAGCATCCATGGCACAGCAGCGCAAGTTCAATCCCCTGCCAGGGAGAAAGCCCACATGACGCAGCAGACCTCTCCTGCCTCACCTGCTGCTCCCCTCAGCAGCATATTTCAGTCCATCTGCCTGTTCTGCTCCCCACTCTGTCTCTGGTGAATCCTTTCACCTCCTGTGACTCTAGCCTGTACCCCAGCTGTTGTATGCATAAATAAATAAATATTTTTTTAAAAAAAGAAAGTGTACATTTCAACAAGTTTTGGCACATCTAAGAAACCAGTACCATAAACAAGATGCAGATTGCTTCTATCACTGAAAATTACCTGTGCCCTTTTCAATCTATTTTTCCCCTGCCCCCTGCTCTTCCCAGATCCAGGCTATTGATCTGTTTCCTGACATACATATATATATATATATATTTCATTTTCTAGTAGCGGCACTGTGAAGCTATCCACAGTCACTGCAGCACTGTGACCTACATGGAATAGCAGACCTCTCCTGTCTCACCTGCTGCTCCCCTCAGCAGTGTATTTCAGTAGATTCCCCTGCTCTGCTCCCCACTCTGTCTCTGGTGAATCCTCTCACCCTCCCACACCTCAGGCCTCTATCCCAGTTCTTGTGTGTATAAAATAAATCTTTTAAAAAAGTATTTACACTACTTTACATTCTAACTAGTAACCTAAGATAATTCGTTTCTTCACATCCTCAGCAACATTTGATAGTTGTCAGTCTAAGTTTAGCCAATCCAGTGGTGTTTTGGGGGATGGTATGGTAATATTAGTTTGTATTTCTCTGCTAATACTGAGTATATATATATATATATATATTTAAGATTTTATTTATTTTTGTGTAGAAGACCGGGGTGTAGGCCAGAGGTGGAGGGATAATGGGATTCACCAGAGTGGGGAGCAAAATAGGTTAATCTACTGAAATACACTGCTGATGGGAGCAGCAGGCAAGACAGGAGAGGTCTTCTGGGCCATATGTGGGTTAGCTCCTTAGGTAGAGATCGAACTCAGGCAGTAATCGTGAAAGCGTTGTGACAACTAGGCCACCAGGAAGGCCTAACACTGAGCAAGTGTATACCATTTTTTGGTGAAATGTCTGATTTTACATTTGGTGAAATGTAAGATTTTTTAACAAATCTTTTGTCTATTTTCCGCATTGCGTTATAGTATTGACTTTTAAGGTTTAAATATTTGAACAACTTAAAATATTAAGCTAATATAAAACGAAAAATTTTAAATAAATCCCTTGTCAACTTTATTATTTATTAATAGCCGAATTTTAAATATTCGGAAATTGTTTAAATTTTTAAAAATTCGGGAAACTCTGGCTTGGAAAAATAGAATAACTGGTGAAGAACACAACGACTCCAACCTAGGGGGGCTTTTAAACGATAGTCCTATCTTGCCCCCACGAAACCTCATTCTCTATGGAATAAGGGCCACAGGAAGTGTTTTACACACGCACACTTTTTATTGTTTTTAATAAAAGAAGGCTTGGCGGGGTTTCCAATCACTGACCCATTTTGGAAACCATGTCAGTGTGTGGGGCAGGTGCGGTCTCCGAGGTCCGAAACTCAGTTCATTCTCAACCATCCTCGATATCAGCCCCACAAACAATGTGGGCCCCACCAGGAAAGTTCCCCCCCTTCGTCTCTATCACGCCCCTTCCTCTGCAGTTTCCTTCTGGAGTACCCAGCTCAGCCCTGCCGGATTCGCACCGCACGGCCCTCACTAGCCGAGCACGGTTCCCGGCCAAAAGCTGAGCATGCTGGTGACGTCACGGTTCTGCGCCCCGCCACCGCGGCGCTTCCGTCCGCGGGTTGGCGGCGTCACAGGGGCGCGCGCCGGAAGCTGGCGCCAAACGGGCGGAAGTGGCAGGGCGGGGCGTGAGTACGATGGGGGGCGGCGGCGACTGGCGATGAGCAGCGGGAGCGCGTGAGCGAGCCGGCGGGCGAGGCTGGGGGGCCCCGGAGAGCTAGCCGCAGGGCGGAGGGCGGGGGCGCGAGCGCGGCGGGCGGCGGGCGGCGGCCAGGGCGCGGCGGCGGCGGCCGAGGAGAGAAGATGGCGGATGGCGACAGCGGTAGCGAGCGCGGCGGCGGCGGCGGGCCCGGTGGCTTCCAGCCCGCGTCCCGTAGCGGCGGCGGCGGCGAGCAGGAGACGCAGGAGCTGGCCTCGAAGCGGCTGGACATCCAGAACAAGCGCTTCTATCTGGACGTGAAGCAGAATGCCAAGGGCCGCTTTCTCAAGATCGCCGAGGTGGGCGCGGGCGGTTCCAAAAGCCGCCTCACGCTGTCCATGGCCGTGGCCGCCGAGTTTCGCGACGCGCTGGGCGACTTCATTGAGCACTACGCGCAGCTGGGCCCCAGCAGCCCAGAGCAACTGGCGGCGGGAGCCGAAGAGGGTGGCGGGCCGCGGCGCGCGCTCAAGAGCGAGTTCCTGGTGCGCGAGAACCGCAAGTACTACCTAGACCTCAAGGAAAACCAACGCGGCCGCTTCCTGCGCATCCGCCAGACGGTGCACCGCGGAGGTGGCGGCGGCTTCGGTGGCCCCGGGCCCGGCGGCCTACAGAGTGGTCAGACCATCGCATTGCCCGCGCAGGGCCTCATCGAATTCCGCGACGCGCTGGCCAAGCTCATCGACGACTATGGGGGCGAAGACGACGAGCTAGGCACTGGTGGTGGCGCTGGGGGTTCTGGAGCCGGCTTGTACGGGGAGCTTCCGGAAGGCACCTCCATCACGGTGGACTCCAAGCGCTTCTTCTTCGACGTAGGCTGCAACAAGTACGGAGTGTTCCTGCGAGTGAGCGAGGTGAAGCCGTCTTACCGCAACGCTATCACAGTCCCCTTCAAGGCCTGGGGCAAGTTCGGAGGCGCCTTTTGCCGGTATGCAGATGAGATGAAAGAGATCCAGGAGCGGCAGAGGGATAAGCTCTACGAACGCCGCGGTGGAGATGAGTCTGAGGGCGAGGAGGTGGATGAGGATTGAAAAAAGCCGCTTTCCCTGTAGGCCTCCACACCCCCCCCCCCCCCCCCCCCCCCCCCCNATGAGTCTGAGGGCGAGGAGGTGGATGAGGATTGAAAAAAGCCGCTTTCCCTGTAGGCCTCCACACCCCCCCCCCCCGCCCTTTAAACCACGAACCCCTTGGCTAAAGAGCTACCCTTCCTGCCCATCCCCAGTGAGCTAGTGCAGGGGTAACAAGGGAGGCCCCAGAAGGAGAAAATTAAAATTTAAGTAATAGTTAATTAAGAGAAATAACGAGAAAAGTCGCGGACAATTAGAAAAAAAGCAGTAAAGTTCCAAGGAACAGACAGCAACCTGCAAAGAGAGGACAGCAGTGTCTCCTCACCTGAGCAAAATAGTCTCAGCTTCTGTTGTTTCCCAGCTGAGGTTCCTAAACCCATCAGGAGAACCATGCAGGGACTAGATCCTCGCCCGGCATGGGCCAAAGGAACACTGAGTTACCCAGAAACATGATGACAACTGAATTTGTGTTGTACCTGGGTAACCTGTTCTAAAGATCTCTCCAGAACTCAGTATTGAAGTGTCTTTCCCTTCACCTCCATTGAAATCAGCATTTTGGATCTAGGTCTTCATGGAATTCTTGACAAGAGAATAGGGGCCTTTGCAGTTACCCACTTCTGAGGATACCGGTTTCATGAAAAGGAATACAACTTTAATCATGGACAGGGCAAAATAAGAATTCAGGAAGCCATTGGGGAATACAGAAACAAATTGGATCCGTTTTGTCTAAAATGGTTTTGCATGGAACCTGGACCAAGGCCCAAGTTTTTTTGTTACAGAACTGTTTTCCGGGACGCAAATGAACTCTGATGTCAATCCTTGAACTAGAATTCATTACTAAAACACATTTTTTAAGTTGGCAAAATTTTTTCAAAGCTAGAAGAGCAGTTTTTCATTGGGGATTTCTGAGGTAGGCACAAGAATAAATCGGGCATAAAGCACAAGGAAAACTGTTTGAGTGGATTGGTTGCTGCTCACTAAAGTTCTTCCCCTGATCTCCATATATGGAGGTCATTACCAAGAAATGGCTTAGGTATGAATGAGAGCCAGATCCCTGTGGCTCCACCTTGTGAGCCAGTGAAGTGTGGCTAATTCGGCTGTTTCCGCCACTGGTTGGCTGGATTTTAAACTTTAAAACTTGAAGATATCTACAAAAGGAACAGTGTGACTACAAGCTTGAGCTTTAATGGAATATACATCCTCACAGAAAAGTTGGAATAACCAAAACTGAAGTCTTCATCTACCTTCAGTTTAATCTGTGGATTTTTTCAAATACTAAAGATCCTCAGGTCCAGAATTCCAGCATCATTTATTCTTTTAAAATAAATTTTTAAGAACTTGATCCATTGTATCAGTACCTCACAATCAAAGTTGGCAAATGGTGGATAAGTGATTCAAGCAGCGTGTCCTTTGGAAACAAATCCATCTGAATGGAGCTGAAGTGAACAGTGAATATGCTGACTATATCCTGGAAGCATTTTTATACCATCTTGAAATTTCAACAAACTGGCTTTTGCCAGTTTAGCCAGCTGTCTTTCAAGAATAAAAGTTGGGGTTTTCAAGGATCGCCTCTTCTATATTTTAAATGGATTTTCAGTAGAAATCTTTTTTTCTAATCAAGTTAATCCCACCCCATCTTAAAAGGTATTCCTTAAAACGTCAGAGACCTAGGTAACTTTGAATTGAATGGGAGCTAATGTTCTTTCCAAAGTTTTCAGGTATTCTTTGTGAGACACCTTCTCAACCGGGAGGCAAGTAACCCCACCTCCTCCGTCTTAGTATATTTTTTAACTGCATGCCTGCCCTTTATTTGAGCTGCCTTTTAATTTATTGCATACCCTTTTTATTATCTTATTTTGGTAGTATTCAATCTATACACTTTTTGTATTTATTGGGAAATAAGTAATATACAAAAAGGTCATTTTCATGCATTGTGGCTGAGAGGGAGGGAAATGATTGTGTATATAAAATTAAGCTTTTTAAAAATTCGGTTATGATGCAGAAAATTATTGCTCTTAGATTTAAAAAAAAAAAGTGGAAGAGCCACGAACATTGGTGCCCTTTTCAGACTCTTTCTCTACTTTCATCATCCACAGTAGACTTTTTAAACAGGTTTTTTTAATCTTTTTTTTTTTTAAATTTTTCTCCGTTGCAAAGAATGTTTCCTAAATTGTATGGGAGCAATAGTATTTTTGATGTTTTAATGACATCCGTATACTTGTACTGTATTTTGTACTACAAGGCAGCTGTTTTCAATAATGTCCTGCTGTATTTACATATGTGTTTTGAGTGTTGTTTTTTTTTTTTTCTTTGCTGCGGAGAACAAATCCCTAAATAGTTTTAGTAAAAGAGCTGAGAAGTTAGCATTAGGTTTGCAGAAACTTTAAGTTTCAAACTCTGAGGCAGCAATGAAAATTAAGGTTGTGGCTGTTCGTTGATTGCTGTAACTTTCATTTTCAAACCATGTACAATTCCTGTGTAGACCAATTTGTTTCTTGCTTCATTTGGTGGTTCTGTTGCTCAGCTGCAGTGAGCCAGTTCAATTTTGCAAAGGTGCGGTACCTCTCCTTTTTAAGGGGTTGGTGTATTTTTTTCTTTTCTTTTTGTTTGGCTGAATTGCAGTAACTAGCCTTGCCTTTCTATTCTGTAGAAATGACAGGGTCTTCACAATCCTTCACCAGTGGCTACTAAGCTATAATTAGCTGAATAGAAAGAATGTGGAAGTGGTCTGAGGCATATAGAGTATATGCCAAGAACACTACCATATATGGCATCAGCTTTGGTTACCAGAGAAATTTTCTTAGTCATTAGACCATATAACAGTAATATATCATATGTAAATCTTTAGATGTCAATTTGAGAATTCTCCCAAAAAAAGGAGCAAAGAATGCATAAGCTATGTGTTGGAAAAAGTAATTTATATTAAAATTTTGACCTGCCTATATGTAAGATTAAGTGGTAAATGTCATAGTGGTGGGTTTTAAGTCTAAACCAATCTCAGAGGTTTGTTTCTCCTGCCAGGGGTGCTTCATGGCTTCTCTTCCCACTGCAGGAAGATAACAGAAGGATGTAGGTTAATTGCAGCATTTACCCATCTTTATTCCAGTTACTAGGGACAATAGGAATCTGCAGAACAGAGACTGGTATAATTAAACAAGATGATGCTAGTGGATCATTTCTCAGAACTCATTCATAAATAGGCTTGTTAAAAGGAAATGATCTTTGTTAAATCCGGTCAGAAAATGGCATTGTGCGACTGTGGTTTTCAACCACTATTATGAACTGTGACTTAAGACTCGTTTTTTTTATTTTGGCAAACATCCCAGCTAATCACATGTTCAAAATAATAATTTTCCTGAAAAGTAGAGAACTAAAATTCCTTTCCAGATAATTGGTAGAATTATCTCAAACTACTGCAGAAACAGATGTGCGAAGTCAAATTTTAGGAGCAGAATCAAGAGTAAACTCTTGACAGCACCCTACCGTTCCTTCCGATTTCTATTGTCCCTATCATTCAGTGAGTAGAACAGCGTTCGAAGCAAAGAAAGCTTTCAGTGCAATATGCTGCACAGAACAAAATGTAAAAAATCTGTATGGCACCAAAAATCAAAGTGAAAACCAAACCAAAAACCCGGACACCCTATGTCACTATGGGAGGCATGTAGGTGGTATAAATGACTGTAGCTGTGATACACACATGGCTACTGGTCAAGTCACTTTCCATAATTATTTACTGCAAAATGATTGAGAGGCTTTTGGTGCAGGCAGTCAATAACCTCCTGCTTCCTTTGTTACCTCTGGATCACTTTGCAGTAAATTGCAGGTCTTTCAAGAGTCAAGCTTCAGTTTCCTCAAAACAAAACAAGTATCCTGTCTTTATCTGAAAATGCAGGGTTGTGGGCAAAAGAGGCTGGTTATAATAATGCCCTCATATTGAGTGGTCTGTAGATGGCTGCAAACTTAAGGCACTATAGTTGCTGAGGATGCTTTGTTAAATGTGACTTTGACTGGCTTTATTTACAGGGGGGTAGAATGATCTACACAAGATATTAAAAGGTGAATATTTGTCTGCATCTACCTTACTCTTGAGGTGGATGAAATTAAGGAGAAACTTAAGTGTGCAAACAATGCACATTAAGTATTCTTCTCTGTAAATTTTGTTTTCATTAACCCAATTATGGTACTTTGTCCAGTGCACAACTGATCTCTCAGTAGATATTCATTTGAAAATAGTGTGGCCTTGATCAGTGAGAAGGGGAAGGAGAGAAGTGACTTTTTACTTATGTAGAAATGACTCGTTTGCTGAGAGTTGTTCTGCAGCACTCTTCGTATCTATGCGTTTGTGATCTGTCTCCTTTTTGATTCAGAAAGTTAATGTTTTTGACCCTGGAGTTACTAATTCAATTGAGTTGTCTTCTATTTTTAGGAAGTATCAGATGTGCTCTGATATGTAACAAAGTTGACTGCTTTGATGTCCAATCTCAGGTTTTAGAATATATATAGTAGTGTGAAAACCCACTATTAAAACGTTAATTTAGTACCCCCTTAAAGTCACATGCATCAGGCCTGTTCAGAGAGCAGAGCCTCCATCTTTAGCTCCTTTTCTACTTTGTACTTCACTTAAAGTGTTGATTGATTTTACATTGTATATTTCCATTTTAACCCTGACATACTTCTCAAAGATAAAGCACTTTTGATCATGAAATACATGGAATTTTTGTGTGATGTGGATGGTTTCTCAGGCTTCCATAGATAATCTGCTTATGAATATTGTTCTATCTCTGTGTAAGAATAATAGAAATCTTTGCTAATGTTAGAAGGTTTGTATTATGATCCAGAATGCATTTTGCTAGCTTCCAATGGATGGGAGAGTAAACAATGCTGCATTCACAATTTAATAGGTTACTTTCCCTTGAGCCTTAAGGTAATTTTTTCTTTTTTCTGTCAACAACAGCACTGAAGTTATAGTAAATAAATGAGATTGTCAGTTTTCAGGGTTGGTTTTAGAGTACTGTAAATCAATTAGCTGTCTTCCTAAAGAGTTACTATTCCCATTAAATAAACTGGATAGTAGGGGGAAGGGTGGGACTGGGGATGAGGGGGGGTAGATAGTTTGTAGAAAAGAAAAAAGGAAAAAAAACACATTTACTTTTAAGAAAAATATAGACAAAGAGAAAAAATGCACATCAATGCCCCATTTGAAATTTCAGATATAAGTGGAAGAAGAGGTAAATTATACCTTCCATTTCCTGTTTTTAATCTAGAAAAGCAAAGTAATTAATACTCAAATCCCTCCCCGTTCCCAAGTTTTAAGAGAGCAAATTTTTGGATGGACAGTTCTCTTGATAACTTTGCTATTTAGTCAGTAACTGTTCCCAGCCCTGAGGTAATATCTAGTTTTCATTATTGATGGATTTTACAGATCCTTATTTTGACAAATAGTTGTCAGTACTGAAAAGTAAATTTGGAAAATAATAAAATTGCATCACAAAGGCTTACGCTAGTAATTTCTCTGATCCAAGTAAGACCTTTATGAATGTATTTTATATTTCCTAATGAAATAGGGAATATACCATCAATGAAATCACCATTATTCACAATGTTTTACTTTTGTTTGAAAATCTAACTCATGGCTGTTGAATTAGCCCTCCCAGTTGACATGGGTAAAGCCATGTTAAAACAGCAAATGCTCTGTTGGTCAATCACTGCTCAGCCGGACTTGTAATGCAGAGAGGGCAGAACTTTATCTGAAGTAAAAGGTGATTCTAAGCAGTTTAATTAAAGAATGTGACTACTTTAGCATGAGATTTTGAGTCCAGGAGCAAAGTTCATTCTTTATATCTAAATATTCACTGATACAGAAGAGGAGCGAGCTGGTTATATGTGATCTAATGAAGTGTGGACCAAGATCATTGGAGAGGAAAAAACTTAGGATTATTGTCCACTAACTTATTACAGAAGACATGAGTTTTTTATCTTCCTTTCTTTAATAAGCAACTAAAGAAAATTAAGTTAGACCATCTCATTTTTGAAAGGCAAATTTTCATCTCCAGTCTTAACCCTGTGTTGCACTGTCAGACTGGTTCAAAAATATATTTGGAAATAGAATTGCCAGTGGTATATTTTTTCCCTTTTTAAAATTCCCTTTTCAGAGATACAAGTGCAGGGAGAGACCTAAGAAAATTGAAAAAACAGGATTATATTACTTAATCACATTTGTGTTGTAGAGATTAGGGAGTTTTAAACTGTTGAACTGTGAGATATAAGCCCTTTTCTCCCAACCCACAGGTCACCTCTCTAGAAATTCTAAACACTCGGTTTTCCTACAAATGATTATTGATTGGACAGAAGGCTAGAAACTGATGAGTAAGGGCATACTTATGAATATGAGTGTGATTTTGCATGTTATAATAGGGAAATATATTTGAGTTTTTAAAAGTTACCAAAATTTGAATAACATTGTCAGTGTATGTAGTTGAACTTCTTTTTTCTAAAGTTCTAGAAACAATTAGAGGTTTATTCTTTTGCACCTTCATACAGATGTTTTCTCAAGATTATTTTTAAAGGTCTGTCCATTTTCTGATAATTCCAGATACTTTTTATTTTGTAGGAACCTTCACTGCCAATCAAATCTACCAGGGGCTTCCTTAGATTAGATTCTATATTACAAAGTTGGAACTGATGTTCTGCCAGTAGAGCATCTATAGAAGTCATTTGAATGAATGAAAACCAAATATTGATAGCAGGAGACAGCTTCCTGATCTAGATGTACAACTAGAATTTAGGTTGGAGGTTAGTTTAAAAGTTTTTTGGGGATGTCTTCAATCTGTGTAAATACCCACATGCTTGTGCATTGTAAACCAAGTGTGTATTCCTATGTATGAATTTGTAGAACGGATTTCTGCTTCAAGAGAAGCTGCACCTTTAATTGTATAAGGTCCCCTTCACCTATAACCCTATAAATATTTGTAAATAGAACACTAAAGTTTGTAGTGATAGGATCAATTTGGGAATATCTGCTGAGAGACCAAAAAGCTCATTTTTTTAAGTACCTTGGTTAAAGAGTAAAGATTATGCCTCTTATTTTTTAAAAGAAAAATGCACTTTAACAAACACAGAGCTGCATGGGCAATTCAAACAAATCCGTTAAGTGCAGTATCCATTCAGAAATCACACTTCCTGGAAACCGTTCAAAGCAGAGTCTAGATGGGCTGTTGATCTCACTGCCTAGAGGTTGAAGCTCAGATTCTGGTCAATTTCAAGATGAGCAGGGCTGCTTCAAAAGAGCAATGTGAATACAGCCAGAAGCTTCAGACAGGTCTGTAAAATGGCGGGTCCCGTATTTACCACTAACTAGCAAAACTGACAGAAAAACTCATAGAGAAAAAAAGTTTGAGAATCCTTACTGCTGGTGTGCACTCCTTACAATAGCAAACTTTTGCAAATGGAGTTTTACAGTCTATATTTAAAAAATTGTATGTTTGTAACAAATAAAGTATGCGGAAAAGTGAATGACAATCTTGTGCTTGTGTCTCTAATTTAAAGAATTATGGGATATGGGGAGGGAACTAATGGGGTTCATAAATTGGTCTAGAATTGAACAAGATCCCACTTGCCATTGCAAATTTCATCTGAAATATAGCTAATTCTAGACCCGCTGGGTTCCCATAATTCCTTCCTAGTTAGGTAATCTCTGAAGTAAAAATTCC
The DNA here is from genome assembly GCA_019455555.1 of Galemys pyrenaicus. NCBI lineage: Eukaryota > Metazoa > Chordata > Mammalia > Eulipotyphla > Talpidae > Galemys > Galemys pyrenaicus. The sequence continues at coordinate 4,643,361 of JAGFMF010011868.1, read as the reverse complement.
AACTAAGTTTCATGCTTTTATTCATATCCCCAGCCAACCACTTGTTGCTTCCCCTAATTTCTTCCTTTTTCTACTGGCTTTTAGGCTTTTAGAACCTATTTATAATGCTGTGAAGAATTGACTACCCCAGTGTTCCCTTGTTTATCATTACCAACTGCTTAGGGAATAGATCGCCAGTTTTACCCAAATGTTAATGAAAAACACGGTTATTTCATAGATCCAGTCATGGTTCCCAAACTTCTGGGCCTTGAAATTTACAGAAGACCTCCAAGGAGCTTTTACTTTTTATTTTTCAGGGCTATAACAGTTACACAAAACACAGCAGAGATTGAACCATTTTCAAGACAACACAGGTCCACTTACATCTACATCAAAGCAGTGACACAACACCACTTAGCCCCTACTCCTGGAAGACAACTGAGAGAATGAAATTGAACTAGATGCATAACGTTAGTAAGAAAATAGTTTTGGGACCTCCCTGGTGGTGCAAGGGGTTAAGCACTCTGCACTATGAAGCATATGCAGCCACTGCAGCGGGAGTATAATCCCTGGCCAGGGAGGTGACCCATATTGGGCAGCAGACCTCTCCTGCCTTGCCCACTGCTCCCCTTAGTGGTGTATTTCAGTTAATCTGCCTGTTCTGTTCCTCACGCAGACTCTAGTGAATCCTCTCACCCCCCACACCTCTGGCCTGTACCCCAGTGCTTGGATGCATAAATAACCTTTAAAAAAAAGGAGTTTTGGGCCTCCTTGGTGGCGCAGTGGGTTAGGCAACGCACTATGAAACAAACCTGGTGGCGCAGTGGGTTAAGCAACGCACTATGAGGCAGACCGCAGCCACTGCAGCACGAAGTTCGATCCCTGCTGCCGGCCAGGGAGGGGACCCACATGGCATGGCAGACCTCTCCTGCCTCGCCCGCTGCTGCCCTCAGCAGTGTACTTCCATTGA
>JAGFMF010011868.1:4621796-4642159 GCA_019455555.1 Galemys pyrenaicus | reverse complement strand
CCTGCTCTCTGTGGTGAATCCTCTCACCCCCCCACACCTCTGGCCTGTACCCCAGTGCTTGTATGTATAAATAAATAAATCTTTAAAAAAAAAAAAAAAGGAGTTTTGATCTTTTGGGACTCCCTGAAAGTGTCTTAGGGATCTCTAGGTGTTTCTGGATCACACTTTGAGAATCACTGAACTAGACTGGTACGTAAATTACATCTTTCTGCAGATGAGGGAGGTGGTTGGAGAAGACTAGTAATCCTTTATGTCCACCCCCTATTTTTTTTTTCTATTAGGTAATTCCTACTGGTACAGGAATGTACTTTTGTGCACACAATTTTACTGTATCCACTTTCACAGTCTGCTAGTTGTTCTTAATGCTGGTTGCAGAGCCACTAGAAGAGCCTTGAATACTGATGCCTAGACCAGATTGAAGTGGATCAAAATCTTCAGGATGTAGACCTCCATGTTTTGTGAATTTTGTTTTAACACTTTCTAAATCTCCCCGCCGGGTGATAAATCAGTCTGGGGTGAGAAACAGTGGCCTGGGGTATCTTGTAAAGAGAAAGGGATGAAGGGCTGGAAATCTCTACTGGAGGAAAACAAGCAGAGCATTTTCCCACTTTCCCCTTGTGACTGCTATGTCTAAATTATCCACACCACCACTTAAACCCTAAAAGAATTGTGAGAGTTTCCAAATGGGTCATCAAGCATTATGTCAGTAGTCCATGGGAAATCTGAGGGTTTTATTAGCAGGGAGAGCCCTTTAAGCATGCCTGGGGGCCATCAGGAGGGCTTTTCAAACTGGTTACTGGGCCTCCCTGGTGGCCTAGGGGTGAAATCTCAATGCTGTCACCCTACTGAGTTCGATCCTGGGCCAGGGAGCTGACCCATATATGGTGCAGCAGACCTTTCCTGTCTGGCACATTGATCCCCTTTGCAGTGTACTTCAGTAAACCTGCCTGTTTGCTCCCCACTCTGTCTCTGGTGAATCCTCTCATCCTCTGCACCTCTGGCCTACACCCCAGTTATTCTATGCAAAAAAATTAATAAAATTGTTGAAAACCTACCGGACCTACAGTTTCTGACAATGGTCTGGGTGGAGCTTGAGAAACTCCATTTCTAACAAGTTCCTGGGTAATGCTGATGCTGTTGCCCAATCCCTAACTTTAAAATTTGCTGTAGAAGACACAAAAGTTCTGGGAGGAAACAGCACAGTTGTGGCTAATTGATACAGTCTCAGGAAGCATTTCTCCGAATACATTCATTCTGCCATATCCCTGCTAAATTTTAAGATAACATTTCAAGTTATGGGGGCCTCCCTGGTGGTGCAGTGGGTTACACAACGCCCTATGAAGCAAACTACAGCCAGTGAAGCACGAGTTCGATCCCTGCCACCATCCAGGGAGGTGACCCACATGGCGCAGCAGACCTCTCCTGCCTCGCCTGCTGCTCCCCTCAGCAGTGTGTTTCAGTTGATCTGCCTGTTCTGTTCCCTGTTCTGTCTCTGGTGAATCCTCTCACACTCCCCCCATGCCTCTGGCCTTGCCCCAGTTCTTGTATGCATAAATAAATAAATCTTTTTTAAAAATTTCAAGTTATGATGTATGTGAAGTTTGTCATTGCACAAATTAAAGAACTAGGTGTAGCTAGGAGCACCTAGTGCCTTAAGGAACTGCCAGTTCCTTAAGGAATAGGGGTATTACTTCATAGTTTTGGTATTTTGGATTGTGTGACCCTGACTCCATCATAAACCATAATGACTCTGAGCAAGTATCTTGAACATAAAAATCCTTAAGATTCTAGAAAAGTGCCCAGTGTCCTGGGGAAGCTATTAGGATTTGAGGAAATGAGAGCCACCTGGTGGTCAATAGCAAAATATTTTTAATAATCCAATCACTTGTTAATTCATTATTGGGTAGTTATTATATGCCAGGTATTGTACAAGGTGTAGGATATTTGATTCATGGTCCAAATAAAATTTACAGTTTTGTGAGTCAGAGAAAAAATAGCAGAAAGGTTTTAGGAAAAGTAAGAAGAACTAAGATATATTGGACTGAAATATATTTAGTTCAAGAGACCCCAGGTCTCTTGGTTTGTGAGTTTTAGGAACAGCTCAAATTTCTAAACATAGCTCCCTCTTCAGTAAAATGCTTCTACCCAATCTCAAATCCTAAGAAGTCACTTTTCAAGGCCCTAGAGAGAAAGTGAGCCCTGGGTAGATGGAGATAAGAAGGAATGAATAGGAAAAATGGATCAGAGCCCTACTCTGTGTTCTTTCTGATTTTTCTTCTGGAATCACTTGTCATACATTTAGGATCTGGGAGGGTGTTTGCCCCAAGTTTTTATAATTCAATACCTCTAGCTAAGACTATGGCCCAGTAATTCCACTCTTAGGCACATATCTAAAAAATATGAAAATATCAACACAAAAACTCATATATTTTCATAGCAGTATTATTTACAATCACTAAGATATGGAAGCAACCTAAATGTCTTCTGACAGATAGTTGGATCAAGAAGATGTGATATATCTGTAACGTGGAATATTATGTAGCCATAAGAAAGGATGAAATGCAGCCATTTTTAATGTAAGGGAGGGCATTTGAAAGAATTGTGTGTAGTAAAATAAGCCAGAAGGATAAAAACAAATATTGGAAAATTACATAGATATTTTGATAGCATAAAACACTTATTCTGAGGGCTCTGAGGTTAAGAGGGAAATGGAGGAAAGAGATAAGAGAATATAAGGGATGGTGGTAGGAAAAGAAAAAAACAAATTGCAAATGTATAAGAAATAGGTACCAACAGGGGCCTCCCTGGTGGTGCATGGGGTTAAGCACTGTACTATGAAACATCCGCAGCCACTGCAGCATGAGTTTGATCCATCCTGACCAGGGAGGTGACTACATGGCACAGCAGACCTCTCCTGCCTCACCAGTTGCTCCCCTCAGCAGTGTATTTCAGCTAATTTGCCTGTTTTGTTCCCCACTCTATCTCTGGTGAATTCTCTCACCCCCACACCTCTGGCATGTACCCCAGTTCTTGTATGCATAAGTAAATTTTTAAAATTTTTTAAAAAGAGGGGCCCTCCCTGGTAGCCTAGTGGGTTGAGCACCACACAATGAAGCAGACGTAGCCATTGCAGCAGGAGTTCGATTCCTGCCGTTGACCCGAGGGTACCCACGTGGCGCAACAGACCTCTCCTGCCTTGCCCACTGCTCTCTGGTGAATCCTCTCACCTCCCGCACCTCTGGTCTGTGCCCCAGTTCTTGTATGCATAAATAAATTTTAAAAATTGTTAAAAAAATTTTTTTAAGAGACAGAAATAGGTACTAACAATTAATAGAAAAACATACTGCAAATGGTCCAAATGTTATGAAGCCATATCCAATCTCATCCATGAGAGAAACAGAAATTAAAACTGAACTAAGATACTATTTCTCACCTATCTGTTCAGCAAAATGAAACAAAACAACCTGACAAAAATTCTACTGGCTGTTGAGTGGGTAAAAAGGAACATTCAAATGTATATATATGTGTGTGTGTGTGTATATTTATAACAAAATATTATATATAACAAACATATATTGTGATATGGTATATAATGTATATTAATATTTTATATGCATGTGTGTATATCACAATCCCCTGTGAAAGGATTTGGTAATATCTAGCAAAATTACCCAAAAAGTTATGTTTTGATCTAGAAATCCCACTTCTAGGAAACTAACCAAAAGATTAACCAGCAGCTACCTGGAACTCTGGCAGTAAAGTTCGGCAAAGTGAAATCTTAAGGCCATAACATTTATGCTTGTTATTCATTTTTGACCAAATGTATAGGTTGAATTGTTATAAATATATATTGTAATTTACTACTAGGAATTAAAAAAAGCATTTCCTTATCTTTTGACCTTTTCACTGACTACAAGTCAAAGTTCAGGTCTCAAAATATTATTATTTTTTAAAGATTTATTTATTTTGCATACAAGAGCTTGGGTACAGGCCAGAGTCGCGGGAGGTGAGAGGATTCACCAGAGACAAAGTGGGGATCAGAACAGGCAGATCCACTGAAACACACTGCTGAGGGGAGCAGCGGGCAAGACAGGAGAGGTCTGCTGCGCCATGTGGGTCAGCTCCCTGGTCAGTGGAGGGGATCAAATTCGAGCTGCATTGGCTGCAGTTTGCTTCACAGTGCAGTGCTTAACCATTGCAACACTAGGGGGGCCCCCAAAATATTATTTTAGAAGAATAAATCATAGGGCCTCCCTAGTGGCACAGGGGTTAGTTACGTCGCAGCACTATGAAGCTATCTACAGCCACTGGAGCATGATTCAATCTGCGACCAGGGAGCTCAGCAGACCTCTCCTGTCTCACCTGCTGCCCCCCTCAGCAGTGTATTTCAGTCATTCTGCCTATTCTGCAACCCAATCTGTCTCTGGTGAGTCCTGTCACTGTTACTATGCTACAGCCAGCAGGAACAGATATGTGTGCTGCTCCACTACAAGTTAGTTATAACAGTTGCTCCTCAGAAACCTTTTATGTAGCAATGTGCTGCCTGGATCATGGACTGGACCAGTCAGGTGTGAGCTGTGGGTTGATTGATGCTTTGTTGCCAGCACTCTGCGCTCAGCACAAGTCAGTGGTGGCAGAGGACTTCTGTGTAAATTGCACTTCCTGAATTATGGAACACACCAATCAGATACAAAATTTAAAAATGGACCAATCAGGGCCTCCATGGTGGTGCAGCAGGTTGAGCGCTGCTCTGTGAAGCATCCAAGGCACAGCAGTGAGTTCAATCCCCGGCCAGGGAGGGGACCCACCTGGCACATCAGACCTCTCCTGCCTCACCCACTGCTCCCCTCAGCAGTACTTCTGTTGATCTGCCTGTTCTGCCCCCCCTATCCCCACCCCGTCTCTAGTGAATCCTCCCACCTCCTGCATCTGTGGCCAGTACCCCAGTGCTTGTATGCATAAATAAATAAATCTTTTAAAAATAATAATAATATTTCAGAGAATGCTACAGGGAATTTAAAACTGAACAGAGATATTAAAACTTTTGGAATCTCATCTCCAAAAGCAAAAGAAATAAAACAAAAGGGGGTATAAACAAATGGGATTGATGACCTCGAACTAAAAAGCTGCTGCAAAGTGAAAGCAACCATCATTAAAGTCAGTCTACTGAATTTTGGGAGATGATACTTGCAAACCTCATCTGATAAAGGGTTAATTTTAAAAACATAAGCAACTCAACAACAACAACTACATAAAACATAAAAATTAAAAACAGATCAAATTAAAAAGTGGGGAGAGCTCTCTGCTCCTCCTGGTTCTGTAGACAGCTGCCTCTTCTCATGCAGTTCCTAGGGTGACCCTCAGATGCCATGGAAGGTCATAGTGAGTGGATTTGGCCAGATTGGGTGCGTGGTCACTAGTGCTGCTCTCAACTCTGGCAAAGTGGGTGCTGTTGTCATCAGTGATCCCTTATTGACCTCAACTATATGGTTTACATGTTCCACCCATTGCAGGTTCAATGGCACAGTCAAGGCAGAGAATGGGAAGCTCGTCCCACCAATATCAAATGGGGTGATGCTGGTGCTGAATGTGTTGTGAAGTCCACTAGTGTCTTCACTATCTTGAGGAAATCTAGAGCTCACTTGAAGGCCCAAAGGGTCATCATCTCTGCTCCTTCTGCTGATGCCCTTACGTTTGTGATGGGCATGAACCATGAGAAGTATAGCAACTCCCTCAAGATTGTCAGCAATGCCACCAACTGCCTGGGCCCCCAGGCCAAGGTCATCCATGCAACTTTGGCATAGTGGAGGGACTCATGACCACAGTCCACACCATCACTGCCACCCAGAAGACCATGGATGGCTCCACTAAAGGAGGATGGTCAAGGGGCTGCCCAGAAGATCATCCCCACTTCTCCTGGCACTGTCAGAGCTGAGGGCCAAGACATCTGTGAGCTGAATGAGAAGCTCAGTGTCATGACATTCTGTCTCCACCCCCAATGTATCAGTTGTGGGTCTGACCAACTGCCTAGAGAAGGCTGCTAAACATGATGATGTCAAGGAAGTGATGAAGCAGTATCACAGGGCCCCCTCAAAGGACATTCTGGGCTACACTGAGGACCAAGTTGTTTCCAGTGTTTTTTAAAAAATGTTTTAAAGATTTATTTACTTATGCATAGAAGAACTGGGGTACAGGCCAGAGGTGCAGGGGGGTGAGAGGATTCACCAGAAACAGAGTGGGGAACACAACAGGCAGATTGAAATACACTGCTGAGGGGAGCAGTGGGCAATGCAGAAGTCTGCTGTGCCATGTGGGTCACTTTCCTGGCTGGGGATCGAACTTGTGCTACAGTGGCTGTGGACATTTTATAGTGTGGTACTTAACCTGTTGTGCCACCAGGGAAGCCCCTGTTTCCAGTGATTTTAACAGTGACACCCATTCCTCCACCATCAATGCTGGCAGTACCCTCAATGACCACTTTGTCATACTCATTTCCTGGTATGACAATGAATTTGGCTACAGCAACAGGGTGGTACACCTCATGATCTGAATCACCTCCAAGGAGTAAGAGCCCTCTAGAAAACCATCTCCAGCAAGAGCATAAAAGTAAAAGAGACAACCCGTGTGATGCTAGGGAATCCTTTCCTCAGTTGTCCATATACTGAGAATCTCCTAAGTTGTTCACAATTATATCCCAGAACCATGGAGAAGGAGAGGGGCTAGAGAGCCCTGCCCTGTCATGTACCATCAATAAAATACACTATACCCAGCCAAAATAAAAGTAGGGAATGGGAGGCAGAGGATCTAAATAGGTATTTCACCAAAAAGGACATACAAATGGCCAACAGACACATAAAAAAGAGGTTCTGGGCCTCACTGGTGGCGCAAAGGATTGAGACACAGTACTGTGAAGCTATCCGCAGCCACTGCAGCACAAGTTCGATCCCTGGCCAGGGAAGTGACTCACATGGTACAACAGACCTCTCCTGCCTTGCCCACTGCTCCCCTCAGCAGTGTATTTCAGTGGATCTGCCTGTTCTGCTCCCCACTCTGTCTCTGGTGACTCTCACCCCGCTCTGCACCTCCTGCCTGTATCCCTGTTCTTGTATGCATAAGTAAATAAATCTTTTTTTAAAAAAGAGGTTCTACATTGCTTCATTAGAGAAATGCAATTCAAAACCACAGTAGGTTTCACCACTCACCACTGACAGTGGCTAATATAAAAAAGTCAAGAAATAATAAATGCTGGAGAGGAAGTAGAGAAAAAGAAGCCCTTGTACACTCTCGGTGGGAATGTAAATTGGTGCAGCCACTATGGAAAACAGTATGAAGGTTTCCAAAATTTAAAAATAAAACTTTCATATGATCTAATAATCCCATTTCTAGGTATTTGCCAGAATATGAAAATATCAATTTGAAAAGATATATACACTCCTATGTTCATTGCAGCGCTATACGTAATAGTCAAGATATGCAAACAACCCAAGTGTCTGATGACAGATCAATGAATAAGAAAGGACCATGAATAAAAATAAATAATAAAAAAAAACAGCTGGGGCAGGCTGGTTTTCAGTGGCTAGAACACTACTCAACCATAAAACACACTGAAATTCTGCCATTTTCAACAACATGGTTGAATTATGCTAAGTTAAAAGAGTCAAAAGGAGAAAGAAAACACCTACATAATTTTACTCCATTATGAAATATAAAGAAGAAAGAAGCAAACAAACAAAACTAAAACTTAAAAAAAACCCTTACACTCTGACAACAGAATGTTGGTTACCAGAGCAGATGGGTGTGGTGTAATATAGTTGCTGTAGTGAGAAACTCTACACCTGAAACCTTTACAGCGTTGTGTAAATTAATGGTAATAAAAAAACAAGACTCTGGAATCTATGTAATCATTAAGGCTGTCTTCTCTAAGACTAAAACCCTTTCGCTATACTGCTAACGTCACCGGCCTGTGCAGAGATGAGATGGATGAAATGCACAGCCTTTGTACCTTTCAAGTTTTGTACATATGAACATACTGCCCACTCAAAAACTGACAAGAAGAAAAGTCACGTCTTAGCTCAGGTTTCCCAGGAAATAGACTGTAACATGGGATTTACCCTCAAGACGCTTACTGTGGGGCCTCCCTGGTGACACAGGTGCATTAAGCACCACACTGAAGCCTCCACAGCCACTGAAGCACAGGTTTGATCCCCGGCCAGGGAGGGGACCCACAAGGCACAGCAGACCTCTCCTGCCTCACCTGCTGCTCCTCTCAGCAGTGTATTTCAGTAGATCTGCCTGTTCTGTTCCCTACTCTGTCTCTGGTGAATCCCCTCACCCACCACAACTCTGGCCTGTACCCCAGCTCTTGTATACATAAATAAATAAAATCTTTTTTTTTTTAAAGAAGCTTACTGTATAATGCTCTGGCAGCATTACTATGAGAAATGAAGGAAGCAGGATTAGTATTATGTTACAGTTCAAGCAAATCAGTGCTAGTCACACAGAAACTCTGGAGCTGGAACAGCCTTTTGAAGCTTTTCCATTAAGGTAAAAGTGCTAGGCACTGTTATTCTACACACACGAGTCACTGGAAGTAGGCTTCCCCTTGAAAAGGGGTGTCATCTTAAGTGTTGCAGCAACTTTTGGCAGAGTACAGTTCCTGAGACAAGGTCACTGAGCAATGATGAGTACTCTCAGGAGCTAAGAGAATAGGTGTCTTGGGTTTGAAATGGACTTTTTTTTGTCTTGAAAAAAAAGGTTTATTTAGGAAAAAGGGAAAAATAAAAGACTCCCAGGTATAGCTGGGAGGGGCAAGAGAGCCCTCGAACTTTTTTTAAAAAAAGATTTATTTATTTATGCATATAAGAACAGGGCTACAGGCCAGAGGTGTTGGGGGTGAGAGGACTCACCAGAGACAGAGCAGGGAGCAGAACAGGCAGATCTACTGAAATACATTACTGAGGGGAGCAGTAGGGCAAGACAGGAGAGATCTGATGTGCCACATGGGTTAGCCTCCTGGCCCAGGGTTTGAACTCATGCAGTGGCTGGTGATAGTTTGACAGCGCTGAGACTTAACACCTGCACCACCAGGGGGTTAATTTAGATGTTCTATTTGTTCCTGTTTGACAGTTTATTATTTACAGTGGTAATAGCTAAATTCCCTGATAAGACTGGCTTCTTTATGAGCCCATATTGCCTTCTCTATAATCCTAGTTCGCTGGAAACTAGACTTTGATGCTAACACACTTGCATTATAAAAATCTTTGCAGGTGGGCCTCCCTCCTGGCACAGTGGGTTGAGCGCTGCATTGTGAAGCATCCCCGACACAGCAGTGTGAGTTCAATCCCTGGCCAGGGAGGGGACCCACATGGCACAGCAGACCTCTCCTGCCTCGCCCACTGCTCCCCTCAGCAGTGTATTTCAGTCTATCTGCCTGTTCTGCTCCCCACTCTCTCTCTGGTGAGTCCTCTCACCTCCCACATCCCTGGCCTATACCCCAGCTTTGTATGCATAAATAAATAAAAAATCTTTAAAAAAAATCTTTGTAGGTGGGGTCTCCCTGATGATGCAGGGGCTAAAAAGTGAATGCTATCAAGCTTTCACCAGCCACTGCAGCATGAGTTTGATCCCCCACCAGAGAGCTGACCCACATGGCTGCAGCAGACCTCTCCTGGCTCACCCACTGCTCCCCTCAGCAGTGGATTTCAGTGGATATGCCTGTTCTGCTCCCCTCTCTGTATCTGGTGATTCCTCTCACCCCTTTCTTCCCCACAACCGACACTTCTGTCCTACAACCCTTTTCTTGTATGCATAAATAAATAAAAGATAATTTTTAAAAAATCTTTACAGGCAATTTCTCTGTTTACAAATGCTAGAAAACTTCTGTCCATTTTAGTTTAGTCTATGAGCCTCAATATATTTTTCTCATATCTAAACAGGCCATATAAATCAGTGAACAGACTACTATTCTCTGTGATTAAACCAATTTCTTTCAACCTAACTCTATTTGCATCACAATCTGAATCAGTAACATAAAGGCTGAGGGGTGATAAATAGTGGGTGAGAAAGTAAGTTTCCAGTTAAGAAGTTAACATTTCGGGCCCTCCCTGGTGGCGCAGTGGGTTAAGCAACGCACTATGAAGCTAAACCGCAGCCACTGCAGCACAAGTTCGATCCCTGCTGCCGGCTGGGGAGGTGACCCACATAGCACAGGCAGACCTCTCCTGCCTGGCCCGCTGCTCCCCTCAGCAGTGTGTTTCAGTAGATCTGCCTGTTCTGCCCCCTGCTCTGTCTGGTGAATTCTCTCACCTCCCCGCACCTCTGGCCTGTACCCCAGTGCTTGTATGCATAAATAAATAAATCTTTAAAAAAAAAAAAAGAAGTTAACATTTATTGAATATTTAATACACTCTAGGTACAGTGCTATATACTTTCTCATACATTATTGAATTAGTGCTCACACGTGATTTGAAAATAGGTGTTTCTATTTTCAATTTTATTAATGACAAAACAGCCTTGGTAATATTAAATACCTCTCCCAGATGACACAACTAGTAAGCAGAGTCCAGATAAAAATCAGGTCTTTTCACAGACCACAATGCCATGTAAGTGGCTTTAAAATGTGTATTATTTTCCTTTAAGCAGTATTTACAGGGTTCTAGGTACTATACCAATCAATAAGTAAAAATCAACAATAGAGTTCTGTGCAGTGAGGGAGAACATTATATTTCAGTATAAAAAATTATACCAAAATACACTGGGTGTTGTAGGGCAGTTTATCCAAGTTAGGGTTGTCAAAGGAAGATGTTCTTTAGAAAGTAGTTTCTGGGGGCCCTCCCTGGTGGCACAAAGGGTTAAGACATAGCACTATGAAGCTATCTGCAGTCACTGCAGTGCAAGTTGAGTTCAATTTCCAGCCAGGAATGTGACCCACATGGTGCAACAGACTTCTCCTGTCTTGCCTGATCCTCTATTCAGCAGTGTATTTCAGTCAGTCTGCCTGTTCTTTTCCCTACTTTGTCTCTGATGAATCCTCCCCACCTCCTGCACCTCTGGCCTGCACCCCAGTTCTTGTATGCATAAATAAATCTTAAAAAAAAAGAAAGTGGTTTCTGTATTGACTCATAAAGGATGATTAAAAGTTAGCAGAGAAGCTGAAATAGAAGACTGTTTTGGCAAAAGCAAGTACAAAGGCAAAATGGAGTTAGAGTGTGGTAGGAAGAAGTAATAAATGAAATGAACAAGGTTCAGAAACACAGGGCCTTCTGTCATGCATAGATTTAGTTTTTGATCTTGCCCTGAAGTCAATAAGGTTGAAAGAAAATAACAGTAAGATTTGTATTTTAGAAAGCACATGGAATGAAGAGGATGAGGATAGAACATTAGGTAAAAGGCTTTTGCAGTCATCCAGGAGAGAAATGACAGACTAAAGCAGTGGCAATGGATATGGCAGATTTGAGATGTTTCAGTTAAAAATGTGGTCAGAGGGATGTTTGAAATTACAGCAGCCACACTAGGCTCCTTATGGTCCCTTAATAGTGCCAATTCTCACTTCAAGGGCCTTTATCCTTGCTTTTTCTTAGTGGAACACTACCCACGTTATATCTTGCTTCTCTCTCCAAGCACCCTGTTGTTTTCTTTCCAGGCATTTACACTATTAGTGACACATTTGTGTGTTTGGTTCTTTAACTCTGACTTCTGCTGTGGAAGATCTTTAGAATAGGGATATGTCTGTTCATTAACCACTGAATTACCAGTATGGAGTATGGTGTCTGCAAACAGCAGGTCTCTAAGATACGTTGAAGGAGTAACTCAGAGATTGATGCTTTGGTGACTGGTTCTAGATTTAATTCACCAGATCCAGACACACAAAAGTAGGGGCAGGGATTAACAATAGTCTTTGCTCACTGAGTTAATCTCAAACTTCTTTACCTATTTAGTTTTCAAGATTTTCATTAACCTGGGCATTGCTCCAAATCTTCCAATCTTACTGGACCTCCCTTCCCCACACTCATCTAAGCTTCGCTGTATTTTCCCAAACTCTTATTTAAAAGAACTTCATCCCCTTTCTGTCCTCGAATTCCTTTCCTTAAAGACTCGCAACCTCAACGTTTCTTTCTCTGATGGGATCTACCGAGCTCCATTTCAGTTCCATTTGGGCACAGGATTTGGTGCTATATCTGTGAAACGCCAGCCCAGGTAAACCCCAATGGGAAGACATCTCCATGATGAAAGCTGGTTTCCCCGCGCTTGAAATGCTGGCCTGCGAGCTTAGAAAGAAAGGCTGCAGAGAGGAAAGGTCTGAAGATGCAATGTACAAGAACAAGCCCTGACAGCCTGGGCTTAAACCTGGTGATGGATCACCGGCTGTGTGACCAGGAAACAGGAGGGGTGAGGGGGGGATAGGTGACAACCGGGCCCTAGCTTCAGAAGTGGGGTGAAGCGCTGCGGGCGGACCTTCCAACCAAGGAGATACGCTCCCTGCCCCCAGCCCCGCGCCCGGAGCCCGCCCTTCCACATCGCAGCGACAGTGAAAGTGGCCCCACTTCGGATCCCAGCACCGGCAGGCAGGCAGGCGAGGAAATGGGAAAGCACCGCCCGCCTGGGAACAGCGCCCGCCGAAATGCAAGCCCGGCTACCAAGAGTAACCTCTCGGAATCTGTGGAAATGAGCCGAGAGTAGAGACACTCAAAACCGTTTGCTTCCCAGACAATTCACAGCACTAGATAGACAACACAGAGAACGCGCGGGAAAGTCGCCGCCACCTCCCATGACCCCACCCATTGGTTAATCCTACTGTCGTTCCTGGAGGCCCACCTTCCCTGCTCGCGGGCGATGTTCTCATTGGTTAACTCTCTCCAACTGTCTGCCCTCATTGGGCTGTCGATTCATTCGTTCTGTCCAGGCGGAGGAGACAGGCGGAGAGGTGCATGGGGACCCACCCCACCCGCGCACAGGCGCGTCGGTGTTGGGGTTGGAGGCCCCGCCTCCGCGTGCCGTGTGCAAAAACAAACAGCCGTTAGGAGGAGGTGCTGGGGGCGGAGTTATATAGAAGAAGGCGCGCAATTGGGCAGCCGCCAGGGTTCAAACCAACAAGGCGAGCAGGCATTGGTCGGGGCGGTGCGAGGCGGGTCCCGGTTATTGTCCGGGCTCCGGCGGCGGCGTCTGCGGTCGGTGCTGCGAGAGCGGCGGCGGCGGTAGCGGCGGCTCGGCGGGAGCGAGGGCGGCAGCGGCCGAGACCATGGTGAGTGTGGCGGGGCGGTCGTGAGACAGCGGGAGGGCGGCGGTGGTTGGGCCGTGCCGCTACCTGTTGAGGCGGGCGGGCGGACAGCGGGCGGGTGGCGGCTACGGGTGGGCGGGCTGCAGGCGGCGCTACCCGAAGTCTCGGCCTCGCCCGCCCGGGCGCCCTGGCGGTGGCGGCCCTCCCTCACTGCCGCACATCCCCGCCCCAGCGACCGACTCTCGGTCTTAAATTCTGTGTCGTTTGCTCTTGAGATGCAAATCTGTAAGAAAGTGCGGCTTTTGGAAAACCCAAGCGGGGAAAACTTGAGCTCGTTGGAGAGTTGAGAGGAGTAACCGTGCCCCGCCAAAGTGCGCGGTACCGGGGCTCCTCCGGAGTCGGGCTGCCTGCCGCGGTGCTGGGCGGGAACTAGAGCCGCTCAGCCCCCGAGAGGACTGCACTCCTGTTTGTTGTGAAATTCTGTCGTCTTTGGACTAGGACGGACCTTCCGGATAATTGCTCGCAACCTGCAACCTGCAGCCTGCGGGGTGTGGTGGTTGTGCCGCGCTTTGTAGTGAGTAGATCAGCGGTGGCTGAGGGACAGGTTTACGTTTGCTCGTTTCCGCGATTAGTCACTTTGCTCAGCTGATGATTGCCCCGATCCTTGCTGGTTTTGAGATGTTGCTCGCTCAGTCTCAGCGATTTGCTGTCCTGCAAGCCCTATAGATAGGTTCTGGAAGACTTTGAGCTAAGTGAGCCCACTGTAACCAAAGCAGACCCTCCAGAAACCTCGTTTAGTTCGTGTCCCTGGAGATGATTTTTTTTCCCCCCATCGGTATTAGGAAGCCCCCTTTGATCGAAACCTCGATGAAAGAAAAAAAGTAGCTCGAAGACCTTAGGTATCTTCCCTTCACCGGTAGCTAAAAATACATATCATTAGCATATGCTAAAAATACTGGAGGCATTGAGTTGTCAGTCTTGTTTTGAGATTTTAAACTTGAGAGTAAGCGACCGTGACTGTTAGACTATGGGAAGGTGTCTTGGTATTCAGTTTTCAAGTTTTTCTGAATGAAATGTGCTCCAATATACCAATAGGTATATTTTCTATTAGGATGCTAAACCCAGATCACTAGTAATTCACTTCTTAGTATTAAATTTTTTATGTTGCTTTTACTTTATCTTTCAGTCAGTCAACAACTATGCAAAAATGAATATGCAAAAGTAGAGAGGTCATCGAGTTTTAGGGGGTAATGAAAACGTAATTATTAGGAGTGGTGCGCGGCTGAATTGGTGGTGGGAATTTTACGAGGATTACACCTGAGAACATACATTGTACAAAAAGGAAGAATGATGTAAAATATATAAGAAATTTTTAAAAAGGAAAAAGTACTTATTCAAGCTTGTTTTACAGCTTTATTTCACACGTTTGATACCATAAAAGTTTGTTTTAGTTAAGTACAAGAAATGTGTATGGAATCTCCAGACCTCGGGAGTAGACATTTAAAGTATTGAGGTTTTTAAAAACTGATTCTACTTCATGTCTACTTTTATAAAAAGCAAATAGAAAAAGGAAAAAGAAGCAGGTGGATAAAGCAGCAAACTTGATGGATTTAAACTAAAAGTGCCTAAGCAGAGTAAATTGGGAAACCTGAGGCAATTTGCGTTTGGTGGCTTTTAATTGCCAACTATTTCTTAATTGTTATTTTCCTAATCCAGTCATAGACAGTGATTAGAATTTTAGACTCATGCACTAGCTGAAAGGTTTTTAAGTGTTTTCTCCTAGACCAGATGAAACTGTAAAGATTTCTTTATTGGAGGAAGAGGTGAGAATCTGTTGTTACTTGAGCTGACCTCAGAAGTCAAAGTATATGTAATAATATCTTGTATAACCTTATAATCAGGAAGTATTCAAATACATGAGGCATCCTGGTAGCAATCTAGAGAGTCTCAGTTCTCTCTGTTATACTTAAATCAGTTTCCTGCTAAATTGTTAAATATAAAAAAAAAATTCATTCTTAGACCTTTTTTATGGTTTTGGAAGACAAACATTAAATCAACTGATGCGTGCAATAGGGGAACTAAAGTATTTGATTTTTAGCTTAAACTTTTTTTTTTCAAGATTTATTTATGCATACAAGAACTGAGGTACAGGCTAGAGATGTGGGGGGGGGGGGGGGGGGGGGGGGAGTGAGAGGATTCACCAGAGACAGAGCGGGGAACAGAACAGGCAGATTAACTGAAATACACTGCTGAGGGGAGCAGTGCGTGAGGTAGGAGGCAAGAGAGGTCTGCGGTTGTGAGTCATCCACCTGGCCAGTGACAGAACTCATGCTGCAGTGGCTGTGGATGCTTCATAGTGCAGTGCTTACCACCTTGTGCCACCAGGGAGGCCCTAGCTTAAAATTTTTTAAGGAAAGCGTTATAAAGGGGATATACCATTTTAAATTTACCCTTTAATTTAAAAGTAAAGAGTTGCAGATGGCGGGCCTCCCCAGTGGTGCAGCGGGTTGAGCACTGCACTGTGAAGCATCTGTGACACAGCAGAGCAAGAGTTCGATCCCCCGCCAGGGAGGGAACCCACATGGTACAGCAGACCTCTCCTGCCTCACCCGCTGCTACCCTCAGCAGTGTGTTTTGGTCCATCCCTGTTCTGCTCCCCACTGTCTTTGGTGAATCCTCTCACCTCCCTCAACTCTGGCCAGTAGCACAACTCTTGTATACATAAATAAATAAATCTTTAAAAGAAGTTGCAGATGGCTAGCCAATTTTATAAACTGACTTATTTTTTTTAACTAGCTCTTTTCCACATTGAAGAAATAATAGATATAAGAAGTAAAACCAAACAGCATGGAGGCAAACATTGGTTTCCTTCTCAAGTCAGATTCTTAGTTTTCCCTCCCTAGAGGCAAATAATATTTGATTTACTATGTGACTTTCAAAAATGTAAAAAAACACACAAAATATCCCATTGTACATGATTGCTCATTGTAGTTTTATGTACCTCACTTGTTGAAATGACTGCATATTATCCCCTTGCATTTATATTTCATGTCTTATTAGTGAACATTAAAAGTATTTTTAAGCTACTTCTATCAGTTAAAAGTATTTAACTGCTTTAGTATACATCTGAAGAGTTTTTCCCCCAAATGTAAGATTTGCTATTTTAGTCATTTTTTTACAATGACATTAAGTACACTAATGTACAGTCATCCCTGCCAGTCATCTGCGGAATTTTTTCTTCTCAAACTGAAACTGTACCCATTGAACAGTAACTCTCCATTCCATTATCCCTCCCCAGCCTCTGGCAAACACCATTCATTCTACTCTGAATTTGGCTAGGTACCTTATATAAGCAGAATTATAATATATTTGTGCTTAATAAAATAAAACATTTTATTTTGCTTATAAACTTATATATATAAAGTTATGTAAAACTTATAAAGGGGCCTCCCTAGCTTATAAAGGGGTCTCCCTGATGGCGCAAGGGGTTGAGTGTCACTGTGGGGCTTCCGTAGCTACCGCAGCATGAGTTTGATCCCCAACCAGGGAGGGGGATCCACATGGTGAAGCAGACCTCTCCTGCCTCGCCCACTGCTCCCCTCAGCAGTGTGTTTTAGTCCATCTGCCTGTTCTGCTCCCCATTATGTCTCTGGTGGGTCCTCTCACCCACCTCCACCCCTGCACCTCTGGCCTGTACCCTAGCTCTTGTGTGATAAATAAATTTATAAAAATAAGTTTTCTTACTAAGCATAATGTCTTTAAGGTTCATCCTTGTGGAGTATATCAGAATTTCCTTCTTTTTACAGCTCAATACTATTCCATAAATAGTACATAGATTCATTTTGTGTGTCCATTGATCCATCAGTGGATACGTGAACTGTTAGTCTTTCTTCTGTTAATAATGCTGCTATGAACATGAGTGTACAATTACCTGTAGAATCCCTGCTTTTAATCTTTTAACTTTTTTTTTTTTTAAGATTTATTTACTCATGCATACAAGAGCTGGGGTACAGGCCAGAGGTGGGTGGGGTGAGAATTCACCAGAGACGGACTAGGGAACAGAACAGGCAGACTGACTGAAACACTGCTGAGGGGAGTAGCAGGCGAGGCAGGAGAGGTCTGCTGTACCATGTGGGTCTCCTCCCTGGCCGGGGATCAAACTTGCACAGCTGTGTGGTGGATGCGTCACAGTGCGGTGCTCAACCAGCTGCACCACCAAGGAGGCCCTAATCTTTTAACTTTTGGGGTATATGCCCAAAGAGGAATTTAGTGGATCATATGGTAATTCTCTGTAACTTTTTTTTTTTTAAGATTTACTGATTTATGCATTGATGAGGTATAGGCCAGAGGTGCCAGGACTGAGAGGATTCACCAGAGACAGAGTAGGGAACAGAACAGTTAGATTTACTGAAATGTATTGTTAAGGGGAGCAGGAGGTGAGACAGGAGAGGTCTGCTGTGCTCTGTGGGAGCAGGAGGTGAGACAGGAGAGGTCTGCTGTGCTCTGTGGCTCAGCTCCTTAATTGGGGATTGAACTCTGGCCACAGCAGTGATAGTGCTGCGATATCCCTGTGTCACCAGGGATGCCCTGTTTAAATTCTTTTAGGGTTTTTGGTTTGTAGGGTTTTTGGTAAGCAGCTTTTCTTTTTCCACAGAAGAACTAAGTTCTGAATATGTGAAAATGATAATGTTGACAAAATTTTAAAAAGTTTGTTTTGTTGTATCCCACCTCTTGTATGCATAAATAAATAAAAAGTTATATTGACCTGAGGAAGATGGTTCAGTCTGAAATTTGTGAAATGTTTTCCAGGTCTTAGAATTCCCATATTTTACGTATGTAAGGTTTGATGTCTTTTTTTATTTTTAAGATTTATTTATTCATACAAGAGCTGGGTACAGGCCAGAGTCCAGGGAGGTGAGAGGATTCACCAGAGACAAAGTGGGGATAAAAACAGGCAGAACCACTGAAACACACTGCCCAGGGCAGCAGCAGGCGAGGCAGGAGAGGTCTGCTGCACCATGTGGGTCCCCTCCCTGGCTGGCAGCAGGGATCAAACTCATGCTGCAGTGACTGCGGTTTGCTTCATAGTATGTTGCTTAACCCACTGCGCCACCAGGGAGGCCCCAGCTTTGATGTCATTTTTAATATAAATTAATGAAAGGTGATAATAACACATACATATTTAAAGTTGAGGGAAGAGATCATCTAGATTTTTTTTTTAACTACCTAAAGTAAATTTGGAAGAAATTTATTCTTGAGTATTTTTGAAATAGTCTTTCAACTCTTCATCTGAAGTTTTATTTTCTACCTAGGCTGGAGGTAAAGCTGGAAAGGACAGTGGGAAGGCCAAGGCTAAGGCAGTTTCTCGTTCACAGAGAGCTGGACTGCAGGTAAATGAGTCCGTGTTGTTTGGTTTGTTAAGTTATTTTCTTTAGTGTTCGTGATCCATGCATGTTTCATTAATTACCAAAATGTATTTGTACTACCTTAATAATAAGATTATTAAGATTGATTAGGTTCAAGTTATGAAAAGATCTTAAATGAGTGTAGTAATTTTGCTCTCTTTAAATCTGTTGTGTGGATTTTGTTGTTGTTGTTAATGTATTTTAACAGCAAACTTATAGGAACAGCACAGAAAACAATAAAAACATACACATGCAACTAAGAACATTACAGTGGATGGACTCTATATGATAAAAATGCAACAAACATTAGTTACCATCAATAAAAAATTTACTTGTTTTTAAAAAATCTGAGTGCTGGCATGGTCCAGAAAAATTTAACATGTTTATTTATAATTGTTATAAAGCTGAATTGCTAAAACTTACTCATTGAACTCTTTGACTTGCATTGGTGTTTTATGTTCCTGCATTTATATTAAAATTTTACACATAAATGCAAATGGAAAAAACTCAGTATCTGATTTATGTCCCTCGTTTTTCCATTTGCAGTCATATACTTGGGTACCTTTAAACCCTGTGAGGAAAAAAATATCTAATGTTCAAAATTACCAGTAATAGGGAGAAAAAATTTTTTTCTTAGAATGAAATGTTTTCCAACGTAGCGGATTCTTAAGCATGGTCTCTACTGTGACACGCTAGCTGGATGTCTTTTGGCATAATTGTAACAGCTTTGGCATGGATAACACAAGGTCGGTGTCTTCAAAAAGGCCAACCAGCGAGACCTCACTTGCCTCTTGCAAAGCACCAATGGTTTCTCTGTAGAGTCTGTTTTGCACAAATCTGTTTTGAAGGCCTGAGCTATTTCTTATTAGATGCTAGAAGGGAATTTTGCAAATCAGAAGTTGAGGAATACTGACAACATTTTATAAGTGCCACAGTAGCTGACCTTTAACAATGAGCTTTTTCTTCTCTCCAGTAGAGGGCGCATTTTGGGGTGCTACTTTTGCAGGCAGTTGCTGCTTCCGTGCTTTGCTTACCACCCCTTGATTTGCAGGCATTCTGCTTTGTATGAGTCAAGGCAGAAACCTCCTTATTTACCCCCTTCTCCTTCACTTGGATCTCAGCAAACACTAAATTTATTATTTCAAAATTTCATTACATTTCTGTTTCTCTTATAAATTGTGTCATATTAAAGTGAGTATCCTGTAATTTTTCTTTTGAAGAAGGTATTTGTAATGGTATGTTCCCTTTCAGGATGAGATAGAATTTTGGTTAGAATAATGAACTGTGAGTCTTATAAATATGTCCCCTATAGATTTCCTTCTAGACTGAGTAACATTCAAAATACTATTTAAACTTCATATATTCTTATATTGAATTGTTGCAACGTTAGCTCACAGACTCAGTTTTCTGAATGAGTGGTAATTAATCCCTGTGTGTGAGCTATTTTTAAAACATACTCTGAAGGCTGAACTGTAAGGTTTGGATTTTATTCTTTTGGCAGTGGTGAGCCATTGAAAGTTTTTGAGCAAGAGGATGGCATAATCCAGGTGGTACTGATGGAAGGAAGGTGGGAATTTAACTTGATAGGCACATTCTATATTTAGAGGTTCATATAATTGTCAATTAGAATTTATTTGACGTGTCTTTTTTTTTTTTTAAAGATTTATTTATTTATGCACACAAGCACTGGGGTACAGGCCAGAGGCGTGGGGGTGGGGTGAGAGGATTCACCACAGAGAGCA
>JAGFMF010011868.1:4481700-4597481 GCA_019455555.1 Galemys pyrenaicus | reverse complement strand
TTGATCTGCCTGTTCTGCTCCCTGCTCTCTGTGGTGAATCCTCTCACCCCCCCACACCTCTGGCCTGTACCCCAGTGCTGGTATGCATAAATAAATAAATCTTTAAAAAAAAAAACATATCTGGAAACTCATCAAAGCTGAAAGGCTAAAACTTAAAATATTAAGTCAAATTTAAATAGTAAAGAGGAAAAACAGAATGAGAAGGTAGTGCAATAGTTCATATATACACATCCTGAAATATTCTGGCCCAACCCTAAATTAGGAGAAAACTAATCAGAATCAGTAAATTTCATACCTGGCACATAAATCCTGGAATAATCCTGTGAAAGCAAGAACCTTTATAACCGAATCCTTTCTCCCCAGTGCTCAGAGCACGAAAGTTTTCTGTTGGAAAAGAAAAAGCATACATGTACTCACATAGTTATAACTGGGATAATGTTCTTAGAGATAAAATAAAGAGAACTAACCTGCTGTCTTTGGAACTTTGTCTGCAAACAGCTGTAAAAGAAAACAACAGTTAATATTTGCTTTCTTTTTTTTCTGCTCAGGACTCATACCCTTTAGAGTTCTGAATCATTTAGTTTCCTCACTAGAAGAGAATGCTTCTTCAGTTATTACTTTGAATCCCAAATAAGAACTTCCTGACAGTATTAAGATCCTGTGTTAGTGCTGGGTTAAGCAACATGAGACCTGGAAGCACATCAAAAATCCAAAGCCAGAAATGATTCAAATAGTGTGAGGCTTCTGGAAAGTGGCTTACAACCTAAGTGTGTCACACCTACTCCTAAACAGATCTATAGCTTCTCAGATGTCCATCACCTCCCCTAACTGCAGGCGAAACCTAAAGACAGAGTTTTGAGGAACAATTACTGCTGCAGGATCAGTGGGAACTAGTCACTGGCAATGAAAATGCTACTACCCTCAATCTAACATAGCTTTATGGACTAGATGAGAAGCCACGTCTTAAAATTTACAAGCCGTTTCATAGAAACGATGCCAGAGATCTGTAAACTCCATCTAGTAAAGATCCCTAGATGTTTCTCTTGGAAAGACTAAGTTTTTGTACCTAAAAATGTGTTCTCTATCAATTCTCAGAGCTTTGTACTCCTCTTAAATTCCACCTTCCCTTTTAGACCCTTACTGAAGGTAAAGCCTTTATTGGCAGCACCGCCTCCATTTCCACCAAGGGATAAGCAGGAGCTCCTATCTTATTTCCATTAAGCCCTCTGGCTAACCTGAGACAATTACAAAGCTTTAAGCTCAGGCCAAGTTTCCACGTGGGCCCTAGTCTATTAGTTCTGACTACAGATAGAAGTGGGTGTAGATCGATTTAGCTGTTTCTCCAAAAGCATTTAGGTGACTCTTATGTGCTAGGCAATGCAGAAAGGGCAACAAGGAAAGAAGAACACCTCTCCTATGAGCTACATAAGAAATCTAATCTTGAAATTGCACGCTAAATGTTAGTGGCTTTTTGATAAGTGATTGAAGCTGATGAAGTCTCTAAGAGCATACACCACAAGACTTACTATTGGGTTTTAGGAAAAGCAGCATTTACCACTTAGCATTTTAGGAGCATGCTAGATGTTTAGACAGTCCGCTCTAATTAAGACGGAATTTTACAAGTCCTCCCAACATCCTGCTAATTAGGTAACCATTTCCAATCCACCTGATTCAGAAGAGACCTGCCGAGCTGCCAGTCTGGACTGCCCCATTATTCGCAGGGACCCGAGCGGCTAGGGCGCCTCCCCCTCGTCGTCGTCGTCACTGCGGCGGAAGGCCGCCCGCACGTTTCCGCTCGGTTGGGGGCGGGGCGGGCTTTGGGGGCCTATTTCTAAACAAATTTCACTCTTATGCCAACCTAAAGAGCACTCAGCCCAGGTCACCGTCAACCCCACGCCCATCCCTAACGTGATCGGTGTCCTCGCGGATCAAGGGATAAGACTGGACCTTCCAAAACAGCCCTCGGGTGGGGCCGCCGCATAGGGCCGGGGGCGCGGCAAAGCGGCCTACGCCCGCAGAGGCGACCTTCCGTTTGAGGCGTTGCCGACCCCTTAGTGGCTCGCTGTCCCGCGAGGCCTACAACGGCTCGCGGCTGGAGCACGTGCGCGGCCGGAAGGGCGCGGCCGCCCCTCCCCCAACCCGTGGCCGCCCCGCCTTTGTCTGTCCACCGCCCCCCGGCCTCCCAAAATGGCCCCTCGTTAGGAAATGGCGCCGCACCGCCCGCGATCCCCAGGCGGGAAGCCCGCACCCCGCTCTCCTCGGGGTCTCTTCCACTCCGCCCGTTCGCCCACCCGGCGAGCCGCTACCCGGCCTGACCTCGAAGGAGACGCGGCCCAAAGGCTCGCCGTCGACAGCGATGTCGAAGTACACGGTGGGGTTCACCATGGCTGCGCGACGCGGGAGGTCTGGCGGTAGCGGCGTCTGCAAGGCGGCACGAGCCTGGCCGCCCGCCACTTTTATAGCCAACCCGGGCCCCGCCCCCAGCCGGTCGCGCGCCTCAGCCCTGGCCAATGGCGACCGCGGGACGGTCGGAGTGATGATGTGAGTGGCCAATGGTTGGAGACGGCGCCAGAGAGGCGGGACAGCAGGCGCGCGTGCGCGCTTGCGGACACAGGCAGGTTCCCGCCCGCGGGCTCCGTCGCAGCGCTGCGGCGTGGGCGCGGGCGCGGGCTCCGGCGCGGGCTGGAACTCGGACTCAGACTCGACTTGTGGGATGACCCCGGGAGACCCGGGTCGGCTTGTTGGATTCTGAAAGAGTAGGAGACGAGCTCAGGTGGCCCGCCCATGCAGGGGGACATTTGCTGGGGGTAGCGGTCAGGGTGTCTCCCCATTGCGCTGAGAGGGCAACTGAGGCGGACGCAGGCCTCAAGGTCGCGGGGCAGTCAAGGTCGCTCGGGGGCCCCTCCAATACGCCACTGCTGTTCCTGCGCTTCCCGGGCAAGCCAGAGGGTATGGACATCACCGTATTCTCCAGCTGCAGCGGAGGCGCGGCCGCCCCCCGTCTGACGTTATGAAATGCTTCCCAAATGCCCTAGTTTCCGAAAATATCTTGCATAGTCTGCTTGAATTTTCTCCAAGAGGAAGACGTTAAAACAAGAGCCTAGCAGGCTCTTACCTGTAAAGACATTGCACACTTTTGCCCCTCCCCCCCTTCCGAGGCAGAATTGTGCTCTTTTTGGGTGAAAGACAACAAAATTTAAAATCTAAGGCAAGAACATCAATAATACGTTTATTATTAATACTAAATGCACTTTTCTGACCCTGGTCTTGTGTTTAGGAAACCTTGGAAAGGAAATTTTTATATCCTCACCTGCCACTTTGTTGCAATATCCAGAGCAGATCTCTAAATGCCAGTGTCTTCATCTGCAAAAGCAGGACAGTGTTGAGAAGCAAATAAGAAATTCACACAATAGGTAAAGTCCAGGGTCTGGCTATGTACTTCATTATTGAGCCTAGTGAGAGCTAGTGATTTGTTCTCACAACTACCCCATTATCCCAAGGTATGGTAAGGCTTCTCAATGTTAAATAACTGGCTCTGAGTAATTGGCTAACTAGTATTGGCAAAGCCAGAACTGACAACTGTCCTTGTTCATTCTGTATTACCTGGTATTTTGTGGCCTTCGGGTCAAACTTGTCCTCGGCTGACATTGAAAAAATAACCCCAGGTCCTCAGACATAAACTCCCCCAACTAAAATTCTCTCCTCCACACTAAACTGAGAGCCATTCAGAACTTCTCCAAAAAATAAGTGAATGCATGAATGAATAATAAAATCATCCTTTGTGTTTTCCCTCACACTACTCAAGTCCTGCCTTCTTGTCACTGTTAACATAGTCACAGTAAAGTCCTAGATCTTCTCATCCACACAGGCATACTGTAGTATGCAAATAAATGTGCATGTTTTGTTTATTAAGGGGGGTGGGGAGTAGGGGGCAATTTTGTCTGGGATCCTTTATTAGAATTATTTGTTAAGGGGCCTCCCTGGTGGCGCAATGTGGGGTCGCAATGCATGGGAGGGCAGACTGCAGCTACATGGGGCAGACCAGAGCCACTGCAGCCATCCCTGCTGCCGCTGGCTGGGGAGGTGACCCACATGGCGTGGCAAACCTCTCCTGACTTGCCTGCTGCTGCCCTTGGCAGTGTGTTTCTGTTGATCTGCCTGTTCTGTTCCCCACTCTGTCTGATGAATCAACCCCCAAACCTCTGGCCAGTACCCCAGTTCTTGTACGCATAAATGAATAAATCCTTAAAAAAAAATTATCTGTTGAACTGAACTCCCAGAGTAAAATATCAGTAGGCACAGAACCTGGGGAATACGAATCCATCCTTTAGTTTGGTAAATCAGACCAGAAGCAAATCCAATAAAAATCCACAGCTGGAAGTGTTCTACACCAATAAGCAGAACTCTAAGTTCATTCATGCAGCTTACTAAAAACAAATGCTAATCTCAAAAAAGTCTCTGACCAAGAAAGACTGTAACAGGAAAAGGAATCAAGATATCCAAAATCATAACACGGACTACTTTAGAAGGTAACTCACCTTGTATATGCCTCTTGCTGGTGCTGGGCACCCGCCTTGCTAGGCCCTTCTGCCATCTTGCTTCTACTCTCAACGCTGGGCGGAAACTGACCCTGCTGGAAACACCTGTGACTTCACAATCCAGAATCCCAGGACATTTTCCAGGCCATTTCTTCCCTGATA
Organism: Galemys pyrenaicus; assembly: GCA_019455555.1. NCBI lineage: Eukaryota > Metazoa > Chordata > Mammalia > Eulipotyphla > Talpidae > Galemys > Galemys pyrenaicus. Next base: position 4,592,781 of record JAGFMF010011868.1, on the reverse strand, counting down.
CCACTGTCCTGTGATACCACTTCCCTGATACTCCTGCTTCACCAGCTTTCCTTGACAAACACATTTCACTCCTGTTTTTCCAACTCTGACCTTTCACCCCTTGAACTCTTTCAGTTTCTTCTGTGTCAATTACAGATTTCATCTTCTTCCTGCCATGGTCAACCTTGTTCACTCTCTGGGCTCAGATAATTGTGTGGAAATTCCACACTTAAAGACTCTGAGTGGGGGGCAAAGTGAAAACACCAGCATCCTGTGATCTGGGCTCACCAGACAGATTGTAAACCAAGCTCAGCAGCAAGCTCTCTCCTGAGCTCAGGTGAGCATCCCTATCCACCAGGGCTCCTCATAGACTGAACCCTCAGATACACACATGCAAACATACAGAGACTAAACCCTCTTCCACGACCCCTCTACTCCCCCAGAACTCCTCCTTCCCAAGTCTCATCTCCCTTCCTAGACCTAGATCTCCTCTCCCTCTTCATTTCTCCCCAATTCCCAGACTCCGTCTCTTTCCCTAGCCCTCCTACATCCCCAGGTTCCTGGCTTCCCAGGGCCTCCTCTTATCTCCACTGCTGTAGCTCTTGCTTTCCTTTCACAGCAGCCTCCTAACTCATTACCAGGCCGATGTTTTTTCTTGGTATCCCAGAGTAATGATTCTTAAAACCACAGATTTTGTAACAATTCTCATGTTAAATCACCTACTGAGGACTCCTGATCTTCAAACCTCAGAACTCAGGCAGCCTCTTTGTCTGTTCATGACCAACTTGCTTTCCAATCTCAAGGGTTGACATTTCTGCCACACTGAATGTCTCATTACCCCCCCCTCTTTCCTATTTCCTGGGCTCCTCCTTCACCTGTGCACTGCCTTCCCCTCCCCACCAGCATCTGCTCACCTCTGGGAAACCTTTCTTAGCTAGGAGTCATTGAGTCGATCCACAAAGGCTACCCTGCAGCAACAAAACTTAAAGGTGTGTTGAATTAATGCATAAAAGAAGTTATAGCGCTGTGTGTGGGTGATGAAAAGGCTAACAAAAACCTGACCCTGAAGTGTGTCTCCCCATGGGGATAGTTAGTTAATTAGCACACCCTGCCAAGACCACATGATCTTGTTCTGTGCTCACTCACTAGGTGTCAGCAGGCCCCACTGTCTTTGGACAGCCAGCCCACAAGCACAGGAATCAGATCAAGAAATTAGACAGCTTCACTTTGGTTCTGGCCACACTACTGCATGTCTGAGGAAGCCTGTCCTCACTTCCTTCCCTGATCGTTTTCCCTTTAGTCCTCAGTCTACCCACACCCCTCCTACTTGGCCTCTCTCCACTGTTACTTTCCCTTTTCCCTATTTCAGCAACTCATCTTCCTGCACAGGAGCCTCCTCACCCACAATCCCCTGAAGCTGAGTCCTCTTGTTACCCTCTCTTCAAGACTTGACTCACTTTTTCTTTTTTAAAGATTTATTTTTTTTATGCATACAAGAACTGGGGTACAGGCCAGAGGTGCAAGGGGTGAGAGGATTCACCAGAGACAGAGTGGGGAGCAGAACAGGCAGATCTGCTGAAATCCACTGCTGAGGGGAGCAGTGGGTGAGGCAGGAGAGGTCTGCTGTGCCAAGTGGGTCAGTTCCCTGGTAGGGGGTCAAATTCATGCTTCAGTGACTGCAGACAGCTTGATAGTGCTGAGACTTAACCCCTCGCAGCACCAGGGAGGCCCCAACACTTGACTCACTTTTGAGAATAACCCACACTACTTGTCCTGATTGCTCACGCCCTCTCCACTTCCTGCAGCAGAAGTCAGACTTCTTTCCCATCTTACCCCCAAAGATGCCTCAGCAGAGGCTGTCACAGACCTCTAATTTTCAAACCAAATAGACCCATTTGAGTTATTGTCCATTGGCATTTAATCTCATAGATGATGTTAGCTTTTGACCCCATCAGTGCTGCAGGGTTCTCAGCTCTAAGCTGCGGTAAGTGCCTTGCTCATTTAGAATTCCTTCAGTAGCATGTAATAGAAACTCCCATCGCAGGGCCTCTCTGGTGGCCTAGGGTTTAAGCGTTTTCACCACGGCAGTCTGGCTTCAACCCCCTCCCATGGAGGTGACCCACATATAGCACAGCAGACTTCTCTTATCTTGTCCCACCGCTCCCCTTAGCAGTGCATTTCAGTAAAATCTGCCTGTTCTAGGGCCTACCTGGTGGCGCAAGGGGTTAAGCAACAAACTATGAAACAAAACGCAGTCACTGCCTCTGGCCAGGGAGGGGACCCACAGACCTCTCCTGCCTCGCCCACTACTCCCCTCAGCAGTGTGTTTCAGTTAATCTGCCTGTTCTGCTCCCCACTCTGTCTCTGGTGAATCCTTGCACCTCTGGCCTGTACCCTAGTTCTTGTATGCATAAATAAATAAAAATAAATCTTAAAAAAAAAAAATCCAGAGCCCACATTGCTACTACCTGAGTCCCTCTCCTCTCCTCCCCGACACCCCTTCTAACTGCACTTTCAGTCCTCAAACTGGCCACATTATAGCTTCTAATGGTGGTGGTCCCTTCCTTCTGCACCTTCCAAGTTCACCTGATTGACAACAAGACCAAAGAAAGAGAGGAGGAAGGCCAAAGCGCGAAATTACGTCATCACAGTCTGGTCCTGTTCCAAAGCTCTCCCAGGAGTCCCGCCCAGCGGCTTCCATTCTTGGCTGCAGAATCCAGGAAGATGAATATTTTGATCTGGGCACTTGACTGCCCAAGCCATTTGGGGTCTGTTGGTGAGAAGGAAGGCAAGAGGGATGCTTTGGGTAGGTGATAGGCAATGTTTGATGCACCGACTGCCACTGACCCAATAGAAATGGGGTGGCCTTGGACAGATGGGAGCTCTCAGTCTCCATGAAAGCAGTATCCCAGCATGCTGAGAGAACCCACCCTTATACCGCCCAAGCTTCAGCCTCCAGATTTGCCCCGAGGAGGGCAGGGGGGCAAGAGGGCAGGCTCACTGTTTGGTGAGCCCAGATCACAGGACACTGGTGTTTTCACTTTGCCTCCCACTCAGACTCTTTAAGTGTGGAATTTCCCTAACTGAGGAAGCCGTACAATTATCAAAAGAGGGGAAATGAGTTCTAAATTAATCAATTCAGAATACTAGATAGTATTAGTATAAGGTCATTATTTAGTTCTCACAATAGTCCTTTTGTTAGGGGGAAGGATAGTCTTGCATGGATTATACAGATGGGTGTGTGGACTCCAACCCCCACTCCAGACCAACGGTGTTCCAGAACCACAATCCTATAAGGTCATTATCGAAGAGTGGATCCCTGGGACCTGAGGGTGGAGTTAAGCAGCCAGGCTGGCTATAAAACCAGAGAGGTGAGCCTTGGGCTCTCTCTTCCTTTGGAGCCATCTCACTTGATTCAGAGCCAGCTCTCAACGCGCCATTGCGTTCCAGCTCGGAAGATCTGGTAGGATATTTATGGATGTGTAGCCCTCTCTTCCTGGGTATTATTTCTACTATATTCCCCTTCTTTTGTAAAATAAAACACTTTAATAACTTTTGTCGCGTGTGCCTGAAGTTGGGACTTACTATAAAAGTCTTCTGAGTGCGCGGGTGAGGACCCAGTGAGGGGTACCCATTTTATATTAGGGTTGCCGGTAACACTTTGAAGCAGATACTCTCCTTTATGTGATGTGACAGGAGAGGAGCCCAGAGAGGTTGAGCAAATTATTCAAGGTCAAACGGCCGCGGAGAGGTAGAGCCGGCTGGATGCCCACTCTGCTGGCCCCTGGATTGGATCGTGCCGCGTGGGGGAAGTTTTAAAATTGTAGTAAAATACAAGCCACATAAAATTTGCTATTTTAACCATTTGTAAGTGAACAGCTCAGTGGCATTTAGACCATTCACATTGCTGTGCAGCCAGCATCACTAGCTATTTTCAGACCTTTTCATTTCCCAATCTGAAAGCTGTCCTCATTAAACACTAATACCCCATTCCCTTCTCTCCAGCCTCTGGTACCCACCCATCTATTTTCTGTTTAATGAATTTGCTTGTTCTAGGAGCTTCACATAAGTAGAATCATATAATGCTTGTCCTGTGTGGGGCTATTTCATTAGGCAGCATGTCTTCCAGGTCCATGCATATAGTAGTACATGTCAACAGTTCATTCCTTTTTGTGTCCGGGTCATATTCCATCAAACATAGATAGCACATTTCGTTTACCCATTCTTCTGTCAGTGAACACTTGGGTTACTGTCCCCTTTTGGCAGTTATGAATGACACTGCTACAGACATGGGTAGCCCTTGCTTCTAGTCTTGTTGATTAATACATCCTGAAATTGAATTGTTGGCACAACAGTAATCCTGTGTAATTCTTTGAGGAGCCGCCATACTGTTTTCCACAGCAACGACACCATTTTTTACATCAGCACTGCTAATGCACAAGCGTTCTCATTTCTTGACATTCTCACCAACCCTTGCTATTTTCTGCTTGCTTGCTTTTAAAAGATGTATTTTTATTTATTTATGCATACAAGAACTGGGGTGTAGGCCAGAGGTGCAGGAACTGAGAGGCTTCACCAGAGGCAGAGTGGGGAGCAGAACAGGTAGATGGACTGAAATACACTGCTGAGGGGGGCAGTGGGCGAGGCAGGAGAGGTCTGCTGTGCCAAGTGGGTCAGCTCCTGGTCGGAGATGGAACTCACCACAGTGGCTGGTGATAGCTTCATAGGGCTTAGACTTTAACCTCTACCAGGAATGCCCTGATTATTTGTTTTTATAATAGCCATCCTAATGGGTGGGAGCTGTTACCTCATTGTAGTTTTGATTTGCATTATCCTACTAATTAGTGATGCTTAGTATCTTTTCATGTACTTTTGGCCATTTGTATGCCTCCTTTATAGAAACATCTGTTTAAGTTCTCTGCCCATTTTTAAATTGGGTTATTTGGTTTGTTATTGAGTTTTAGAGTTTTTTTTTTTACATATTCTATATATTAATCCCTATCAAATTATGGTTTGCAGATGTGTTCTTCCATTTTGTGGCTTTTTTGTCTTTTAGTAGTGTTTTGACATTTTGAAGTGTCCAGGTTGTATCTAATGGCTGGGTCTCATGTTCAACTGTGCCATAACTCACGTTCAGTTTTGGTGTGGTGTAGGACTTACCACCAGGGCAAGGTCAACATTCCCAAAAACCCAGTCCCCCAAGCTCCTGGGGCAATCCTTTTTTTTTTTTTCTTTTAAAGATTTTATTTATTTATTTATTTATTATTTATTTATTACCCCAGCATATAAGTGCTGGGGTACGGGTCAGAGTCCAAGGCGGTGAGAGGATCCACCAGAGACAGAGCCGGAAACAGAACAGGCAGACGGACCAAAACACACTGCTGAGGGGAGCAGCGGGCAAGGCAGGAGAGGTCTGCTGCGTCATGTGGGTCACCTCCTTGGTGGAGGCAGGGCTCGAACTCATGCTGCAGTAGCTGCGGTTTGCTTCATAGTGTGTTGCCCCTCCTGGGGCAATTCTGGCAAAGTCGCCATGAAGACTATTGTGGCCTCTTCCTTCAGTGCTGAAGGCAGAACTGCAGCAGGCACAGACTGAAGGGATGGAGAAACTGAGGTAGGGTGGTTCAGATCTCTGCCTAGGAGGAGCTATATCATTTATTCTGCTTAGGAGTCGAGAAAAAGGAAATGTGTGGCCCCTTGTTCAAAATTTCAAAGATTTCAAGACAATAACAGCAGAGCTTTAAACTAAGCATGGGGCCCTTCTGAGCATAAGACCTGTGTACCTGCCCAGTCACACACCCCTGATGCCAGCCCTGCCAATGCTTTTGGTAACAAATCATCAATTCCAGAAGCCTGGACAAGGGTATTTACACCTCCCCTCTGATTCCTTTCCAACAACAATCACCAAGTGCTCACGAGGAAGTTGGTGACTGTTCTTGGGACAGAAGAATCTGCCTACCTACAGCATGTTGCCCAGAGCCTGCTGAAGTCTGAAGGAGCAGGAGACCTGAGAGGACCTCCAAGGACAGGGAGCCTTGAAGCAGTACTCTTCAGAGACTGTCTTCCCCCGGGGAGGGCCGTGAGCAAGGCCCAGGTGTGCAGGGCTACTGCAGTCTGTAAAGATGGAGCATGAGGACTAGTGGAAACCCACTGTACCTGCTAGGATGCACACTGCCCTGGGGATGTGGCCTGAGAACCAAGACCTCCCAAAGGCTCGGACACAGGGAACTTGCTGTGTGCTGAGAGCAAGGGGTATTAAGAGAAACACTGCAGTTTTCTGTAGGTGCCATGCTGTGCTGGGCATTATGCAGCGATGGCCCACATTATAAAACAGAGACATTAACCATGGTAAATAAATGACAGAGTGAAGGGCAAAGGGTGAATGGCACGCATGAATGGGTGGGAATTTCAGCAAAGATCTAGAAACAAAGGAGAGCCAAATGAAAATACTGCAAAAGAAAAATACATATATTGGAAGAAAAATATATCAAAGATGTAGGACTTTTTATGGACTTAGCAGCAGAATGGATCCAGCAGACGAAAAGTCAGTCTCTTTGAAAACAAATAGTGTGGACTGAATGTTTATGTGTCTCTACCCCAATATTCTTATATTTATGTCCTAACATCCTGGTGTGACTGTATTTGGAAATAGGGCCTCTATGGAGTAATTAAGGTTGATTCTTGGTCATAAGAATAGGGCCCTGATCTGATAGGATTAGAGTCCTTACAAGAGGAGACAAGGGAGAATGCTCCCTGAATCACGTGCAGAAAAGGGAAGGCCTTATACATCAGAAGGCTGACATCTACAAACTGAAGAGTGCTCTCAAGAAACCAGATAAGCCATCCCCTTGATCTGGATTTCTAGCCTTTAAAACTGTGAGAAGGGGCCTCCCTGATGGCTCAAGGGGTTAAATCATAGCACCTTCAAGCTATCCACAGCCACTGCAGCATGGATTTGATCCCTGGCCAGGGAGCTGATTCACATGGCACAGCAGACCTTTCCTGCCTCGCCCGCTGCTCCCCTCAGCAGAGTACTTCAGTCCATATACCTGTTCTGCTCCCCACTCTGTCTCTGGTGAATCCTCTCACCCTCTGTGCCTCTGGCCTGTACCCCAGCTCTTGTATGCATAAATAAATAAAATCTTTAAAAAAAAAAAGACCTGTGAGGCAACATCAAGCAGTCTAACGCACAGATAGTCAGAGTTCCAAAGGACCAGAGCGATAAACGACAAAGAGACATTTTGGTTAATAAAGTTACTGGGGAAATCTGGGATTCTTTGATGCCTGCCTCATGCCAGAAGCCAATGTGCAAAGATAGGAATTGCATCTTCATAACTCACGCTTTTTACTAGATTTGCCAGCAAATTTGAGAGCAGCCCAGCGTCAGGCTCCAAAGAAACGGTTCTAACACCTCATCTCTAGCTGGCTGTTTTATAGTGAGTTAAACAAAGACAGTTAATTATCAGTGCACTGGCTTTCTTTCACTGCAGGAGGTGAACACCTCTGGGGATTTTTATGACTCCGCCTCCCCAGCAACTCCGCCTCTGCTGGCATCTGGGTTCAGAGCACTTTCCGGCTGCTGGGACAGATCAGTCTCTGACAGAAATGGCGTCCATCACTCTTCCAGGCACCTCCTGGGCCAGGAAGTTACTCAGCAGACAGGTCATAAGTCAAACAACGTATGTACATGCAAATTCCTAAATTGTGCATTGTGCCCTTTTCATCCCCGTCCCTAGGTCCGATTAAAACTGTCAAGAATTTTCAAAATTAATGAATTGATCCCAGGAGATCGGCAGTGCCCAAGCAGTATTAAAAATGAACAAACAGGGGCCTCCCTGGTGGCGCAGTGGGTTAGGCAACACACTATGAAGCAAACCGCAGCCACTGCAGCATGAGTTCGAGCCCTGCCCCTGGCCAGGGAGGGGACCCACATGGTGCAGCAGACCTCTCCTGCCTCACCCAGTGCTCCCCTCAGTAGTGTGTTTCAGTCAGTCTTCCTGTTCTGCTCCCCACTCTGTCTATAGTGAATCCTCTTACCTCCCGCGACTCTGGCCTGTACCCCAGCTCTTGTATGCATAAATAAATCTTTTTTTTAAAAAATTTTTAAATACTATATCTGGGCCACCCTGGTGGCACAAGGGGTTGAGTCTCAGCACTATGAAGCTATCCACAGCCAGAGGTGCAGGTGGTGACAGGATTCACCAGAGACAACAGAGTGGGCAACAGAACAGGCAAATCGACTGAAACGCATTGCTGAGGGAAGCAGTGGGTGAGGCAGGAGAGGTTTGCTGCCATGTGGGTCCCCTCCCTGGCTGTAGGTGTTGATCAAACTTGTGCAGCAGTGGCTGCGTTTTGCTTCATAGTGTGGTGCTTAATCCATTGTGCCACCAGGGAGGTCCCATATTCTCTAATCTTGTTTAAATAGTCTATGTCTTGTTGAGTTTTTCTTGTTCTGTGTCTATCAATTACTAAAAGTATATTACTTTACTATATTATGACAATCAGTTTGTATCTCATTTAGATCTGTCCATATTTTGAGACTATGCTCTTAAGTGTATACAAATTCTTTTTTTTAAAATTTATTTATTTATGCATACGAGCATTGGGGTACAGGCCAGAAGTGTGGGGAAGTAAGAGAATCCACCAGACAGAACAGGGGGCAGAACAGGCAAATGGACTGAAACACACTGCTGAGGGGAGCAGCGGACGAGGCAGGAGAAGTCTGCTGCGCCATGTGGGTCACCTCCCCAGCCGGCAGCAGGGATGAACCCGTGCTGCAGTGGCTGCGGATTCACCTCATAGTGCATTGCTTAACCCACTGCACCACCAGGGAGGGCCCAAGTGTATACAAATTCTAAATGTAGATGGAGTATTCTTCTCTCAAGTCTGACCATTGATCTGAATTTCAGCTATATATTACTCAATTCTGAAGTTCTTTTAGGTTCTTTTTCAAATTTGCAATGCCACTTTTTTAAAATCTTTTTTAGAAAAGGTTTTTATTTATTTATGTATATAAGAGCTGGGATACAGGCACGGAGGGTGAGAGGATTCAACAGAGACAGACTGGGGAACAGGACAGGCAGATGGACTGAAACACACTACTGAGGGGAGCAGCGGGTGAGGCAGGAGAGGTCTGCTGTGCCATGTGGGTCCCCTCCCTGGCCGGGGATCAAACCTGTGCTTCAGTGGCTGCAGAAGCTCCACAGTGCAGCGCTCAACCCCTTGCGCCAGTAGGGAGGCCCTGAATGTCACTTTATTTTAAAGATTTTTTAAAAAATATTTATTTATTTATGCATACAAGCACTGGGGTACAGGCCAGAGGCGTGGGGGGTGGTTAGAGGATTCACCATAGAGAGCGGGAAGCAGAACAGGCAGATCAACTGAAGTACACTGCTGAGGGGAGCAGCGGGCACAGCAGGAGAGGTCTGCTGCACCATGTGGGTCCCCTCCCTGGCCGGCAGCAGGGATCGAACTCGTGCTGCAGTGGCTGCGGTTTGCTTCATAGTGCGTTGCTTAACCCACTGCGCCACCAGGGAGGCCCTATTTTAAAGATTTATTTATTTATGCATACAAGCCCTGGGGTACAGGCCAGAGGTGCGGGTGGTGAGAGGATCCACTTGATACAGAGCAGGAAACAGAACAGGCAGACTGACTGAAACACACTGCTGAGGGGAGCAGCGGGTGAGACAGGAGAGGTCTGCCAAACAATGTGGGTCAGTTCCCCAGCCAGCAGCAGGGATCAAACTTGTGCTGCAGTGGCTGTGGTTTGCCTCATAGTGAGTTGCTTAACCCACTGCACCACCAGGGAGGCCCTGAATGTCACTTTATAATGTCCTGTTTCTTGCAAATATTTTTCAAGCTTGATCCTTATTCTTGAAATAGAATAAACATTCTATAGTATGTGTCTGATAATTTCAAGCTCATTTCCGTTTTCTACTATTTTAGCTAAGTTTTATGTGCCTGGTTATCTTGAAGGAGTGTGAAATTATATTTAAATTTTTATCTGTAGAAATGGAGACCTAGGATGAATCAGTAAAAGAATTTTTGTTGGCGTCTTCCAGCTGTTAGGAACAGCGGGGATGTAGGATGACCTAACTCACCAGACATGCCTGGAGGATCCCCAGGCTCTCAGTCCTTCCTGAGCAGGCCACCGGGGTTTTCCTCCTTCTGGAGGTGAGGTGTGGCTTTTTAAGCTTGCAGCTGAATGTTGTTGGGGGGCCGGCCCTGCCTTAGTTCCATTCCCTTAGGCTCCAAAGGGCAGCAGATTTCCACACAGACCAGTGATTCTTGTAGGGAATGGTAGATGCCCTCGGGATAAAAGATAGTTGTATCTCTAGATTGCCCTCTCAAAGTTCTTGCCTTCTCAATTTTGGTAAATCCTCACCGTCTTTTAGCTTTTAGATGTTTTAAAGAGTATTTTAAGATATTTTGTCTTTTACTTGCCTTAATAAGGTTGCTCTAAACTCTGTTTTCACCAGTCCTGAATGAAGAATAAACTTCCTAAAGGTAAAGATTTTCCTCAAGTCTTAAAAATTAAATAAAAAAAGAACTAGAAGTGGGCCTCCCTGGTGACACAAGGGGTTGAGTGCCAGACTGTGGGGCTACCTCTGCAGCACCAGTTCGATCCCTGGTCAGGGAGGGGACCCACATGGTGCAGCAGACCTCTCCTGTCTCACCCGCTGCTCCCCTCAGCAGTGTATTTCAGTGGATCTGCCTGTTCTGCTCCCCACTCTGTCTCCGGTGAGTCCTCTCACTCCCTGGGCCTCTGGCTTGTCCCCCAGCTCTTGTATGCATAAATAAAATCTTAAAAAAAAAAAAAGAAGTCAGAGTAAAGTATGACGTACTATTTTTTCATGCTCTTGAGGAAGAGAAAGTCTTTATAGGCCTGACATAAAGGTCAAGAATAACAGATTGACAATAACAAAAATAAAACGACGTCGGCAAAAATACGATAAATGATACATGTCATTTTCTAGAGAAGGTCAAACTCTTTATTAGAAAAAAAATAAGCATTACAGAAAGAAACCAAAAAAACTCAAGTTATTCACATTAAATATGAAAAAGAGGAATTATCTCACTGACAATCAAAGAAATAAAAATCGTAACAAGACCATTCTGGCAAAGATTAAAATAAGAAGTAATACCCATAGTTTCCTGCAGACTCATGATGTTGAATACATTAAGTATGACTTTTTGTATGTCATTAAATTTTTAAAAAAAAATTTTTTCTGGGGCCTCCCTGGTGGCCTAAGGGATAAATCTCAGCTCTATCACCACTATGCCTGCGTTCCATCCCTGATCAAGGAGCTGATCTGTATGTGGTGCAGCAGACCTTTCCTGTCTCCCCCCTCAGCAGTGTATTTCAGTAAGCCTGCCCTGATCTGCTCCCCACTCTGTCTTTGGTGAATTTTTTTTTTTTTAAAGATTTATTTCTGCATACAAGAACTGGGGTACTAGGCAGAGGTGCACCTTCCTGCACCTCTGGCCTACACCTCAGTTCTTGTATGAAAAATAAAAATAATAGGGCCTCCCTGGTGGCGCAGTGGGTTAAGCAACGCACTATGAAGCAAACAGCAGCCACTACTGCAAGAGTTCGATCCCTGCTGCCGGCCAGGGAGGGGACCCACATGGCATGGCAGACCTCTTCTGCTGTGCCCGCTGCTCCCCTCAGCAGTGTACTTCTGTTGATCTGCCTGTTCTGCTCCCTGCTCTGTCTGTGGTGAATCCTCTCACCCCCCCACACCTCTGGCCCAGTGCTTGTGTGCATAAATAAATAAATTAAAAGAAAAAGAAAAATAATAATAAACTAGGGAAACATAGACTACCATCTGAAACAGTGATACCGCTCCTGGACATAAACTTAAAAGAACTGAAAGCAGGACTCTAACAGAGATTTGCACACATCTGCATAGCAGCGTTATTCACAATAGCTAACTGGCAGAAACAACCCAAGTGCCCACTGCCCACTGTTATATGAGTGAATAAACTAAACATGGCATTTATACACGATGAACTATTTGACCTTAAAAAGGGAATGAAATTTTGTCACATGCAAGAACAATGGAGGGACTTTGAAGAAATTATGTGAAAGAGAGACTCCCTGGTGATGCAGGGTTTAAAGTCTCAGCACTATTAAGTGATCACCAACAACTGTGACCAGAGTTGGATCCTGGGCCAGGGAGGGGACCCACATAGCGCAGCAGACCTCTCCTGCCTCACCCGCTGCTCCCCTCAGCAGTGTGTTTCAGTCGATTTGTCTGTTCCGTTCCCCACTCTGTCTCTGGTGGATCCTTCCCCCTCCCCCGCACCTCTGGCCTGTACCACAGTGCTTGTATGCATAAATAAACAAATCTTTAAAAAAAGAATAGATCACAGTGAGGGTGGAAGAGACTCCCTTTTTCCTGGCCTTGCTTGGATGAGGTCCTCATACATCACTTTTATCACTTCTCCAGGCAGTTCAGTCCCTCTTCCCTGGCTGGGTTAGGGCACCACCTCCTAGCACCATGTCACATTCCTCAGCCCTTTGTCACCTCCCCCATCCCTCCATTGCCAACTCTGAGGCTCTGGCTCATCTCCCAGCACCCAGCAGCTGCTCTCTCCTAGGCCTCTTGTCTCATTCTGCTTGGACCCTTTACAGAACTTCCAGGGCCTAGTGCAAAATGAAAATGAAAATGTGGGGCACCGTATTCAAATGTCATGAAACATGTCAAAGTGGCAACATAGGACGTTAACCCAAGCGTGGTCACCTGCCTTGGAGCCTCCATACTGCACAACGCAGCTGAGGTACAGCTTGGACTTGAGGACTATGGCTACAGGGCCCTGCACCTTTCTGTGCTCTCTGCTCTGGACCCTGTTCCCCAGGCCCTAACCCTACCGCCTGCACAATGTCCTCTGGCGAGTCCTCTGTTCTCCGTTGGTCCCATTCCCCAGCACTGAGCTTTGCTGGTGCTGGAGTGAACATGGAGCTTACTTGGTGTCCTTGGGCCTCCAGGGGCGAAGAGCTGTTGGTTTCTGTGTCCAGTGGTGATGAGGGAGGGGCATGTTCCGAACTGGAAGTCTACAGTGGGTTTTTAAAGATGTATCTTCTATACCAAACATTTCAGTTGTAATCAACAGAAACCAATGCAAGCTTACTTAGGCCAAAAGGGCATTTACTGGCGGTCTCCCCAGTAACTCATAAATTCAGGAGGGTAGGAAACACCAGCTCAAAAAACGGGCAGGAATAAGTAACCTATACAGTCCCGAGTGCCCTGAAAATCAGTAGGATGGACGTCATCACAAACTCCAGACACCCTGTGCCTCTCCTTCCCTCCAGCTGCCTGCACCTCACATGCACTGCACTCCTAGTATCCGGCACTCAAGCTCAGGTCTCTGCCTGCTTGTGAGAAGTCAAACCCTCGCTGGTGTTTCAGTTTAATCTTTACCACGAGTGTGCATTTACTATACAAAGCAGCATTTCCTATCCAGGTTGCAAGGAACTTACATGGGCTGTAACATTGTTGGGGTGACAGCTGGTCCCACTGCTTGTGGGACACCTGGCTCCTATGGGGAGGGTTGGGAGAACACCAAAAGCAGAACCCCGGTGTTTGAGAGGGGACAGCGAAGAGCACGTCCGCTCTGGTATTGTGTAGCTTCAGTCAGAATGAGGTTTGGCTTCAAAACAGAAATCAGGGCCTCCCTGGTGGTGCAGCAGGTTGAGCGCCACACTGTGAAGCATCAGCTGCACAGGAGGGTGAGTTCGATCCCCGGCCTGGAGGGGACCCACATGGCGCAGCAGACCTTTCCTGCCTCACCGGCTGCTCCCCTCAGCAGTGTATTTGTCGATCTGCCTGTTCTGCTCCCCGCTCTGTCTCTGATGAATCCTCTCAAACCCCCGACACCTCTGGCTTGTACCCCAGCTCTTGTATGCATTGCATGCAAGAATCGAACTCGTGCTGCAGTGGCTGTGGATGCTTCACAGTGTGGTTCTTAACCTGATGGGCCACCAGGGAGGGCCAATAAATAAATCTTTTTTTTCCCAATAAATAAATCTTAAAAAAAAAAAAGACAAATCAACTCAATTCCAGCTCAAACCATGTGGACAATGATCTCTTACAGTGTGGAGTCCAGCTGGCCTGTCGAGGTTGGTGTGACAGCTCCACGGTTTTCAGGGCCCAACCCCCTCTCCCCTCCATCTCCACCACCCTTGACATTTGGTGTCCACCTAGTGGTCAAGTTTTAACTTCCATTCTCACTTTCCACTTAAGGAAGGAAAAGAGGAGGGCATGTCTCTCCTCACAGCCAGCCTAACAGCTAGAAGGCAGATGCATGGAACTGCAGAGGAGCTGGAAAGGGATTTCTTTCTGGCAGTCCAATGTCCAGCTAAAGAGCTGGGTCACTGTTTCCAAGGTAGAAATGGGAGGTGTGGGGCCTCCCTGGTGGTGCAGTGGGTTAAGCAACACACTATGAGGCAAACCGCAGCCACTGCAGCATGAGTTCAATCCCTGCCTCCGACCACGGAGGGGACCCACATGGCGCAGCAGACCTCTCCTGCCTCGCCCGCTGCTGCCCTCAGCAGTGTACCTGTTCTGTCAATTCAGAGCCCAATTCAGAATTCAGTCTGCCTGCCTGTTCTGCTCCCCGCTCTGTCTCTGGTGAATCCTCTCACTGCCTAGGACTCTGGCCTGTACCCAGCTCTTGTGTTCATAAATAAATAAATCTTAAGAAAAAAATATGCACACCTTTGAAAAAAAATGGGAGGTATGCAGGAGCTCCTAGCAGTCGTTGCTGTGTTGTGCTTGAGGGTTCTCTCACAGGGTGCTCAGCCACCCACGTGTTCACTGGACACCTGCTGACTGTCTTTCAGTGGCCCTATTCCTAGCAGAGGACAGCCACAAGCTGAGTGGGGACACAAAAAGGAGTACGCTGGAAGCAAATGATGGTACCAGTGGATTGGACCAGTCCAGTAGCTCCCGTCACGGGCCTCGTTTGATCCTAGATTAATTTATTTGACAAATGTTGCCAGCACTGGAATAAATCAGAACAGAAGGATCTAGTCCCCGTGCCATGGAGCTTCAATCTCATAGGGAAAAGAATTAAAATAATGATCTCCTCTGACCAAGGACATTTAATCGAGTCCTAACCCTATTGTAAATCATGGGGGAATAGAGGACAAGGGGACAGAGGGCAGATGATGTACAAAGGGTACAAGGAAAAGTGACACCAGGAAGAAATAATTAGGCGAGTCAGAACATGGGAGAGCCCATAGAGTGACTAGCTTGCACTGTTTTTAAAATCATTGTAAGGGGGAGAAAGGCCCTTTTAAGACTAAAAGGCTAAGAGACACCAGATGTAAAATGCCAACCTTGAGTGAATATCCCAAATTGAAAAAAAAAAAAAGTTCTAAGTGGTACTTTGAACAGTTAGGGTCATTTGAACAAGTGATGGGATGGAATTACTATCCCTTTTCTTAGGTGATTTATAGCAGCATGTTTGCGCAAGAGGATATTCTTATTTTGTCCCAGATGCACATTGGATTTAGGGATGATGGGCCTGTTTGCAACTTGCTATCCAAAGCTGGCAACAATAAAGGCGTGTACATTAAAATACAGGTATGTAGAAGAGGGTGGGGGAATTTACCCACAATTGCAGCATTCTCTTTCTCTGTAGTTCTGTAGGGCTGGTAGTAATTTCCGTTTTCATTTGTGACTTCAGTTACATCTTTTCTCCTTAGTTGATCTAAACTGAGGTTTGTTCACTGCTTTTCATAGGAGCTTTTGCTCCTATCGATTCTTTAACCGTTTCCTATTCTCTGTGGGCCCTAATCTTAATTACTTCCTTCTGCTAATTTTGGATTTAGTTTTTCTAGTTTTTTGAGGTATAGTTACATTATTAGAGAGGCTTCTTTTTTTTAATGTAAACGGTTATGGCAATAAATTTCCCTCTGGACACTGCCTCTGGTGTCTTGTTTTCATTTGCCTCAAAGTATCTAATTTGTGATATTTTTGATCCGCTACCGTATTTGTAACTTTTGCACTTCACTCTACTGTGGTCAGAAGTTCTTTGTATGAGTCCCATCTTTTCCATTTTGTAAGAACTATGTTGTGATCTGACATGCTCGATCCTGGACACTGTTCATGTACACTTGAGAACCTTCTGCTTCTCTTGGGTGGCGTGTTCAAGTCTAGTTGGTTTTTGTTTAAATTATGACATGAACTATTACAGTGAAAACCCACCATGCCTCTACTCGCCCTTGAGGGTCAGAATGTCAGTCGTCACTTGTGCCAAAAATGTACCTGTTTCATTGCCACAGCTAAGGGCTAGGGCAGTTGTGTAAATTCTAAGTTTAGAGCTGTATATGTAAGTCCTATTTAAAAATGTATCTGCTATTGAGCTTTATATGACATTATACTGAGTCTTTGGGATGTCAGGGCTTTGGTCCCTGTTCTGTTGCTCTGCCGTTCCTGATGTCACCCCTGCCCTTATCCATCCTTCTTGGGAGGGATAACTGAGCAGCTTGGTTTTGGCTCATCTCTGGCTTCTGATCTCTCCATTCCACTCGGGAACACATGCTGAGGGTACATCGATGTCCTGCCAGACCACATGGTCAGATAGCACCCCTTTATGCTGCTACCCCCCCCCCCAAGGTCCACCCTTCCACTACAGGGTGAGTGGGCTTTGAAGAACTCTGCTTGAGTGCATCTATTCCCACACTTCCCGTATCTCTGGGCTTCTGGATAAACCAGGCCTACAGCAAGGGAATGCTCTCTAAGCCAGAAAAGCTGGAAACACAGGTTTCTGAAAGGGACAAGGTGACCCACAACTGGAGTCCCAAAATGGGCAACTCAGAACCTTGTTTCCCCCACCTAAGGCAGGCTTCCCTTGTCCCTCTGGCAGGGCTCCTAAGCCTCTTTGAACTGGGGGAGGGGGAGGGGTGTCTTCCCAGGGACACAGAGCCTTCATTCTGGCCCCAGAGACGGCCATGAATGTGACGTGGTGGCAAATGTGTCTCCTGGACCTGGCAACAGTTCACAAAATAGCTCTCTAGCTGATGCCAATTTGGAAAATTCCAGGGACAAGGAAACTCACCAAGGGGCGGGGACAGCTGGGCCTTGGCTGGGAACAGTTGCCCCTCCCAGGTCGGAGTGTGGGCGGATCACGAAGGAGGAACGAACCAGGCCCACCACGAGGGAGTCCTTTAATAGAGATGGGCATAGATAGGGGACACGACCCGGGCTGTGAGCCAAGGATGCGGTGGCTCCCTCCCCCACCTGGCCTGGCCCCAGAGTGAAGATGGGAGGAGATTTTAAAAAACACAGCGGCGCTAACTGTTCACTCTCCCGGAAAAGGGGAACACCCTGGAGAGCAGCCCGCTGGAGAATTCATACATGGAACTGAGCGCCGCGCCCACCGGTCAGACCCCCACCCTCACCCAGCCCCGGGAGGCGGCGGCAGGAGAGGATCGGTGGCCCTACGGTGTTTCTACACCGTGTACATCCTTGTGCTTTAGTGTCCCCTCTCAGCCTCCGCCTGAGCTAGGGTGGGAAGTGACCTCCACCACCAACTAGCGCCGGGCTGGGTGATTTCCAGGTCAGGACAGAGCCAGCCCCACTCCTTGCTGGCTCTGCAGGTACCAGAGGAATCAAAACACAAGGGGTAACGCTGAACATGAAGCAGGCCGGTGGGTACAGGCAGGGGTAGCGGGCGGCAGAGGCTGCGAATATTAGTGGCGAGGCACCACAGAGGGGCAGGACGTGGATGAAGTGAGCCAGGACAGGGTGATGCTGGGCACAGATGGGTGTGGACGGGGGTGGGGCTGGGCATCTCATCAATATCTGTTCTGCAGCAGTGAGCTTGATGGGGTGAGGGCTACTGCAAGGACCCTCCCCACCGAGGGCTGCTTTCAGGGACCGGGAGGTGGAGGCCCAGGGCCCAGCTCCAGGCGTGCATGAAGGGAGGGTGCAGGACGGGCAGCCAGTGTCAGGTGGGGTCAGGGGCGGAGGGGCAGGGCGTGGTGGCCTCTGCGGCTCATCCCTGCCAGGAGGGTGAACAGGATCAGTTGTTCTCAAAGAGGGAGAGCAGGTCGTCGCTGTTGTTTGTAGGGAGGTCCGGTGGGCCCAGGTAGGACAGCAACTCGTCGGGGTTGGTCAGTTCTGGAAGCAGCTGCAGACAAAGTAAACTTAGTAGGAGCTCTGGCCTCAGACCTGCGCGCCTCCACGCCCAGCAGGGGTATGACGCAACCTCCACCCCACCCCCGCACACACAGGCCTGAACAGGTGAACTCTGCTGCTGCGGGACTAGGGGCCACCCGTGACAAGCTGCCCAAGGACGACATGGACATGCACAGCCTGACGTGGGTAGTTCTGCTCCTCGAGGTGCAGAGAGCACACAGGACTGCGAGGGGACCCCACAGGGGACAGGCAAAATGTAGGCGGTAGAATCCTCAGCCCCTAGAATTTTCTTCTTTGAACTACTCTAACTTTTCTCATGTTGCATGTCAGTGAGTTTTGTTTACTGGGGTAGAGAGACAGTTACCTCTGTCTCTTACGCACTGATTTTGGCTCCCAAGCCACCTGTGAGTCAGGACAAATCAGACCCTAAGGCTGGTGTCATCAGCTTCAAGCTCAGTCTTCTCGCTGCCCACTCTGGTGAGAGGTCCCTAGAGCCCAGAGCCACCCCACGCTAGTTGGAACCCAACACTCATTAAGAAAAAAGCTCTCCCTTTGACAGAAGTCACTGAGCTGTATGGATCCTGGGGACAAAGGAAAAGTGCCCCTCCCAGCCCCAGGTCCCACGCACGTCCCACCTTTGGGTCTGGAACTCACATCAAGGGCTGGTTCTGGGGCCTCCCCCCCACCAGAGATGGGGGGCCCCATCACGCCTGTGGCAGGGTTGAAGGTCAGCTCGTTGACGGGACTCGAGCTCACTTGGCCCAGGGGCTGCCTTGACGCTGGAGGAGGATTCGGATGGTGCAGCTGGGGCCCCGGGGGTCCTCCAAGGTTAGGAGCGTGCAGCCCTGGCAGCCCGGCATTGTGGGCTGGGTCCAGGTGACCCGATGGGGCCATCTGGGAAAGGAGAGAAGAACTTGGTAAAATACCCAGGGAGTCCCGGGCGGGGGCTTGGCGGGGGAGGGGGGCGGTGGTGAGGGAGGTTTCCCGTTGGTTCAGTACTGACCTGACCGGGGATACAGGGGGCAGACTTCTCTGGCGTCAGAAGGCTGCTAGGAATGTCGGACTGGTAGGAAATGGGGGGTGGTCCAGAGGTGAACTCAGGAAGGGTTGGGGTGCTGGGTGTGGTGGGCAGGAAGGAGTCAGGAAAAGTTCCAGGTCCTAGGAAGCTGGAACCTGAGAGAGGAGAGCCAGGTCTTGGGTGAGGCTGACAAGATTCAAGTTGGCAGAGAAGCCACGAAGGCAGGCTGGCTGTGGCATGGGCACAACTCACAGTGCTCACCAACAGATAACAGGAGCTCTGGCCTCAGACCCACGAGGGTCTGCATCAGGCTTCACAGATGTTGCTATTCGGAATAGGGCACTTCTCATTGCTGCCAGGGGAACTGGCCTCACAACACTGCTAGGAGGTCTTGAGGGGACAGGAACGGGACCCGCCACACCCAGGTACCCACATCAGGGTGGGAGATGGGCCCGATCCATGGAAGTGTAACAGCAGACAAGGCCTATTCCAAAAACCTGGGGAGGGTGAGCACAGCCAGAGACGTGGCCCTGCTGCCATCTCCACAGCACAGCTGAGCCTGGGCCTCCATGCCACGTCCCCAGCCAGCTACGTGGTCCCAAGGCTGGGAGTCCAGGAGGACAGGCACCACTCGGCACACTTTGGTTGGATGTTATAACAATGTGTGGGGCTCGCACAGTGTCACTTTCACAGGCAGGTGAGCATTCTGGAGAGGACAGATGGTTTGCCCAGCGCCACGACACTTCGAGGCTGGGTCTGCTGTACTCACCCTGACTGGGGTAGTCGCTGGGGGCCGGGGTGGAGGGGGGCTGCAGGGGGGCGAAGGGGGTGACCCCAGGGCCCAGGGCAGCTATCATCTCCATCACGCTGGGCATGAGCACGTGGGCGGGGCTCACAGTGCGGCAGCGCTTCAGCACCGGCCCGTCCGGCTCTTCCTTGATGTGCAGGTCAGGCTTCACGGGTACCGGTCTCCAGCTGCATGTGGGGTCGATGGTGATCTCCTCGTAGTCTGAGCTGGGTAGGGACACAAGGGGGCCGGTCATCATCTGTCCGGCTGCCTCTCCGGGGCCTAGCAGGTTACAGGCAGACCACCTACCCAAAGGCTCACGGCCACCCAACACTGCACGTGCTCTGTGGGACGCCGGCCCGGGTATGGATTCCACCCGTAGCCTGGAAGTGAGCCAGTGCGGTGTGGGTGAGCGAGGAGCATTTCCCCACCTGTCCTGGCACCTCCCTCTGTTGACCATGGACACTCGTATGGCGGGAAGAGGAGACTTACTTCTGAATATAAATTAGGATGCCCAACATGTACTGGTCCACCTCCAGACCCTCCAGCAGAGCTGTCTTGCTGTGGAAAATAAAGGAGACATGGCTCAGAGGCCTGCCCAACCTCACTCTGGGCACAGCCTCTCTTACTTCTCGGTTACATCACCCGGCATGATGCTGCCCAGTGCCAGGTAAGCCTTTTCAAAGTGCCCCTGTGTGAGGTGCTGTCTCAGGTGACTTCACCAGGTGAATGAGGTCACCCCGCACCTGGTGATCCTACAGGAGGCGAGTGTATGAGGTGACCCAAGTGAGGTCTCAGCCCTGCGCCACATTATCTTAGTCTGTGCTGAGACCCCCAGTATCTGGCTTGGGTATTTCTTGTGTTGTCGGGAGGACATGACAGTCTCTGAGGAAGTGTCCCCTGCTCCAGCACACACCATGAGGAGCGACCGAGACACTCACTTGCACACTGGGCACCTCCAGGTCCCCCGCTCACAGTTGAGCTGTAGGTATGACTCCAGGTCAAAACACTGCGGAGAGAAAGGGGAGATACCTTTCCTCAGGCTGGGCAAGGGGGTGGGGAGAGCGTGGTGCGCAGTCTCACCACATCCTGCAATCCACTCACGTGGTTTCAGGAACACTAGACTTACTTCCTTGCATGTGAGAGTCACATGCAAGTAAGCACGTGTCAGACTGTCGCTGCAGGGCCACCCTAAGACAGAGGTTGGGGGTGGGCCACATGGCTGCCTGGGCTGGAATGCTGCTTGGGCAGAGCAGGAACTGGGCAGCGGTGCTGATGACGAGCCATCTCCAGGGCACAGTATTGAAAGAAAAAAGCACAGTGTGGAGCGTGCTGCAGTGCACAGCAGTAACCACTTGGGCAACCAAAAAAAGGTGGAGGGATGAGCACGTGCTGGCCTTTGGGCAGAGTGTTTCTGCCAGAGACAGACGCTCCAGTGTCACTCCTCGGGGTGCAGCTGGAAGATGGCACCGTGCCTCCTCCACGCCTCAACCCAGAGCCCGTGAAGCAGTCACACGGTGACTATATGGAGAAGAAACAGAAGTCCAGCCTGAGGGGAAGGAGCAGGGAGCCAGGTCACCTGCCCACTGGTTCGTCTGTTCTGCCAACTCTCAGCCAAGGTCCACAGCTGCTAAAGACAGTCCCGGAGCGCAAGCTCAGGCAGAGCTCTGCAGGGATCACCCACCTGTATGTGGCGGCAGTCATGGCCACGAGCGGGAAGCTGGATCCTGCGGAAGGTGATGGGGCACTTCAGGGACACCTTGATGGCTGTCTGCTCCACCCCATCCTCTCCATTGGGTCCAGGAGTGCCGGGGATGGTGCCGCTGCTAAAGTTCCGCTTTACTGGTATCAACAGGGGAAAGGGCCACCAACCAGGGACCCAGTCACTGGCGGCGCCACAGCTCTGAGGGGCAATCTGAGCTGAGCATTGCCCCCCACCTCCCACCTTGTGCAGAGGCTCTTGCCCCAGAGGAGACAGATTCATGTCTGACACGGGATGGGCCATGTGGCGCAGTAGCCCCAGCAAGGCAGACTGGCTGCCCAGTGGCCAAGGAAGGAAGGGCTACTCACTCTTGGTGATGCAGTGCTCAGCAGGCAGGAGCCGTTTCTTGAGGAGGCCCTGCAGCACGGAGCGGACAGAGGGCCGATGCACCAGCTGCAGCACGAAGAGGTGGGACTGCAATGGGAGGACTTGGTCAGGGAGCACAGGTCACACCAGCTGCACTGCTAGCAGCAGGGCCTGTCCCCCCCAGCAAGGGTGCACTGGCAGGATGCCTGGCTGGCTGTCCCCCAGAAGCACAGGCTGGCCTTGCCCACGCTAACACCTCCAAGGAGATTCCACGCCCACACTATATTAGCTACTCAACCACTTGTGCTCTGCTTCTCCATCAAAACACGAATGTTGAGATTCCTCTGCACGTGTCCTGCTCACAGCACCCAACATTATGCACATTTTGTCTGAGGTCAGACCTCTCAAGTCACAGAACATGGCTGGGGCAACACCATCTCAGCCCCCTCACACCCAGGCTGATCAAGGCTGCTTATCTAAACATTTTCTCTTGCAGCCCAAGCCCTGCCTGAATCCTGCTGACTCCTCACAAGGATTCGGGGTCAGCTGGGGACTTATGAGCTTCCTCCAGGAATGACACAGGGCCAGTTCAGTCTCGCTTATGTAATTAACGTGAGCATCTGACCGAATTCCACTGGAAAGCTGCTTGGGTGTATTTGACTGCATGCCTTTTCTGAAAAGGCCAGACTGAACGGAAACCGCAAGGTGAGCACGAGGAGACCCAATGCCTGACTCTACAGAGGGCACTCACGCAGCAGCAGGCTGTGACGGTGATCTGGATGGTGTTGCGGCCGGGCTGGCACACATGCTTCAGGTACAGGGGCTTGTGGGAGGTCTTGTTGTCACCACGCTCAATGGTGAGCGGGGTGGCGTTGACGCTGACCTGCACCGAGGCCGGCCAGTTGGTGTTCATCTGCCGGTCCTCATGGTGGTAGCATTTGAACTGCAGCTCCAGGTCAGGCCTGTGTGGGGAGGAGGTACACTGAGAAAGGGGGGGTGGCACCAGGGGCCGGTGGCAGGACGGGAGCGCTCACCTCAACATCAGGGTCTTATAGACGGAGTCTCGGAGCTGGAAGGCGTGGTTGCTCACAGCCAGGTTGTGCTGCAGACGGAAGGGCTCCAGGACCACCCCGTCGCGCACAGGGAAGGTCAGTCGCAGCTCGTCACAAGGGCCGCTGCCTGGGAGCAGGCCAGGCTGGGTGAGCTGGCTACTCGTGCCAGAGCAACCTGCGTGAGGATCCCCCTGGCCTGGCGACCTGAACCCCGCCCCT
The DNA here is from genome assembly GCA_019455555.1 of Galemys pyrenaicus. NCBI lineage: Eukaryota > Metazoa > Chordata > Mammalia > Eulipotyphla > Talpidae > Galemys > Galemys pyrenaicus. The sequence continues at coordinate 4,569,512 of JAGFMF010011868.1, read as the reverse complement.
GTGGCAGGGACTGTGGCAAGGGTGCTTGGCCCCTCTACCAGACACTGCTGGGCAGCCATGAGCCAAACCGTGGGGCTGAGGTTTGGGGAGCATCGCTCCTGAGACCCTCTGTCACCTCCGACAGTAACAGAAACTTTGTCTCCCTCTGTTTAGTCCTGTCCCACTTACCCAGCTCTGTCTCCAAACTATGACCAGACACCATGCCCCCACCCAGAAAGAAGCACTTCGAGTGAGAGAGACTAGACTGGAGGCCGAGGAGGTGCGAACAAATCCCGTGCCGTCTCTCTCACAGCTGGCTTAGGGTCCCAACCTCGCCTGTGGTTTCCCTGAAACTATATATAGTATTTTGTGTGCACAGCTATTTGTCCTTTGAGAAAATCCACAGCCTCGAATGAATTTGCGAAGAGGTCCATGAATAGAAAACAAAGGTGAAGGCCCTGACTCCTTTAGGGGCTGAGAGTCTCCCCCCCCCCCCACCTGTCTTGAGAGCAGCGACACTCACCGGGGGGTGACGGGTGCAAGGAGCTCACACTGGGCTTGAGGTCAGGCAGGAAGGGAGACTTGACTTCCTGGCTGGTGGACATGTAGGGGACGCTGCTGCTGGGGGTCATGGGCGGCGTGGGGCTCCCCGGCAGTGGGGAGCTGGGGTAGCCAGGGATGGAACGGGTGGGCTGTAGGGTCGAGCACACAGTCAAGGCAGAATGGTGGGGGGGTGGAGTTTGTCTGTGGAACACCCACTGGGAAAGGTCAGACAGAAATGGGTGGAGGCAGCCCCAGGAGGGTCTGCTTGGGTGCCCTCTCTCCACACACCCACCCCACTGCCTCCCTCCCCACTGCCCGTACCCCACTCAGGCCAGGCTGGCTGTAGCTGATGCTTCCCCCGTTGAAGCTGGCGCCCTGCCCGTTGAACTGCTCTGCAGGCTGTGGGAGATAAAAACAGCATGTACCTGGGCTCCGGCCTGCCCCCGGCCAGGCCCCTGGACTTGACCAGAGGGGAGGACTGGGGGCAGGAAGCCTCTCCCACCCCTAACACATGGGCACTGGCCTTTATTTTCTTCTTTGTACACTTTTTAGGTTATCTAAATAATCTCCAGGGAGCGTGGACCAATCTCACAATCTTAAAAGCACTACTACAGAAGTGGCACCACACCTCAGAAGTGCTTGCAGGGAAGCAACAGAGAGGCTGAAGGGCAGAGGTGCACCCCCCCACCAGGCTTCTGGTAAGGTACATTCTCCCCCACCGCCCCCAGGGACCCTGATGACCTGTCCCCTAGCTGGGCTTTTCTGCAGTCAGCAGAAGGAACTGGGGATACTTTCTCATAAGGGACACTGGGTATCTGCCCTCTGCTCCCTGCACTGATGTCCACTGAAATCTAGGAGCCCAGAGAGGGTCCCCTTTCAGAACCAACTCCCCCCACCCTGCCTGGAGCTGATGCTGCACTGGTCAGGACCCAAGAACTCCTGGCTGCCGGGCCACTCCCAGCACACGCAGGCTGCTCCCCAGCATCCCAGGCCACCTTGGGTCCGCCTGTGCACACGGCACCTGGCACAGAGCCCAGAAGTTACCCCACCTTGTAGTGCAGTCCTGCGGGGTTGGAGGCGGACAGGGACTGGCCCACGGCCTGCTGGAGGGGCAGTCTGTGGCCAGGGTAGGAGGAAGGGGCAGGGGGCTGCCCGGGGCCAGGTGCATACTGGCCTCCTGGCAGGTACTGCTGCCCTGGGTACACCTGAAAGAGGAAAACAGCAAAGTGCCAGGGGAAGGAGCAGGTGCTCTAGACGCAGCAGCAGTGAGTGCCCCCTTGCTGGGCACGGGCAGTTCCTCTCATAACCGGATGTCCCCTCACAATGGCTTCAGATGATGTTCAGGGTGAGGGCAGTTGCCCGCAAGGTCCCGCTGGCCCTGACACTCACCTCACTGGAATAGGCTCTCTTGACCCCCTGTCGGGGTAACGGCTGGGCCTGGGGAGGCCCAGGGTACCCATGCTGGGGCAGGCGCTGCCCTGCATACAGAGGTGCCATGCCTGCTGCCCGGGTGGGGTTCATGCCCATGGGGTTCATGCCAGAGGAGCCCATCAGCCCTCCTATGCTGGTAGGGTTCATGCTGCTGGGCCCGCGCGGTCCTCCATGCTGCAGGAACTGGCTGTTAAAAGACTGTCCAGCCCCCATCTGGGAAGAGAAGAGAGGCGTCATCTAGGTCCTACCCACTACTCTGGTGCCAGCTGTGCCTGTCTGTCCCTCTCAAGTCAACCCCGCCTCCAGCCCCTAGAGCCTTTCCCTTTAGCACCTCACTCCTTCCCCACCTATCCCCCTTTCACTGGTCTCTTTAGCAGGCCCAGCACATCCCATGTACATTCTGCGTCCTCTGACCCAAGCTGTCTAGCTGGTCCCCGCCTTCCAGACCCCTTGAATGGGAGACGCTGCCAGGCCTCACCGCTCCGTACTGGCTCAACTCCTGGCTCTGCTTCTCCTGGAGGGCAGCCACTGTGGCCGTGGCCGTGGCAGTGGCTGTGGCAGCAGCAGCAGCCACAGCAGCAGCCGCCGCTGCTTGAGTAAAATCAGTGGAAGGTCGTGTGGCATGTGAGGGGAGGCCAAGGCCCCCTGGGCCCCCCGCATACCTGCAAGAGAAACAGACTATTTGGCTCAGAAGTTCCTCTGCCCATCATTTGAAGGCCAGACCTATGCTAATGGGGGGTGGGGTGGGGTGTCAGAGAACACACAGGTCCAATAAGAGCCCCATATACACCTTTACTCATTATGGAAGCCAGAGACACAACCCTCTATAAATCAGTGTCACACAGTTGCTAGAGGCCTGCCACGTTGGAAGCATTACCCCGGCATAAAGGACTCCCAGCATACTGGCCAGGGAAGGTGTTCCTGCTTACCCGGTGGTGAAGCCAGGGCCCCCAGGGTAGCCCCCACGGCCATACACCCCTTGCTGCACGTAGCCCTTGGTAGTGCCACCTTCACCAAATGCCTGCTGTCCAAGGCACTGTGGAGAGTTCAGGGTGGAGCTGCCAGCTGCCATGCCAGGCATTATGGAGGTGCTGGGGGGGCTCCCTGCAGGGCCCATGGGGTTCCCCAAAACCTACAAGGAAGTGCGAATCACCAAAAGGAATCATCCAAACAGTTTCAAGCAGTGGCTTTAAAGTGCTGGGAAGGAGAGGCCTGCTAGGTGAGGAGGGGGTGACAGAGGGAGGGGGAGGGGGAGAATGAGGAGGTGAGTAGAAGACACACCTGGCAGGGTGTGGCTGCCACAGGTGGGTCTGTGGAGGCCAGGTGAAGACAGGAGGAAAACCCACGACAAGCACGAAAGGACAATTAATGTCCGAGGATAAGGGGGGCTCAGGAAGCTGCAGTGGCTCTTGAGGGTGGGCTTCGGTGTGGACTCACTTGGCTCTGGGCTGCGTTGCCGACTCCCCACACGGTCGTGACCACTGACAGCGATCCTGCCGGCTGAGTGGCACTTTGTTGCCAAGGCACTGCCTCATAAGCGAATGGACCATCACTGCGAGGGGAGATGCTGGTGAGCTCCCTTGGAAGGTGGGAATCAGGAGACCACAGGTTCCCGCCTCCCTGGGGCCTAACGGGTGGTGCAGCAGGAACGCCAACTCACCTGTGTGGTGCGGGGGGCAGGGCAGGTTTCATGGGGTTCATGGGGTTCATTGGCTTTGAAGTAGCCTTAAGCCCAGGTTGGTGGGTAGCAGGGAGTGGCCTCGTTGCTGCTTCTGTGTGGCTTAGCTGTTCTGGCAGTAGGACGAGAGGAAAGGATGTCAGTGGAGAGGGATACAGCTGTGGGGCCCTGTTAACAGGGTGGAAGGAGCACTAGGCCCCAGTCTTCCTTGGCTCCAATTATAAAGACAGGGCAGCCCGGTATGGGCCCGTCCCACCGCCCACCTAGGCAAATCTCCTCCTTTTCCTCCACCCAAACCCAACCTGGAAGCCAGCATTAGCCCCTTTAGGCCCAGACTCTGCTAGCCAGGATCCCTGGGATGGTTCTGGAAGCAAGGTTTTGGGTCCCAAATACCTTCCATACTCTCCCTCCCACACAAAAGTCTGGATACTCTAAAGCCAGGGGAAATTGAGGAACCTCCCTGAAAAGGCCCATGGTGGAGCACAAGACAAGTCAGAGAGGAGGTTGGGGGCCAGAAGGGAAGCCTGCAGGCGACCTGCCCAACCTGAGGCCAGTCACCTCCAGCGGCCCAGGGGAGGAATGTGTAGTATGTCTGCGGAGCAGGGTGTGGGCCCCTCCCAGAGGGCCCCTCCTCACAGCAGCATGTACTCACTTTTGAACTTGGGGCCAGAGGGCCTGCCTGAGACTGCTGGGGGCACAGGGGGCAAGCAGGCAGATCTGACCCCCACAGTGAGTTCCTAGCAGGGCAGGAACACACACTGTGAAACAGGCAGAGGGTTGGCAGCCACCTAAGGACACAGCAAGGGGCCAATGGGGGCTCAGCAGCAGTGGCCAGTGGTCTCTTCCTGCTGCAGACTCTTCTCCCATTTAGTGCCTTAGAAAAGGATGGGGCAGGTGCTGCCATTCCTCCAGGCTGCCAGCACCCTCTGACACCCTATGAGCAAGCTCTTTACGGATGGGCTCTGATGTGCCCAAGGCCAACTTCCATGCCCACTTCTGTCCAGCCTAGCCAGGAGGTACCCAGGTATGGTTCCCAGGGGGCTCCCTGGGGAGGCCCAGGCAGAGGCTGGGCCTTGCCTTCTTCTAAGCTAATCTATGGGGTTCAGTCCTATCCCCCAGCACCCACAGTGCCTCCTATGTCCTGAGAGAGATGGTGGCCCAGCACCAGTCAACTCTGAGGCTATCATGAGTGCTGTCCATGAACAATCTTCACTGACATAGCTGCTGCAGGACAAAGGGTCATCGTCATGCCCTCAGCAAATACAAGGAGAGTCCCACACTCAGGCCCAAAACCACGAGGGTACAGTGGGGGCTGCCATGTAGACCACCGACCTCCCGTGGGCAGGTCTGCCTTTGTGGTGTGCGGACCCACGGTCCTTCCCAGCATGGAGCACTGAAGTAAATGAGTCCCAGAACTGAAGCAGAGCCAGGGCCAGAAGGGCAGTGACCCGTCCAGTGAGAGGAAGAGGGAGGAAGCCAGCTGAGTCCCACCTTACACCTGGCCCTCCCACCAACTCTTCACCCCAGGCTCCTCTCCTTCTGCCCCTCAGACCAGTCCCACTAATCAGCAGGCCTGGGAGCCAGGATCACTTAAGGGGCAAGGGAAGGCTACGGTCCCCAGTCCCTACTGTCTGACTCAGGATGGTGACACTGGGGGCAATGAGGGAATCTGTGAACAGCCAGAAACGCCTCCCCAGACCTGCTGGGAGCAACATGCAGGGTTTAAGGACTTCAAATATGGGGACGCAATTCCAGACTGTAGTGTTGATAAAGGGACACACACATCCAGCAATGGAACAGACCAGAGAACCCAAAACAGACCCATGCAGATACACACAGCTGATTTTTGACAAAATCTTCGCAATGACGAACATCTTCAACTAATGGCGCAGGTGCAACTGGATGTCACAGGCAAAAGAAAAAAAGACCCAGATGCCTCACATCATATAGAAGTTAAAAGAAAAAGGGCCATAGACTTAAATGCACAAAACTAGGCATACTTGAGCAAAATACAGAGGAGAATGTAGAATGCTTCAGCATCTAGGGCTAAGGATAGAGTTTTTAGATTGACACAAACACATGAGACATGAAAGCAAAATTGAGAACATTTGCTCTGAAAGACTATTAAGAGGATAAAAAAAGGACAAGCTACAAACTGGGAGAAATTCTACATACTACATATCTAACAAGTGACTAATATTTGAAATATGTAAAAAATTCTCAAAATTCTGAAGTTAAAAAAATCAAATTAGAAAATGGGTAAAAGACATGAAAAGACACCGCACTAAAGAGAATGTACAGATGACAAATAAGCACCAGTGACAACATTCAACATCACTGACCATCAGGGATACGCAAATTAAAACCACAACGAGACATCACTACACACCTATTGGAATGACTTAAATGAAAAATAAAGACACCGCTAACTGCTGGCAAGGAAAAACTGATCTCTTACACCCTGTTGATGGGACTGCGAAATGCTATAGCCACTCTGGAAAACAGTTTGGCAGTTTCTTGTAAAACTAAGCACGTAGCTATCATATAACCCACCGACTGCACGTTTATCTCAGAGAAATATAAACTTATGTTCATATAAAAATCTGTATATAAATGCTTACAGCAGCTTTCCTCCTAATAGGCAAAGAATGGAAACCCAGATGACTTTCACTGGTGAAGAGGGAATCAACTGTGGTCCATTCACGGCCTGAAGGCATACAAAGAACCAACCTGTAGGAATCTCCAAAGAATTATGCTGCATGGAAAAAGTGCCTAAGAATTACACACTGAATTATTACCATTATATAACATTCTTGAAATGACAAAAACAGAGACATGGAGAGAACAGAATAGTGGTAGCCAGGGGGTTAAACTCAAGCTGGAGGGAAGTGGATGTGAATGGAAGAAAGCAGGATGGATCTGTGCCTCTGCTGTATCTGTGTAGTATTCTGGAGTGATGTTGTATTATGTTTTGCAAGATGTTACCATTAGGGAAATGGGTAAAAGATACAACTATTCTTTCCTTGTTCTCTTACAAGGGGAACTGCCCGTGAATCTGTAATTATCTCAAAATTAAAAATTAGTTAAAAAGCAACCATCCTGCTCTCTCTTCAGACATGACTGTGGCAATTCTTTCCCACCCCAGAGATTGGGTTGGTCAGGCCCACTGTTGTCCCAAAAGCAAAGGGCAGGAAAGAGGCAGGAGTCCAAGGTCGGAGTTCATAGCAGGTGCTGTTCTTTTCAGAACTGCCTCTTCTCCAACTCCAGCACACTGACTCATGGGGACAAGACTGCTCAGACCCCCAAGACAGAAGAACATGCATTTCTAAGAAGGTGCAAGTGATGCTGCTGGTCTGTACCTCAGTTTAAGAGCCTCCAGAGCCAGGGAGGAAGGAGAAAGGGCAGGTGTAGGGTGGGGGCCTCCTGTGGAAGCTGTTGGTCTTGAGGCCCAGGGCCACCTTCTGTATCACATGGGTCTGGGGAATTCCACCCCCTTACGTCTCTGCCAAGGATGAGACCACAAACATTTCTAGTTCCCTCTGAGCTTATTGCGAGGGGGAGGTGACTTCCTGTTGAGTTCCTGAACCTAAGTTTGCTCTCCTCCCTGGGGACAAGGGTCTCTGAGAGAAACCATACTCTCCAGGTCAGGTATCTCACAGCCCTCTGCTCCTGACAAGGGAGAGGTATCTTATAAGTACGGCCTCTCCTTCTATCTCAGGTCTCAAAGTGTGCAGCGCCTGTGCTGCTCTGCTGTAGCTTTTTATTGGCCAGGAGGGTCTCCCTGTACACTAACTCCAGCTAGAAGCCAGACCCTTGGCATAGCTTCTTTGGTACCAAGTGAGTCTAGAAGGTCACCTTGTTGGCCTTTGTTGGTGCCAGGGTCACATCATCCTCCAGAAAAATACAAAAAAGCTACAGAGAGCTCACTACCCAGACCTCTCCTCCCTGGAACCTCAAAGTGGCTGCATCTTTGAGTCTCCTGCTTGCCCACCAAAGGCAGGTGACATCATTGAGTCAATGCTCCTCAGCCTCTACTCTGTGCCACCTGGTTGGTGACCCAGGGAAAGCACACACACCACAAGCTGCCGGACCCCAGGAAGGCAGCCCATGTTCCATGGTCACAGAGTGCCCCTGGCAACAGCAGGGAGTCCATAGGTCTAGGGACAGGCCGAAAGAGAGAGTAGACAGAGTCAGATGGTCTCAGAGAACAGAGAAATGATGGCTCAAGTAGGGCAGGAATCAGTACTCAGAGCCAAAAGGAGGACACATGATGGGCCACATGCTGAGGTGGTTAAAAGTCCAGCTGCCTTTACCTATAAGGCCACAATACTGACTAGCTTAAGTGCTAGTGCACATCCAAAATGCCCAAATGAACACTTAAAAGAGTCCTGGAGTGGGCCACCAGAGAAGGGCTTTGTTACTCTGAGCCTCAGTTAATGATATGTGAAATGGGTATGTGGTAGATACCCAAGGACTGAGGAAAGGTCAGGACACTTGACAGCCTTTAAGTCATTAGCCCTGGCCCTTGTCCTGAACACAGCCGCTACTGGAAACACCATGGAGGGGTCTGGTGCCCTTGGAGGTCAATCCCAATGAATGCGAGTCCTCCCCAACCTGTTCTTCAGAAAGTCTCTCTTAACCTCTTATTCATTGCCTTCCCTTCCCCTTTCCTGATTTCTATTTATAGCCTATAACCACCCTGTGGGCATGACAAGCCCCCAAGGACAGTACCTACTGAGCAAAGTTAAAATTCTCACTCATCCTGTTATACCTCTCAAGCTTCTTTAAGGGATTCCTCTGGTTCTAGCAGGCCAGGATTTGGTGGGTGAGTCTTTGTTCATCCTATCTTATCCATCATGGTCTTACAGATCACATTAAGGTTCTGTGTATGTCCCTGTGAAATCTTCTTAGATAATACAAATGACTTAAAGACATCACCATGAATGATCTGCAACTACTGGAAAAAGGCATGGGTGGGGAGGGCAGGTGGGGTACGGGTCAGAGGTGAGGGGGAGCAGAGTAGGGTGACGGGTTCGGAGCGTGAAATGGGAGATGGAAAATGGGCTAGTAGAGAAGGGAGAGAAAGAGTAGAAGGGGGAACAGGTCAAGGGACAAACAGGGCCTGGGGGGACAGGGTATTCCAGGGGAGGAGACATCCTCTTCCCTGAGCTTCAGTAAGTCCCGTTCCAAAAGGAGTCTACCCACCGAAACCAGGACTGCGGTTGAATGATCAACATCGTTCGGAGCCTGCTTGGGCCCCCGCATCACGGTGCTGGTGGGCGCGTACGGGCCGGAGGGCCCTGAAAGATGAACTCGCCGGTCCCAGCGCGTAGTGAAGGCAGCCCGGGACCGCCTACTAGGCAAGGGCCCAGGCCAGCCTCCGTGCTCTGGAGGCCCCCGATACCGCGCGCACCCCGGGTGCTCGACCCGCTTCCGGTCAACCCCCAACAAAGGCTCAGGTGAGGGGTCGCTCCGGCGTGCACCGGGCCGGGTCGGACCGAGCTCGCAACGCACGCGCGGCACGTAGGGTTGGGCCCAGCTTCCAGCCCGGTCCGGGCCGTATAGGTGCCGGCTCCGGGACGACAGCACCTGCCCGCCGCCCGCACCTGCCGCCGCCTGCACCTGCGCACCTGCCGCCGCCCCCGCCCGCCCGCACCTGCCCGCCAGGCCCACTCACCTCGGCCCGCCCGGGCCCCTTGCCGCCGCGGCCCCCAGTCCGCGCTGCTCCATGCACTCAGCCCGCCCTCCGCGCAGCCAGCGGCCCCAGGGTCGCAGCTGCCCGCGCCATCGCGCCGCCGCCCGCTCGGAGGGCACAATGGAGCCTCCGCGCGCCGTTCATGCATATGCATGACGCCGAGCCGCCGGCCCCGCCCCCAGGCCAGAGCAGTGGAGCCCCGAACCGCCGCTTAGGGCGGGAGCAGCTGCCTGGTCGCGCTGGCCCGGCTGGGGCCCTGGGGACCGGGAGGGTGGGGTGGGGAGCTGCGCGGGCTGGGGGCGACCTGCACCTCATCCCCTTGCCCCTTGCACACCTTTAGGAACTCGGTGATGGTGAAGCCACCTGTGCTTCCTGCTCGCTCTCAGCCGGGCGGGGCTGGGGGAGCGGTCTGGGCGGGGCGCCGGGCCTGGGCGGAGTGGGCGCGCCACTTCTGGGAGGGGGTTTTGTGGAGAAAACCACGCTGAACAAAACAAGTCACTTCCCTCTCTGCTCTCGAGCTTCCCAGAGCCGCCCCCGTTAAAACGTTCTTAAAGTCGCTGTTGGGTTACAGCCAGATGAAGCGGCCTCTCTGAGCACATGGCACCTTTCAAAAGCTATTGTCACCCTTTAAGCTAGGCTTTTTCCTACCGTCCGTTTAGGAACGCCACACTCGCTGGATTATTCACCTTTTAAAAATTATTATTGTGATAAAACACTCATAATATTTACAATTTCAACAATTTCTCAAGGCCAGCTGAGCGACACTAAATACATCCACACGGATATGCGGACATCACCACCATCTAAATCCACAACTTTTTCATCCATTAAACTAACTCTCCCCCACAACCATCCTTTTACTTTCTATGAATTTAACTACTCTGACTACCTCCTTTGAGTGCAGTCATTCAGTATTCGTCTTCTTGGTAGCTGATTCATTTCATTTAGCATCCACGTTGTAGCATTTCAGAAGTTCCTTCTTTTTAAGGCTGAATAATATTCCATTGTATGGGTAGATCACATTGTTGTTTATCCATTTATCAATGGATACTCTATAATTACATTTTAATATTGCTATTTCTTCCCTCGGGGTTGTCTGAACCCTATATTCTGTTTTGCCCCAGAACCATTAATTTATTGAACAGTATGGCGGGCCTGGTACATACATGCCTGACTTGGTCTGGGCTCTGACATCTGGTAACCCAGTGACTAGGACATAAGGCCTGTAAAGGAGAGACAGAGATCTTACTTGACTCATCAGGACGTACTGGGAAGTAAAATAAAGCAGGACCAGGGGGTAGGGAACAATAGGCAGTGAGGGAAGAATTCCCTGGAGAGTTAGCCCTGCAGAAGTTGGGCTGGGAGGCACCATTGGATTCCAACCCTCTTCTACCTCCAGGAACCAATAGTTTGGGGGCAGTTTCACACAGGAAGTCAGAAGCTGCCACACCGAGGTGTTGAGTCAACCCTGTAGGCATCCCTGTCCCCTCCTCTCAGTGCAAGGTCTGCCCCAGTTCTACTAAGAGACACCATTTGGTGCCTGCTCCCTTCTAGATAGTGCTTTTATTTTTGACTATATGAATTATTAGAAAAGTCTTACTTAATTTCCAGAAAAATATTTCAAAAGATTGGAACCTTCCTTTGAAGTTGAAAGTACATGAGGTCCTCCTTGGTGGCACAAGGGGTTAAGCACCGCACTGTGAAGCATCCACAGCCACTGCAGTACAAGTTTCATCCCCAGCCAGGGAATGACCAACTTGATGCAGCAGACCTCTCCTGCCTTTCCCGATGCTCCCCTCAGCAGTGTATTTCAGTCAATCTGCCAGTTCTGTTCCCCACTGTCTTTGGTGCATCCTCTCACCCCTCCACGCCACTGGCTGACACCCCAGTTCTATGCATAAGTAAATAAAAAAATAAATCTTAAAAAAAAATGAAAATACTTCTTTATGTACAACTAATTAGAAAATTGTAGAAATTTCAGAGTAATTGTAATTGTAGTAATTTCAGAAATAAAAATCTTCCATTATCCAAATGTTACAAAATAGTTAGTTCGGGCCTCCCTGGTGGCGCAGTGGGTTAAGCAACGCACTATGAAGCAAACCGCAACCATTGCAGCACGAGTTCGATCCCTGCTGCTGGTCAGGGAGGGGACCCACATGGTGCGGCAGACCTCTCCTGCTGTGCCCGCTGCTCCCCTCAGCAGTGTACTTCCATTGATCTGCCTGTTCTGCTCCCTGCTCTGTCTGTGGTGAATCCTCTCACCCCCCACACCTCTGGCCTGTACCCCAGTGCTTGTATGCATAAATAAATCTTTAAAAAAAAAACAAAAACAAAATAGTTAGTTCATGGTTCTATTTTCTCCCAGATATTGCATGTTTTTATGGTTTGGCAATTATAACATATATATAGTTTCATATCCTTACTCTTTCACTCTATTAACATAAACATTTCCCTTCTTATAAATACTATCCTCATAAAATAAACACTGAAGATTTGTATGCAAAGATGTTTGCTATGGCATTATTTATGATAATGAAAAATTAGGCACGTGCTGTATTCATTCATTCAACAAATTTTGGTTGCGCTTCTGCTCTTTGCCAGACACAGTCATGGGACTTCCATTAAAGCTAACCATTTAATTCTGTAGTTGACAGTTAAGAAGAACACATTATTACCTGTAGGTAATAATGTATACAACACCAAAAATTACATTTTTGAAAGCTATGTAATGGTAAAAGAAGATTTTCACAACTTGCTAAATGAAAAACAGGATAGAAAGTTGTATGGTGCCAACATAATTACTAAATAAAACCCAAAAAACAGCTTATGGAGCAGATGGTCTCCCATTAGGCCACCAATTCATTTCAAGCTGGGAAAGTTACCATCACAATAAAGACATCAGTTAGATACCACCTTAAACAAACAACAAGTCAGTATTACCAATCACAGGACCAGACATCCTGTGCCTGTGGCGTGAATGTCAGAGAATGGACCCAGAACTCCCCCACGTGGAAGTTCCAGTCAGAAATATTTGGCCAGTAGCTAATCATAACAAAACCACCAGATAAATTCACACAGGGAGTCCATAACTCACTGAGACTCCTAGAAAACACCAGGCCTGGGAAATGGTCTTGATTGGAAGAGAACAGAGAGATGGAGAGAGAAATGCAAAGCCCTGATCCTTGAGCGGAGTTTGATTAGGGAAAGACATTTTTGGAACATGGGGACATTTGAATATGGGCCAGAGGTGACACAGTAGCATTGAATGGATGTTTAGTCTCCAAGTGTGATAATGACATTTTGGATTTGGGAGAATAGTCTTTGTCCTTAAGGCTGTCAGAAGTATTTAGGGTGTGCATTGTGTGTGTATATATGTATTTAGGTGTGTATGTGGTGTGTGGTATGTGTACACATCCACATGTGTGTGGATACAGGGAGAAATAAGGAAGCGTGTCAAAGATTAGTAGGGGAATATTAGGAGTATTTTAAAAGGCATTAAGAAATGACTGGAAAAAAAAAAAAAGAAATGACTGGAAGGAAATCCACCAATTCATAAGTAAGAAAACACTGTTTGGAGCCTCGCTGGTGGCGCAAAGAGTTAAGCTGTAGCACTATGAAGCTATCCACAGCCACTGCAGCAGGAGCTTGATCCCAGGCCAAGTTGCTGACACACATGGCGAGGCAGACCTCCCCTGTCTCACCGGCTGCTCCCCTCAGCAGTGTATTTCAGTCAGTCTGACTGTTCTGCTCCCTACTCTGTCTCAGGTGAAGCCTCTCACACACATCTCCCACCCCCTCTGCACCCCCTTCTGTATGCATAAATAAATAAAATAAACCTTAAAAAAAACCTATTTGTAGATTCAGGGGGAAAAAAAACTATTTAAAATTCTTTAAAGTACACTTAATGACTGCCTGCTTTCTTTTACAAGCAGACCATGATTTACTTTCCAGTAGTAGAGAAGACATCAATGCACACTTGGTGTTGAGAGGACTGGCCTGGAGGTGGGGACACAGACAGGAGCTACTATAGGATTTGTGGGGAGTGGGGCTGCTTGGTGGGCTGTGCAGAGGTTGGAGAGTCTCTAAGAAACTCTGAGTCATGGGATGGAGCAAGTGTGGCAGGAGTGAGGGGACGGGGTAGGGTGGTCCCCAGGATTGACTTTCCATGAGTGCCTACTTACTTGGCCATGGGAGAGAGAGGCAAGCAGGGGCTTTGTGAACTGGTTCTGGCCTTCTCAGCAGGTCAGGAGCAAACTTGGAGGTAGGGAATGTGTCCCAGGCTATAGTTTTGTCTTCTTTGTTGCAAGGACCATGGAGATCTTCTCAAAGTTGTTTAAACCCCGTCCCCCCCACCCTCACCCCCACCCCAGGCTCCTCTTTTTCAGGCTTAACAAGTGGTTGGGGTTTTTTTAAAACGATTTATTTAATTATGCATACAAGAACTGGAGTGTAGGCCAGAGGTGCAGGGGGTGAGCAGATTCACCAGAGACATGGTGGGGAGCAGAACAGGCAGACTGACTGAAACATGCTGCTGAGGGGAGCAGCGGGCAAGACAGGAGAGGTCTGCTGCGCCATGTGGGTCAACTCCCTGGCTGGGGGTGGAACTTGTGCTGCAGTGTCTGGAGCTAGCTTGATAGTGCTGTCTTTAACCCATGCACCACCAGGGAGGCCCGCAAGTGGTATTCAAAAAGATAACATCATTTTTTCCTTTTGTCACAAAAATAATATATTTTAATTATAAAAAAAAAAATGAAAACAAGCAACCAGAATAAAATACATTTTATTGCAATCTATGCCACTCAGATAAAACTACTATGTTTGGTATTTAGCTGTTCAGACTTACATGTGTCACTCTTATTCCAACTGCAATAGACCCCCCTTGCATGTGTTTAAATATGTAGAACTGGGTTTACACTATCCCTCTCCCAACTCCTTCCTAGGGTCACCTGGGGCAACCTAATTTACCCCTGCATCTCCATCCAGGTTATCTACTCTCTTTTTTTTAAAAAAATTTTTAGATTTATTTATTTTTCTAACAACGTTTGTTTTCTTTTCTCGGTGTAGTCCCCCTTAGAATTTCCATCCTGAGGGGCCTCCCTGGTGGTGCAGTGGGTTAAGCAACGCACTATGAAGCAAACCGCAGCCACTGCAGCACGAGTTCGATCCCTGCTGCTGGCCAGGGAGGGGCCCCACATGGCCAGGCAGACCTCTCCTGCTGTGCCCGCTGCTTCCCTCAGCAGTGTACTTCCATTGATCTGCCTGTTCTGCTCCCCGCTCTCTGTGGTGAATCCTCTCACCCACACCCCCCCCCCACCTCTGGCCTGTACCCCAGTGCTTGTATGCATAAATAAATCTTTAAAAAAAAAAAAAGAATTTCCATCCTGGGATCACCCACCTCATAGCCACTGAACTCCCTACTCTCTTGGTACTTTTCAGGGCTGCTCCATCAGCCCAGTGGGTGCAGTCTTGTGGGGAATGCTCCAGTGTGCGCCCATTGGCTCATGACCAGGAGGACGATCACTATTGCCTAGCTCTCCAGATGTTTCCATAGCCCTTGACCCTTAGGGCCGGTCAGGGAGCTGACATCTGGAGGTTGAAGACAAGAGTCAGTTGTGTCCCAGATACTGTTGACTGGTTACACAAGGGTAAATAGCACCTCCCCCCACCACAGCCATAGTTCCTTTTTGGCCACAGGCACACGCCCCCAAAGAATGTGGATCTTTCTGGGAGCTAACTCAACAGGTGCAGGAGAGGCTGGTGTCTACACTTGCTCATCCAAACACCTGTATCACAAGTACACACTCCCACCAAGGTGGAACCACAGCGGAAACTTGTTGCCCATTTACATGTGACATTCACATTGATCTTTAATAAATATTGATCACCACCTTGTAGAAAAGAAAAGATTTATTCTCGGAAGTCAAAATTGATCATTGACCCAGGAGGAACAGATCAATGGCAAAGGGGTCCTAGCCATCTGCTTGCTGCCTGCGCCCCTACCCATCCAGGGTCTAGTTATACAGCGGGAGGAGGGAAGGGTTTCACAGTAAAAGGAGGAGTTACATTGTTAGATTTAAGGCAAGAACATTACAGAAACAAAGAATCAGTTTTATAGGGCATCATTTTTCACAGGTACATTTTAATTTCCTAACAGAATGACTGCATACTTTAGACTCAGGAGATCATTGTCTCTGGCAAATGCAATGTGTATGTAATAAAGCCAGGGATGGGCCTCCCTGGTGGCACAGCAGGTTGAGTGCTGCACTATGAAGCATTCGCGGCACCGCAACACAAGTTCGATCCCTGTCCAGGGAGGGGGACACACAGGTGCAGCAGATCTCTCCTGCTTCCTGCCTTGCCCGCTGCTCCCCTCAGCAGTGTGTTTCAGTGGATCTGCCAGTTCTGTTCCCCACTCTGTCTCTGGTGACTCCTTTCATCCCCTGCCCCTCTGGCCTGTACCCCAGTTCTTGTATGCATAATTAAATAAAATCTTTAAAAAAAATAAAGTCAGGAACTTAGGAGATCAAAACCTATCACAAGGAATTGCTCCTTTGGTTGCAGAGGGTCTGTGGGTCACAGCAGTGGGGAGACTCCCGACTTCTAGCCTGGGACTCCCGCTGCTAGGTGACAGGAGGCTTAGCAGTAGGGCTTATCGCAGTAGGCGCTTCACAATAGTTCTCTTTGTTCTGTTGACTCTGCCTCCACAAGTCTATTTTCCTTTGCCCTAAACTTGCTGTTTTTTTTTTTTTTTTTAAGCTTCCTTTCTAAGTGTGCCCCCAGGTCCTTTAAATCTGTTGTTTTAAGCCAATTGGTTTGTGGTAATTTGTTACAGAGCATATACTCCTGCAAACACTTGGTCTGGTTTTCACTAAATCAAATGTTTCAACCTCTCCTGTGTCAGGGGCATCAGCGTCTCCCATCTAGAGCATCCAGTCTGCCCTTCCTGGACTGCAGGTGTCTGGGGACCACTGCCTCTCCCCTGTGACAGTGATTTGCTGTCACTCTTTCCTGGATACCTCCACTCGCCCTGCATGGGACAAGTCAATGGCAGATGTGACCTACTGTGAGGCTAAACCTCCTCCCTGAACTCTCCTCCTTGCCTTCCCTGCTTGGGGATGGTGGCGAGTCCCGGTCCTCTGGCTGTCCTCTTCCATGACGTAACGTTCCAGCACCTGGTGTGGCCCTGAAGCTCTGTTTATCTGGAAGGACCTCACATTTTCCTCCTTTGAGCCCTGGCTTGCCTGGTCTGTCACTTCTTTTTTTTTTCTGATACAAATCTCAGCATGTACAAAAGGGAATTCTGGGTTCTCTCTCAGGTCTGCTGACCCAATTTCTCCTGCAGGCCGCCCTTGGTGTAATAGCAGCTCCCCACTATAGCGCCTGGACACCACTCTCCTCCTGCATACGTTCCTCTCCCTACCCTCAGCCTACTCAAGTTCAAACTCTTCCCACCATTGGTACTGCCACGTGGATCCCAGCCCTGCTGGCTCTCTCTTTTTGTTCTAATAGAATCTTGAGATACAATTCACATATGTGAAGTGAATAACTAATAATGTTACATTTATCTGAAATTAGGCCACCATCACCACAATCCATTTGTGAGTGTTTTCATCACCCCCAAGTGAAATTCATACCCATTATCAACCACTCCCTATCACTTTTCCAGCCCCAATAATCCACTTATTATCTAAATGGATTTGCGCGTTCCGGACATTTCGCATACATAGAACAATAAAATATGGTTTTTTTTTTGTAATCTAGCTGCCTTAACTTAATTAAATGTTTCCAAAGTTCATGTTGTAACACGTGTGAGCAGTTTATTCCTTTTTTGTGATTGAATAATATTCAAAGACAAGTAACCAAACCAGAACCTTTCTTAAAGGCAGTCTTCATGTTTCAGTACATGGCATTTGTCATGTAGAATAGTAAAAGGACATGTCTCTAAGGGTAGAAATTTAATACAAATTAATTTTTTAAAGATTTATTCATTTATGCATATAATAATTGGGGTCCAGGGGGGTGAAGGGATTCACCAGAGACAGAGTGGGGAGCAGAACAGGCAGATAGACTGAAACATACTGCTGAGGGGAGCAGCGGGCGAGGCGAAAGAGGTCTGCTGAGCCGTGTGGGTCCCCTCCCTGGCTGGGGATCGGACTTGTGCTGCAGTGGCTTCGGATGCTTCATAGTGCTGAGACTTAACCCCTTGTGTCACTAGGGAGATAAAAATTAATTTTATTGCTTCACCAAGGGCATTCTTTTTTCTTTTTTTAAGATTTATTTATTTAGGCATACAAGAGCTGGTGTACAGGCCAGAGGTGTGTGTGGGGTGAGGGGATTCAACAGAAACAGAGTGGGGAGCAGAACAGGCAGACTGACTGAAACACACTGCTGGGGGGAGAAACAGCAAGGCAGGAGAGGTCTTCCTCACCATGTGGGTCCCCTCCCTGGCCGGGGATCGAACTCCTGTTACAGTGGCTAGGGGATAGCGAGTGCTGTACTTAACTCATTGTGCCACTAGGGAGGCCCCATCAAGGGCATTCTTTTTTTTTTTATTTTTTTATTTTTAAAGATTTATTTATTTATGCATACAAGCACTGGGGTACAGGCCAGAGGTATGGGGGGGGGTGAGAGGATTCACCACAGAGAGCGGGGAGCAGAACAGGCAGATCAACGGAAGTACACTGCTGAGGGGAGCAGCGGGCCCAGCAGGAGAAGTCTGCCGCGCCATGTGGGTCCCCTCTCTGGCCGGCAGCAGGGATCGAACTCCTGCTGCAGTGACTGTGGTTTGCTTCATAGTGCGTTGCTTAACCCACTGCGCCACCAGGGAGGCCCCATCAAGGGCATTCTTAAGCTAAACTCCGTGGTTTTATTTAAATAACATTCCTTGAGAGCAGGGCTGGCAAGTGCAGTGGGGACTGTTACAGTTTGTGGTCAGGGCCAACAGATTGACTACTATTGCTTTTTCACATCAATGCAGATGTCCACATGGGCAAATAAGTTCTTTGTTTACACGATAGTTTTGCGCTCACCGATCCCTATTAGGTTTTCAGGGAATTCTGAGGACCTGTGACCCACACTGTGAGAATCAGTGCTGTGGGCCTTAGCTTCTCTGGTAGGACCAGGGTGGGGCCTTCCCTGGCCACTCCAGGTGGGATGCTCTAGGCAATCCCAGGACGAATATGCTTTGGTGGGCAGCGTGGCCACTTGCACCTGTCTAGTCCAGCTGGATACCTCCCGCGGACACAACCGCTCTCTTCCCCCCTCACCTGCTCACAGCGGAGGTGCAGAACTGTCTGACTCGGGCCTGTCAAATGCTGGGCCTCAGACTAGCACCTTTCAGCAGAGCATTTCTCTCCTCCAACCATGTGTCAGAGCCCTTCCTGACCTCTGATATTTGTTTTCTGCAGCCCCAGGTTTAATCTCACCTGCCTGACCTGTTTGTGCTCCAGGGATTTCCAGGGCCTTCCGACTTGCCCACTTGTCACACAGTTCCCCTGGCTTCTGCGATAAGTTCTCATCCTGTAGGCAGATCTCCTGCATTTGCCTCATTCTCATCTCTTCTCTGGAAGCCGGCCTAGTGCTCCTAGATTGGGCCCTCCTGGTGGCCTAGGGGTTAATTCTCAGCACTAGTACATTGAAGGCCTGAGTTCCATCCTGGCCAGGGAGCTGACCCACGTGGTGCAGCAGACCTCTCCTGTCTTACCCATTGCTCCCCTCAGCTGTATTTCAGTCATTCTGCCTGTTCTGCTCCCCACTCTATCTCCAGTGAATCCTCTCACCGCCCCCCACCACACCTCTGGCCTACACCCCAGCTCTTCTACACAAAAATAAGTAAGAATCTTCAAAAAATAGTGCACATGGATCTGTCTAGTACCCTTCATGGAACTTAGGTGCTAATTGCTCTTCTTAAGGCTAAACTTAAAGGCGAGGCGGCAGCAGGGCAACCAGAACCCAAAATTGTGAGGGAGAAGGGCCTAGCATGGAGGAGAAGGTTAGTTTAGCTAGAACACCCCTTAGGTGGCATACCTTACCAGGGTGTTGGGTGAGTTGGGATACCTGGGCCTGGGCAGAGGCTGCAGTTGGTGGTAGGGCAGCGAGGGGATATTGAAGCCCTGCATGTCTGGGCAAAAGTTCACCAAACAGGGGACCCAGACTGAGGTTCAGCTCTGGGCTGGGGAGAAGGGCCTTCCCTGTTCTCTGAATTTCAGCAGGTGGGCAGATGGAGGGGAAAGGTATTCCAGCCCCTCTGACACAGGCATTCAGGGTTAACAGAGGAGGCGGCTGGGATGCGGGTGGGGTGGGAAGGGTTGTAGGTGAGATGGGGAGGAAAGTCAATTGGAAGGATTTCCTCTGGGGGAGAGGCCCTGGGAGGGTGAGGTTGAGGGGTGAGGGACAGGGCAGCCCCTGCTTCCCCTAGTTGCGTAATAGGTTCTCCCATGCTCATGTCAGGATGCCAGGAGCCAGGTGTGGTAGGTGGACTCTGAGGGGACAGCAAACTGTGGAGCTGGGAGTCCCTGCGTGGAGGCTGTGGTGGGTGAGGTGTGTGCTAACACTGAGGGGTTTTCCTTCTTATTAAAATTTACTTATTTATGCATACAAGAACTGGGGTACAGGCCAGAGTGGCAGGGGATGAGGAGTCACCAGAGACAGAGTGGGGAACTGAACATGCAGGTAGACTGCAACAGACTGCTGAGGGGGGCAGCGGAGCGGGACAGGAGAGGTCTGCCGCGCCATGTGGGTCATCTCCCTGGCCGGTGATCGAACTTGTGCTGCAGTGGCTGTGGATGCTTCATTGTGCTGTGACTTAACCTCTTGTGCCATCAGGGAGGCCCCACTGAGGGGCTTTTTATGGTGATCTCTGCTCAGTCTAGTCCCAAATGAATACCCCAATAGGGAGCTCATTATCCCACCTCATTTGGGGCAGAAACAGGTTAGACATTGATTCCAATTCTATTTTCACTAGAGAACACAGAGTCACTCAGCAGACACAGACTTTTCCTCCCACATAGGACACTGTCCCAGCTCTTGCCCACCATGGAGGGAAACCTGAGCCCCACCTGTGCCATAGCCCTGCACAGAGGTGGGGGCATGAGAAATGGCCAGGGTGTCACTCCTGGGGCCTGCAACCTCCTTACCTTGGTCCCTCTGGCAGAGTTGTCAAGCCCTCTCCCAACTGTTTTCACAGCTGCCTCTATGTCAAAGAGGGTTTACATCTGGAAAAGACCGCCAGAAACTACGTCACCCAGCACACAGGCACAGATGCTCACCCAATCATGCACCCACGAGCACCCATTTCCACACCCACTGGTTGGGTCAATTGAGGGCACATCCGGACACACGCGATGCTCTCCTGAACGGTGGTTTCTTCCTTCTCATAGCTGTTCCTTCCCACTTTTAGGAAAGGGGCAACTGAAAACTGAAATTTAAAAAAGCTAACTAGACAACCATTTGCATGACGTTGTCTGCCATTCATTCCTGGACGGCGCATGGCTGCTGACCCACTTGGAGCAAGGGGAGAGGAAGAGGCCTGAGACCGCCTCCCAGTCCTGTGGTCCCAACCTCCAAGGGGAGGGCTGGTGAAGGCATCCTTAATACCCTCAGGGACTTCAGGACCTAACTCAAGTCTGGGCTCTACCTGCAGAGTGTCCCCAACTTAGGCTCTGTCCATTGAGTCAGACAGGAAGCAGCCTGACAAGAGGTCCTAGCTTCCACCTCATGTCTCACCCCAAATGATCTCCAGATTGGGTTTAAAGTGGCTCATAAGTCAACATATAAGATTGTAGAACGTGGACAGCTGCCCAGATAGAGCAAGGAATGTCTCCAGGAAAGAAGAGGTCCTACCACTAACTTCTTGCCTCTTTTAGTTCTAATCCACCCCGTCAACCACATCAGCTACAATGAGGGTATGTGGGGCCTGGAGTAAATACACACACGGCCCCTGGCGCTTGTTCACCTTGCACAGTGCACCCTCACACCAGACTCTTGGGGAGTCCAGGGAGCATGCAGGACAAAGTGATGACCATCAGGGGTTGGGGTCCCTTGTCACTGGGACCCAGTGACCCCCCAGGAGGCCAAGGTAGTAAGGTTTTTGGCCAGAAGGGTCACTGGGCTCTAGGGCCCTGCCGACACGGTGGGCTCCCCTCCAGAGGTCCAATAAGCTGCTTGAGCTTTGGGGTGCTAATGCACCAGGCACAATGTAGAACATAGAAGCAGTTCAATATAGAATATGGAAGTAGACCGCAGAGTCCTTTTACTAGTGGAGTGCGGGCGGAGTGGGACCTAGGAGCAGGGGAGGCTCATGAATTAGGTGCACCAGACACGATCTGCAGTGATGGCAAAGCCAGGCCAGGAGGAAGTGTGCCCTGCACACGGGCACTGCTCAGCAGAGCAGAGCAGGTTATCCCACGCCTTCCAGTGAGCAGGGGCTGCTTCTCAGGAGGGTGGGTAGGGAGAAGCCTAGGTCAATCTATTTTTCTCAGAGGAAAAGATAAACGGGGAAGAATGACACAGCAGACAGGTGCACGGATAACTTAGTTTATGGGTCAAGCCAAATGCAATGCAAAGTGTTTTCATTCTTTTTTTTTTTTAACCAAAATAAATAAATCAGATCCGTCCCTGTGACAAGTATGGGGAGCTGACCCCTCAGCCTCATGCTCCCCTCATCCTCCTCCCCTCTTCTCCTCTCATCAGCTTTGGCACAGCAGAGACTGCTTAGTCTCCAATGTGTTAAAGGGAAACAGGAGAGACGAGTGGGCTGGGCAGGACAGGGAGGCTCGAGGTGGATGTGAAGGAGAGCAGAACCCAAACAAGCAGCTGGTCTACCAGCCCTGGAGCCCGGTGGTGTGCTTCCTGCCCACAGACACACCTGGTGGGCCCCAGGTGGGTGGAGCA
Source organism: Galemys pyrenaicus (assembly GCA_019455555.1). Taxonomy (NCBI): domain Eukaryota; kingdom Metazoa; phylum Chordata; class Mammalia; order Eulipotyphla; family Talpidae; genus Galemys; species Galemys pyrenaicus. Next base: position 4,547,295 of record JAGFMF010011868.1, on the reverse strand, counting down.
TGCACAGCCCCCACATGTGGCCTGGGATCCTTTTGAGGTGCAGAAGTGGACACTGCAGAGAGTGAACCTGCCCTCTCTGCCAGGTCAGGCTAAGGCCGTCTCCTGACAGCTACCCCTCAGTTCAATGAGCACTAGGGGGCTGCCAAAGCCCTGTGCACCCCACAAAGACTCTGACAGTGATGACTGCTCTGAGGAATCTAGGGCTCAGCCCAGGAAGACAAAGTCACCCTTGTCCAGGTGCAAAAGCCCCCTCAGTGGGTGATGAGGACTGCCAACATGCGGGGAAGCCACACAAGGCTGGTCCTGTGGGGTGAAGCTGGTGGGGGTGTGGGGCGGTTGGGGATGGGGCAGAACTGACTCTCCCAGGACGCCTTCAGGGCTCCATCTCCTCCCACTCCCACTGCCTCTGAGAAGGCCGCTGGCCTGACAGAAGTCACAGAGCCTGAAGAATGTCTGGCTTGGGGGCAGTCAAGTGCACAGGGAGAAGAGTAGCCTAATTCTAAGCGAGCGAGGGGGGAGTGTGTGGTGCAGTAGACGGGCAGAGGTGTGGGCAGCACTGAGGCACGATTCTTTAGTTGAGAAGCGAGGAGCAGTCGTGGATGAGGGCAGAGGGCCAAGAAGCCCCAGGCAGCATCTACGAAAAGTTCTTGAAGGCGTCTAGGTCGAAGGCCGTGTCCAGGAGGCGCTGCAGCTCGGTGAGGTGAGTCTTCTTATTGCCGGTGGCTGGAGCTGCTGCTGGGTCCCGACCAGCATACCTAGGGTGGTGGGTGGATATGTGTAGCACTGAGTGGTGAGCGCCGGTGAGAAACAACCGTGAAGGTCACCAAGAGACTCAGACCTCATTTTTCTCCCTTGCCCCCGGCTAGCCGTCCGCTAGGCAGTTCTTACCACACGGGCTTGGCGCGGTTTATGGTGGTCCGAAGTCTTGGCTTCACATAGTCATAGTAGCCTTGGTTCTTGTGCTCTTCCTGGCACCAGGCTAGTTCAGCATTGGGGTACTTCTGTACCTCTTGCAGCAGGAGGTCAAAGGGGAATGGGGACAGCTGGGGAGAGAAAAGGAATCTTGTTAATATAGGATGCTCAGAGCAGAGGGCCAGGCTAGTACCCAGAAAGGAGCACTCATACCCATAAAGGATGTTCTGGAAGATTTGGGAAGAAGGGGTCCCAGCATAAATTACATAACCCCTGTCCTCACCTGCTCAATCCTTGTGATGGCCACCTGGTCCACCATACCCCGCGTTTTGCGCTCTCGGGTGAGATCATAATACACCTTGCCGGTACAGAAGAGAAGTCTCTTGACATTTTCGGGGTTCTGAGCTGCAGGACCATCTTCTGGGATCACCCGCTGGAAGTGGGTTCCTAAGAGGGAATTCCCATGGCCGGGGGTTCTCTTAGTACTTGGCTGAGGACATCCAGGGCCCTCCCACTGCTGCTGTGCACCAGCCACAGTCCCATGAGGGCTACAGCATGGCGGACAGCAGAACACGCAGGTTCTGAGGGTTAGAGATGCTTCTCCTCCCAGCCAACCTCTGCTGCCCTTGCATTCGTTCTGAGAGCGCCTGTACGTAGCATGCACAGTAGGCAAGTCTGCCTCAGAGAACAAGTGACACCACTTCATTCTTCCAATCAGTCTGTGCCAGATTTCAGGGGCAACTAAGTCTACTATATCATCTATGACCGCCCGGCTCTGACGCTTCATGAGTTTACAAACAGGAAAACCTTCCACGCAATGGATGCTTGTGGTTGGAGCTGTGCTCCCAGGAACAAGGCTGACTCCGGGGAGCCAGGTCCAAATTGAAGGGCTCACTTCAGGAAATAAATGCAACATACAACATGCTTACATTCACGACACATGAGCAAAGGGCTAGGATTAGGAAGAGCAACCTGAGGAAAACATGTCGAAAACCAGGGGTTCAAATGCATAATAAACACACGACTCACATTTGTGAAATATGCAGGTAACAGACTCACTTTCGTTATAAACACATATAACATACTGGGATTAGAAGGAAGCTGCCTCTACAAATTAAAGCTATTGTGTAAAACCCACAGTGAACATCATTCTTAAACTAGTCAAAGACTGAAAGTGTTCTCACTGAGACCGAAATAAGACAAGAATGCTTGCTTTCAACATTTCTATTCAGTACAGTGCTAGAAGTTATATCAGGAACAATAAGGCAAGGGAAAAAGGCACATATGTTGGAAAAGAAACAAAACTAACTCTATTGCAGATGATAAGATATGGCCTTATAAGCAGAAAATCCTAAAGACTTCACAAAAGAGCTGCCAGGTCTAAAAAAAGGCCTGAAGGCACACCCAGGCAAAAGTCACAGACACCAGGCAGAACATCAAACATGGCGTTTCACCCTCATACCCACCTGGAAGCATCTCATCAAAACTGGTTCTGGCCTCAGGATGCCGCAGCAGGGATTTGGGGGTAAAGATGATTAACTGAAATACAGAACCACAGGCTCATGATGCACTAGGATCTAAGGAATCCAGAAAAGCTTTATAGTGAGGGCCTCACTTCAGGAGTGGTGCCTGATGCTGCCTTCTTAGCTCTGCAGTCAAAAGCCTCACACTAGAGGCAGAATGAAGAGACTGGGGATGATGCCAAGTTTCCCAAGCCCACTTCTCTGTACAGAGAGCTTGGGCCCTATTCAGGTGGACACCCATACATTCCAACCTGCTGTGAACCCTGGGTACCCTAAGTCTGAACTCTAGCTGCTATATCCTGTTTCTGCCCGTAGAGAGGGCTGTCCAGTCCTGTGGGCCAGAAGGCTGTTAATGAGCCGAGGCCCTGTAGAGCACTGTTCCCTGGACCCTGCACACTCACTCCTACTTACCCTTCAATACCTGGCCCAGGAACCTGCCAGGGCTCACCTCTCTTCTAGTGTGCTATCTACAGCTACCCACTCACACATATGTCCTCCCACTTGGCTGGGGCCCTGGACTCCTCAGGTCAGGGAGGCCTCTCTGAGCAGGGACACCCCCAACTGACCGGCTTCCGGAAGGGCAGGAGAATCTGGCGGCGCAGCACATGGAAGAAGTTGCCCGGGGAAGAGCAATTGACAACCACCCAGTTGCAATCATAGAGCTGGTTTATGTCGAAGTTGGCTTCTGTTAGGTCCTGCAACAAGGGGCAGATGGCCAGAGGCCAGGCGGCACTGAGGTTTGCCATGGGAGGCGAGGGGGCAGTGGGCATCAGAAGGCACTCTTGGCCCTAGACTCAGGGTGCCAACAAATGCAAATATGAAGGGACACAGACAAGTATTAATGCAACCTCCTCACAGCTGCATCAGGTGCTTAGTGCCACTTAGTCCCTCCCATTTCTCTGTAAACCACTACCTGGTTGGACAGACACATCTTATCTAAAACCCATTCCGATTTTCCAGGAAACAGATTTCCAGGAAAGATAAAATGCTCCCATTTACAGCAAAATGGAAGGAGTTCAAGGGAATTATGTGTAGTAAAACATGTCAGCATGAAAAAGACAAACACTGGAGATTCGGTAACATAGAGTACTTATGAAAATGAGTGGTCACGAATAAACAAGGTGAGAAGGCTTTAGGATAAGCGGGAAGGAGAGGGAGGAAAGGCCAAGGGGATACAAGGGATGGTGGTGGAGGGAAAAAGAGCATTAGTTCAAGAGAAGAAACAAACTGATTCACACTAAAATTCAGCTCTGAAAGTTCATCAAATCTCCCTGGACTCTTTCCTCTAAAATACTTGGCTGAATCAAAATACAAACAATATTACTTCTAAAAGTTCTGCTGCATTTACACTGCTTCTCAGCTTTCATAGCAGGTGTCAGGAGGCATCATGCACTCTCTCCTGTGCTCTGAAGAAGGCCCTTATTTTGGGGTGAACTGAAAGCTGTGGCCTACCCATTCAACCCTCAGAGTCCCCCTCCTTGAGTACAGAGGGGTGGCTACCCCACTCACCGGCAGGACATCTGGGTCATCATTGCACATCTGCAGGAAGCGCTCTGGCCTAGCAGAAGAATGTTCGGGGCCCTGGAACCAGACACACGAGTTACATTTCAGGAGCTTCAGATTTGAGGCTTCTCTTCCTCAACTCCCTTCTTGTTTGAAAAATGCAATTATCTTCTTTCCTGGTGGCAGTTCAATTCCCTCCCTCCCACCAAGGGTGTGGAGGGGCACTGCTCACATCAGGACAGGACTCCCTCCTGGCTCCTCATGGAAGGAGGCAAGCAGGAAGCTTGGGAGCATCTGCATCAGCACCACTCACTTCTCGAGGTGAGGCAGGATGGAGGGATAGGGACACTGGCATCCAGAGGACCAGCCATCTGCCTTCGCAGAAGGGGTGCACCAGCAGATCTCTGCTGTGCTAGTCTGTGGCAGGTCCTTCCTATGTCCCAAGTGTGGTAGGGAAGGCGGGCGGGGGCTCACCATGCCCTCCATGCCGTGCGGCAGAAGCAGCACGATACCATTCTGCCGCACCCACTTGGCCTGTCCCGGGCAGATGAACTGGTCAATGATGCACTGGGCGGTGTTATGGAAGTCACCAAATTGCGCCTCCCACAGGACCAGGGCATTGGGACTGGCCATGGCGAAACCCAGCTCAAAGCCTACAGAACAGAGAGAGGGAGAAAACCACGTTCTTAGCAGGTGGGGAGGGTAGGGGGCGCAGTAGGAGGGGGCTGGCAATAGGGGCAGGAGATGTGCAGGGTGAGGGCAGTGAGCTCAGAGGGGCTTTCAGGCCTTGGGCACTCACCTAGAACCCCGTACTCAGAGAGAGAACTGTTGCACACAGTGTAGGGGGCCTGGTTGGGCCAAAGATGGTTCATGGGGATGCATGTTCTCTTGTCCACATTTTGGTCATGCAGCACATGGTGGCGGTGGCTGAGGCAGAACAACACACATTGGTAGGCGCTGTGTTCTGCTCCCACAAGCAGACCCAATAAGGGGAGAGGCAGAGCACAAAGGTCCATGTTTAACAGAAGTGCCCAAACCGGAGAGGAGAGGGGCTTCTGGGTCTGAGAGAGCGGAGGGCGAATCAATGTTTTCTGGAAGTGATTTTCCTCTGGAAGACAAACACCAGAGCCCTCCCTCTCTGTCTCCTCTTTAAACAGTTAATGAGAACACACGAGTGTTACCTAAAAGTGCCCCGCTCCACATCCTGACCACTCAGCCGGATATGGATGCCCTCCTTCAGAAGGGAGCCAAAAGCCATGTACTCTGCCAGAGCCCAGTCCACTGTCCTGTTCTTCACCAGCTCTCCTCGGGTTTTCAGGATCCGGCTCAGTCCTGCAGAAACAGGTGCTCACTAGAGACCAGCCCGGGTCTGTAGGGCTACCCTGCTCCACCCCCTGACAAGAGCAGTCTTCTTTGGTCCTAGCTTCTGGGTGTCACAATTAACAGAAGGGTGGAGACCAAGTCAGGGAAAGGCGGTGACAGCTCATACTTTCCTCCCCTGCTCGGCCAGCTGAGGATCACATCAGGGGTGAAGTGGGGATACACAGCAGCAGGCAAGGCAGTGGGGTTGGGGAGCAAAGATGAGGAGACCGCCAGATCCCATGCTGGAGCAATGTCATCACTGGACTTGCCCCATTTCCAATGGTCAGTGCAGCTTTATACCTCCGTGAATGGTGAAGTTCTCCACGGGCACAGAGCTGGCCACGTTCCCAATATGTGTTAGAATATCTTCTGTCAGACCCGTAGAGGGGCAGGACATGCTGCGGGGCTGCCCATCCAGGGTGAAAAAGCCTAGGTGAGGAGGGACAGGTTGAGTATGGCCACACTTTTCCAGGAACCAAACTGTGGCCTACACTGAGATGTGAAGGGTTGAACAAGACTCAATCCGTATTGGGTCGTATCCCCCAGTTAGTCTTAGTTCAGGGTCTGACTCCAGGTCCCACAGAGGGGGTGCTGTGGGGATAGAAGGAAGGGAGGGGTCACCTTGTCCCTCACTCACCAGGCCAGGGGGAGTCCAGCCAGTGCTTGATGTGCAAGATCTTCTCATCCTTGGATCTGGTGAAGGCCTCTTCGCAGATCTTGTCATACTTGGAGATCTCCTCCTGGACAAGTATGGCAAGGGCACAATGGCTGTGCATGCGCCACTTCTGTGACTACCAAGCACCTCACACTCTATCACTTCTAAGCCTTTCCCTAACAGGCACAACCCCTCTGAGAACTGAGAAGACTACTGCATTTTATTTTAAATTCCAGTGTTTTCTTCTCCTTATTTGCTGACTAGAGATTCTGCTCGAAGTTTGAGCCGCTGTCCCTGCCCATCCTTCTGTATTTTTCTTACAACAGGTTTGATTCTCAGTTCCTAATACAGCCCCAAGGAGGCTTAATCCATAAAGCTCCATGTCTAGGACTTGTACCTGAGCTTGGCACCATCCCCCTTCTGTATTTCTGGTCGGTCTGTCACAACCAGTCCTCCCACTACTTTCCTTCTGAGTACCCTACCTGGCCTTTGCATTCACAAAAGCCAGAACTGACCATTCAGCTGATACTGGGGCCCTTCACCACGCTGCTTCTTCATGTGCCTTTCACTCCCTACTCTGGACTCAGGAGAGAGCCTGCAGGGTAGCTGCCACCTTGTACCAAGATAAGGTCAGGTTCCCCCTCCACCATGAACCTCTCAGTAGCTGGCCCCACCAAGGAGCTATGCATTGAAGTGCAATGGTTGTAAATATTCCACATGCTTTTCCCTACATCCTACTAACTGCAAAAGTGAGAGCTGACTTTGTGGCCTGCCTTCTCTTTTCCCCCAGTTCCTGAGAGCCCTGCTGGGATCACAGCCTCAGGACACACCTCATACTCAGGCTGGTTGACCACACCCTGTGACACCAGCAGCTCTGCGTACTTCTGCAGCACTGGCTTCTGCTTGCGAATCTGCTTGTACATGAGTGGCTGCGTGAACATGGGCTCATCCATTTCATTGTGGCCGTTGCGCCGGTAACACACCTAGGCATGGAGGAAGACATCAGTATCAGGGGCTGTGCTGGCCAGACTTGGGATGCGTCAGCCTACCCTCTCTAGAATTAGGGGCCTATTTCTCTATATATTAAAGTCACTAGTGTGATCTGGGGATATTCCAGAATGGGACCCCAATGACCTTCCCCACAGTTCACGCAGGCTGAAGCACTTAGCTCTCTGGAGGAGTGAGACTAAGGAGGCATGAGCCCCTTTCACTAGGACACGGGACTGAGGTCACTCACCAGGTCCACAACCACATCCTTGTGGAAGGTGTTTCTCCACTCAGCTGCCACCTTGCACACATACATGACAGCTTCTGGGTCATCTGAGTTCACGTGGAAAATGGGGGCATTCACGACTCGAGCCACGTCGGTGGGGTAGGGAGAGGAGCGGGCCATGCGAGGGTCCGTGGTGAAGCCAATCTGCAAGGGACAAGCAGTCTGGGCATGGGGCTGGGGGGAACCAGAGACGTGGGCAGGGTGGCGCTGAGGGCCACTGGCTGGGTTACTTGACTGCACTTGGCCCTCTTTGAATAAGTCTCCAAGTAAAGTTTGTGTTTTGTTTTTTCCTATTGTGGTAACAAAACTGTCCTCAAAACAGGACTTGGAAGACAGTATAAAAAAATCAGTGAGGGGCCTCCCTGGTGGCACAGTGGGTTAAGCATTGCACTATGAAGCAAACCGCAGCCACTGTAGCATGAGTTCAATTCCCGGCCAGGAAGAGGACCCACAGGAAGAGGACCTCTCCTGCCTCGCCCGCTGTTTCCCTCAGCAGTGTATTTCAGTCAATCTGCCTGTTTTGCTCACTACTCTGTCTCTGGTGAATCCTCTCACACCCCACACCTTTGGTCTGTATCCCAGTTCTTGTATGCATAAATAAATCTTAAAAAAAACCACTCAAACTTTAATTGACAATCTGCTCTTTTCCCACCCAAAATTGAACTAAGCCTTCACTAAAGATGATATACAGTTAATATGCCCAGGAAAATATCTTCAATATCTTTAGTCTTTAGGGAAATACAGAGTAAGCCACATGAGACACTATACACATATTATACATTCATTATACACATACAAAAATCAGAATGCAAAAAAATACAGTATCGTGAGCTAGTTAGGATGAAGAGCAACTGGAACTGTACTGCAAAGTAGTACAGACAGGGCCTCCCCGGTGGCGCAGTGGGTTAAGCAATGCACTATGAAGCAAACTGAAGCCATTGCATCACAAGTGCGATCCCAGCCGCCAGCCAAGGAAGGGACCCACATGGCGCAGCAGACCTCTCCTGCCTCGCCCGCTGCTCTCCTCAGCAGTGTTTTTCAGTCAGTCTGCCTGTTGTGCAACCTACTGTGTCTCTGGTGAATCCTCTCACCTTCCTGGACTCTGGCCTGTACCCCAGCTCTTGTATGCATGAATAAATAAATCTTAAAAAAAAATAAAAAAGTAGTACAGACATTTTGGGAAACAGTTTGGCAGTTGTTTTTCTTTCCTGAAGGTTTTCTCTCTTTATTTTGAAGTAACATTGTATAATATTCAAATTTTGAGTGTTCATTGTTGAGAATCAACATGTGTATGCTACATTAAGTTCACTGTTAAATAGTCCAAATCTATTCTTTGCCATACCATTGTTCCTTCACCCCAATTGCATAATTCTCTCTGGGTCCATCCATGTTATTGTGAATGGCAGGATTTCATCTTAAATAGTGCTACAATAAATATGGAGGTGTACAGATTTCCTCAAATTGGGGTTCTTTTTTTTTTTTTTTTTTAGTATTTTTCAGGTAAATACCTCAGAAGTAAGATAACTGGATTATACAGAACTTCTATTTTTAATGTTTTGAGGAAGCCCCATATTGCTTTCCATAGTGCCTATATCAATTTACAGTCCCACCAATAGAGCCTGAGTTCCCTTCTTTCTACATCCTTTTTTAAAGAAAGATTTTATTTATTTACTTTTGTGTAAAAGAATTGGGGGTACAGGCCACACACGGGGGGGGGTGAGAGGATTCACCAGAAACAGAGTAGGGAGCAGAGCAGGCACATTTACTGAAATACACTGCTGAGAGGGGAGCAGTCGGCAAAATAGGAGAGGTCTGCTGTGCCATATGTGGATCACCTTCCTGGCTGGGGATTGAACTCAGGCCTTAGAGGTGATAGTGCTAAGACTTAACCATTAGTCCTACATGGAGGTCCCTATATCCTTGTTAATTTCTGACAGTACAGGATCCTCTCCACAGGTGTGGTCACCCTAGCTGTTCCACCACCAAAGCACCCATAATTCTTCACCATAGTCCACTGTGCCGTACCCTCACTCTGTTCATACCGCTCACTCTCCCGCTCCCTTATCCCCTCTTGGATGCTTCAGGTATATGGTCAGCTTTCAAGGGTTGTGTAGTTTTTTTTTTTTTTAATGTTCAAAAGGGCAGGTTTATTATACAAAGGGAAGGGAAGTAAAGAATGCTAGCAGACACAAGTGGGCAGAAAGAGCTGCCTCTGCTGCTTTGCAAAGAGAGACGGTTGATGAAGAGACACACTTACATTGTCACAGGTGGGCAGGAGAGCTGCTGCTCAAAGGCTGGTTTTAAAATCTGTCTTTGTCAGGGCCTCACTGGTGGTGCAAGGGGTTGAGCACCGCACTGTGGAGCTTCCGCAGTCACTGCAGTGCAAGTCCAACCTCTGCCCAAGGAGGGGACCCACATGGCACAGCAGACCTCTCCTGCCTCGCCCGCTGCTCCCCTCAGCAGTGTATTTCAGTCCATCTGTCTGTTCTGCTCCCCACTCTCTCTGGTAAATCCTCTCACTCCCTGTACCTCTGCCCCACACCCCAGGTCTTGTGTGCATAAATAAATTAAAAAATAAGACTCCTAAAGGTCTAGCAATATGGAAATCTATAATGGATATCTCATTAATCGTTGAGAATATGACATAAAAATGATGTGGTAATGAAGAAGTGGATATAAAATAGTTTCTGTAGAACCCATTTCTTAAAAAAAGAAAAGTTATCTATATGCTCTAGAGAAAATATTCTAAAACACCACCACTACCTTAAGTGATATAATTAAAATCTCTCTACTTAAAAAGTTTTCTGTATCCAAGTTATTTATAATACTCATAATTAAAAAACTATAATTATTTTCAATAACTAAGAAATGTCACTCTTTTTTTAAAAATTATTTATTTATGCATACAAGAGCTGGGGTACAGGCCAGAGTCCAGGGCGGTGAGAAGATTCACCAGAGACAGAGTGGGGAGCAGAGCAGGCAGATGGACTGAAACACACTGCCGAGGGCAGCAGTGGGCGAGGCAGGAGAGGTTCGCTATGCCATGTGGGTCCCCTCCCTGGCTGGCGGTAGGGATCGAATTCGCGCTGCAGTGGCTATGGTTTGCCTCATCGTGCATTGTTAACCCGCTGTGCCACCAGAGAGGCCCCAGAAATGTCACTCTTAAGTAAGATTCATGTGAGCATAGAACCCTCAAGAGAAAGTATGATCAGAAATCTGATCCTGCGGCCTTGGCCCTTTATCACTAAAAGACCTCAATGCCTGACTGTTGCGGGGAACCCATTACCTGGTTGTTGACAACCACATGGACGGTGCCATGAGTTGTATAGGATGGCAGGTCACTAAGGTGGAAGGTCTCGTACACGATGCCCTGACCAGCAAATGCAGCATCTCCATGCAGAAGGATGGACATAACCTGCAGACACACAAAGGAGACCCTAAATCCAACACACTCTTGACTACCATGGCCATAAGATACACTAGTGATTAAGATACAACCTGCTTTCAAAAACCATGCTTTGAGATAATTTCAAATTTAGGGAGTGACAGAGAGCACAAAGATCCCCAACCTGCCCCTCCAGCTCCAGACTGAGAGCAGCCCAGTGTATATGCTCCATGTCTACAAACACACCATCCAACCATCATGGTCTGCTGCAAGTCAATGTCCACTGTCCCTGATCACACTGCTCAGGACCTTCCGACCAGGAAAGGAATGCTGGCTCAGCCCTGCACCCGCCCAAACCCTGTCCGTTGTTGCCACTATTCAGACAATGTGCCCAGGCTCTATTTGGGCTTGGTGTCTTAGGTTCATGTCTCTTCAGTTCCTTCAGTGTGCAGCAAGCTCCTTGTCTTTCCTGTTTCCACATCCTTGTGTACTGATGATGGTTCTTTGTGGTTAGACTCAAGAACAGTGCTTGAGCTGGCCTGCCCCATGCTGGTGAGGTCAACTTCAGTTACTGGTATAAGCAGTTGTCAGCTGTTTTCTCCTTGGTATGAGGTGAGTGACAGTATTTATGAGGAGAACCTCACCAAATCCCTGCCCACTAGCCTCAGTGGCCACCTCCTGAGTGCTGCCAGGTGTCATTCCTACAGTGATTTGTTGGTGTTCTTCTGCATGGAAGAGACTTCTTTTTTGCCTTTTATTTATTTGTTTGTTTATATTAGGTGTGCTCATGGATCCCATTTTATTCAGCAGGTTATAACTGATTCGGGACATTGATGCTCACATATTCCAGATGTGGTATGGACAGGTTCCACAGTTATAGGTGACGCCTCACTTTCTGGAACAACAGATTTTAGCTGACCTGACCCTAACCAGTGTTGGAACCAGCCATTTCTTTAAGGAGGATGGTTCCTTCAGTAGAGAATGGCATTTATCACCAGTATTTGTGTGCTTATCATTTGTAAGATATCATCACACTTCTAGGACCTTCAGCATAAACAAACTGCAAACAGACACACACCCATTCACACACATAGATGTTTCTGTATCTTTGAAATATAGCATAACTACACTTCCCATTCCAGTCCAATATTTTTTCTGTCTTCTTCCTCCCACATTTATAAAAACCTTCCTATACCGTAAGACTAGGTTCCCATTGCCTTCAACACACTATACATTTGTGCAGTGTCCTCCATGTCCCAGCCCACCCTTACTCTTTGATACCCTCTTGACGTGTTTCCTTAGCTCCCCACGTTTCCAGTCTTTGGTGGATGCGGGGACATTCACTGGCTCAGAGACAGTAAACACAAGTGTCCGGTCTGTTTAGGGGCCTCCTCACGGGTGGTATCAGCCAGGCCCCAGCCTGGTGCCCTGCTGGGTGGGAAAGTCACTAGGAGATACGTTGTTTCTGTCTGATTGCCATGGTACGTCATTTCCTCTTTACAGAGCTGTCTGCACAATCTTGGCCTTCTGTTGTCATGTGCACTTCAGGGTGGCCAATTTTTTCTTGATCTTTCTTTGAGGTCATACTGCCTCCATTGCAAAACTGCCCAGCTGTCCCTCAGATTCCTTCAGCACAGGGTTGGCTACTGGAATCTTGTGCCCCTATGCTTTGCTTGTCTGGCATACCCCAGTGGCCTGACCTGAACCCTGGTTGGAGCTAGTCTCCATCCGCTGCAGGTCACCCTGCCGCCCTGGGGAGCTGCTTCCCACATCAACATCCCAAAGGCCACATTACCCTGGGGTCACACGAGGTCAGTTTTAATTCTGCACAAGGTTACTGAATAACCTCAGCTACATTTATAGGAATTATATAACTTTTCTTCAACACTGAAAGTTATATAACACATTTCAGCTCCCTAAATTCTGGATTTGATTACAGAGGCTGAGAAAGGGTGGCCTGGGGGTTTTGAGGGACAGCAGCATCATGCTGGGCAGTGTGACCACTCCCTATAACAAGGTGGTGACCACAGAGGGTTAACCTGGCTCTCTGACTTCGTATCTCACAAGACTAATGAGAGTGATCATTTATTTATTTATATAAATTGTGTATCATTGTTCAGTTTTGTACAGTGTTTGCTTTCCTTTCTCAGGCGCAGTCCCCATAGAATTTCACCACCAATTTAAAATGACCATTTTAAAGCACTTTATATCCCTTACTACTTTTCTCTAATTATTTCATTCCTTTTCAGGACATTTCCAGCATTCTAAGCAAGCACTGCCTGAGTGACCTCTGTCTATGATTTATGAATGTGGATGTCACACAAAATTTCTTGCAATCTCATGCCTTCTCATTTTCCTACTTGTCTCAAAATGCCCAGCCACACGCCTTAACCACTAACTCATTAGCTCTGGTGCATGGTAAACACAAGTGTCGGGTCTGTTTAGCAGCAGAAATATTGGAGTCACTGGTCACCAGTGCTGCCCTCCTCCCTGTACCATCCCAGCTGTCCATCTCACTGGTGAAGGTACTGCAGGGGAGGCCCCTTTCCACTGACCTGGAGTTTTATGGCAGTAACCTCCACTTTCTGACATCCTCCCTAGCAGCCACACTCTTTCTTTACTGCAGCTGTCAACCAGTGCAGGAACCATGTCCCTTGCCCAGGGTCACCCCTGGTCCAGACTCTATCACCAGCAGTTCTTCTAACCTTCCAGGTATAACTGCGTAACGTCAGTAGAGGTATGCCTGCTAGCACACACATCCGTAGTAATCTGCCAGTACCTTGCAGTATTTCATACTGCGTATAGTCTATCAGCTTCATTACATATGTCTTATTTCAAGAGAGTGCAAGAAACCCATGAGGAGGGTGGTGAAACTGATGTCACAGACATTACAAACAGATCTTTCTGATCTAGCTTTATGTCATCATTAAGTAACAAAAATTATACAACTTGTTACAGACCTCTAGCCTCAGAGTAGGCAAGGACAAACAGTTGCAATCAATTGAGGATTTCTACACACAGCAGGCTGGCCAATCAACACTGCGCGTTCACTGTCACACCTGGAAAATGCCAGCTCCAGGGCCACATTGGATCTTGTCTGTCCTCCATTTCTGTAAATGTCATGAGCTCACCTCCCTGTCAATGATGAGGCAGCTATCCTCACATCTGCCAGTTTTACAGTTCCTCCTTTACACTCAACATGCTTTTTCCTGAAGACTCTCTTCTGATCAGTGACAATACCTCTTTGCCCATCAACAATATTGGGCTTTACCACACATGTGGTGATGACAAAAGCGAATCATTTTTCTGCCTGGCTCTGGTGGCCACAACTTGGGAGAAAGCATTTTTGTAAGCGCGACTATTTTATTATTGCGATTATTATATTTCAAAGTTTGTTCAGAACATTTTGTACAAGTTGGGGAGGGGAAGAAAAAAAGATAAGACTATTTTGTTAAATTCCATAAACAATAAAGTCTGAGACATGCCAGGACCTGCCCCTGGCCAGCCCCTGGGATACTTACCTTCTTCCCCTCGGTGTCCCCACAGTAAAACTGCTCAGCTTTGGTCTTGCCCATCACTACGGGGTCGGCCGCCTCGAGGTGGGAAGGGTTTGCCACTAGTGACAGGGTGATGTTCCTGTCTGTCACACGGTTGATTCGCCGGTGATACATGCCCAGGTGGTATTTCACATCTCCAGAACCCTGGCAGCACAAACAGTGTGTCTTTATCCTGGGCAGGGGAAGCTTACTTTGTACAACAGTCCTATTGTGCGTTATTTCTACTTCCAGAATCCCCATTCCTGGAAGGATGGGAAAGCTTCTTCCCAGAATTGCTCCCACCCACAGCACAGGGTAAAGGTTCCTTTGTCAGAGGGGCAGGTCCTCACTCCAATGGGGAGGCCTTTGGAGGTGGCCAGGCTGCTGACCTGGTGCCTGCCCTCTTTAAGAGGTGGGTCACTAGTCACCCCTTCATGAATGGTATGGAGGATCCCAGCTCCTAATTAAGTATTTCCAGAGAAGAAAGTGGAATGAGGGGTCTTCAAAGGGTTGAAACCATACTGGAAGTTTCCAATAGAAATTAGGTACCTCATCAGCTGCTTCCAGCTTTGAATCGAACTGACAGAAAATCTGCTCCAACTCCTTCCTGATTACATTTGCAAGCACGTTCAGTCTCCCCCTAAGACACACAGGGGTGAGAAGGGCCTTAGTGTGGCATCTAGGTAGTTGGTCATGTCGTTCAGTCTCCCTTACCTGTGGGACATGGCATCAAGCCTCTTCTCATCAGCACCCAAGGCACATGTGGTAGGAGTAAGAAAGGATGAAAACAGAAACGCCATTGCCCCATAGTCTCTGTTCTGACCTCTGGGCTAAACACCCTCTGGTGTGACCTGATAAAGACATTGGGCTTACTCTGCAGAGTGAAAGAAACTATCAATAAAACAAAAAGACACCTTACTGATGAGAGGAAATATCTGCGTATAAAAAATACCTGACAAAGGGCTGATACCCAAAATATACAAAGAACTTAGGCAACTCAACAAAAAGAATATTTCCCAGTCAAAAATGAATAGAAGAGCTAGCTAAATGGACATATCTCCAAAGAAGACAACAGATGGCCAACAGGCAATGAAAAATGCTCATTACTTATCAGGGAAGTGCGATTCAAAACAATGAGCTACCATCCATACCGTGAGAATGGCCAACACGGAAAAAACAAGAAACAAGTGTTGGCAAGGATGTGGGGGGAAAAGGAACCCTATAAACTGTTGGTGAGAATGTAGTCAGCCCCTGTGGAAAACAGTACAGAGATTCAGGCCTCCCAGTGACCTAGGGGTTAGGTCTCAGCGCTATCACCTCGAAGGCCTGAATTTGATCCCAGCCAGGGAGCTGACCCACATATGGTGCAGCAGCCTCTCCTGTCTTGCTTGGTGCTCCCCTTAGCAGTGCATTTCAGTTGAACTGCACTGGTCTCCACTTTGTCTCTGTGAATCCTCTTACATCCCCCCAACCTCTGGCTACACTCTAGTTCTTCTATGCAAGGATTAAAAAAAAAAAAACAGTAAGGAGGTTTCTCAAAATATTAAAAAATAGACCTATAATATGACCCAGCAATTCCACTCCTAGATATCCACATGGAGAATACAAAGCACTAATTTAATGGATGTATGTATTTCTATGTTCACTGCAGCCCTATTTACAATAGCTAAGTTACAGAAACAGACTAAGTGTCCATGGATAGGAATAGATCAGGAAAATGTGTGTGTGTGCATATAGACACACACACAACGGAATACTTCTCAGCTATAAAAGAAGATGAATTCTTGACATTTGTGATAACATGAATGGAACTGGAAAGAAAAGTGTTAAGTAAAATAAGTCAGAAGGAAAAAGACAAAAACTGGGTGTTCTCATTCATATGTGGTATATAGAGAAACAAAACACAAAGTGTCAGTTAAAAACAAACCAATAATAAACCCTTGGCATCTGACTGTAAAATTAAGGCAACCAGAAAAGGAGGGTGGTGGCAGGGTAGGAGTCGGGGAATAAAGGGAGGGCCAACTGAATATGGTGAGAGATTATTAGGGCATTGGTGGTAGGAATGGTGTGAAACCATATACTTGTAGAGGTTTAAACCTATAACCCCCAAAGCAGATACAACAATATAAACCAACTTTATTTCAATGAAGTTGAACATTCAATAAATTTTCATTTATTCAATAAAGTTCAACATTATTTGAAAAAAAGGGGGAGGGTAATGGGCTTAATTCTGTAAGGCTGAGCACAAGACCCAGAAGTCTGTCTGGGCTACAGGTGTGACTGTGTCTGTGGCAACAGTTACCTGAGGTAAGAATGGCGCATTGCATGCCATGAGAACCCAAATTCACTGCCCTGCTCAGTGTTCTGTCCAGTAAGAACAGGTGGGAGGGCCAGGCAAGTACCTGTGTGGCATGCCCATGATCACATAGTCTACTCCATTCTCACTGGATTTGTCAATGATGGTCTTGAGGGCGGGGATTAGCACCTCACAGCCTTCCAAGCCAAAACGCTTCTCAGATGACCACTTCCGCTGTAGAAACTCCTCAAACCTGGATGGGAACCATGACACCTTGTGAGCCATTGTCAACAGGGCCAACCACACAATCCGTGAAGCATGCTCACACCCCAAACATACCCACCCACAGTGGACAGGCCGTGCTCACACAGTCACTGGGACCACTGCTTTCCTGGAACTGCACATTCCATGACCCGAACCCTGAGTGCACCCTGTACCTGGTGGAGCGAACAAGTCTGGCCAGTAGGGTCCGCTTCTCCTCATTTGTGAACTGCATGATTCCAGGGGTCTCAAATTTCTGCCGGATCCACTGGCACTGCTCCAGGTCGTTGATGAACATGAACTCCACCCCAATATGCTGACAGTAGGCCATCTGTTTCACATAACAAGTAGGCGGATTTTCACCTAGATTTGCTGACACCACTTAGGAGGCTGGGGGCTAACAGGTGGCCTCCATTTCAAATGTACCAAGAGCTACTGTGATCAGGGAAGAGATTTAGTATGGCATCAGGATGGGTTCCTCAACTTTCTCCGACTCCCAACACGGTCACGAAGTTGTGTAAGTCCCGATGGACAAAGAGAGGACAGTGAGAACCCTGGGCTGAATCATGACCTTCATGTTTACGCCATTACTTCCCAGTGGGAGGATGGACAACAACAGCTGGGGGTTTGGAAAACTCCCAAGGGAGGCAGCTTCTCTGACCTTAAGGTTAGACTTTGTGCCCCACACTGTGAGAGAGAAAAGCCCAGTGCTCGCAGGGGATAACACAGGTCAATGGCACTTAAAGTTTGTTGGCTTTTAGATTTTAATACTCATTTTAGTAATGGACTACTTTTACGAACTTTAGGTCCCACAGAAAAGCACAATCACATATAAAATAAAATAAATGGTTCTGGAAAGATCAGGTGCTTCCTAGGTCACGATCACATTATAGCTTGAAAAGTAGCCATGTGTCCTGCCAAAAGCTTAAGGTGGAGGGCAGTGTGCAGGTCAGCTCTGAGAACTGAGGCAGGAGAACTGAGGCAGGTAGGGCTCAGTAGGAAAGGGAAGTAGAGCCTAGATAAACCAGGGTAAGTCAGTCAACTGTGTGGACACCCTCCTGGGTTCCAGGCAGCGTTCTGTAAGCGCCACAATTTTCCTGAGCCAAGTAGCCCATGCTCAAGTCCCTCTTCTATCTGCCAGCAGTTCTGGTAGCAGAACAAAGAAGAAAAACTGAATCAGGAGTAGCGTTAAAAGCTGAACAAACACTCAAGAGTCTGTGGCCGCCTCTGGTTCTCATAAAAGACACAGAAACCAGCTGGCATGGCACAGGGAGGGAATGTGTCCACAATCCTGGCATCAGGGCCTGGATCTGACAACAGATCCGTCTTCCACTGTCTGAATCCTGAAGGAGGAATGGGTATTAATGTACCTCTGCTCCATAATTATAAAACTTGCCAGAACTCAAAATAATGGCCAATAAAAATGCCATCATCACCCTAGCTAAGAGGAGGACAAAAGGGAAATGAGCTCAGAAGTAACTTTGCATTTAATTATAGTTCACCCTTGAATGACACAGGTTTGAACGGAGTAAGTTCACTGACTTGCAGGTTTTTTTGTAAGGAGACAAATCAAACTTAATGGTTTTTATAAATATATTTTGTAGTGCTATAATTATTCTCTTCATAAGAAAATCATCTTATGATTTTCATAGTAACATATTTTCTCTAGCTTATTGTAAGAACACAGTGTAAAATACATAGGATATAAAAAAGATGTGCAATCAATTGTTTATGCCATTTGTAAGGCTTCTGGTCAACAGCAGGCTATTAGTAAAGTTTTTGAGGGGTCAAAAGTTCTTTTTTTTTTTTTTAAGATTTTTAAAATTTATTTATGCATTTAGAGCTGGGGTACAGGCCAGAGGTGTGGGCGGTGAGAGTAGTCATCAGAGACAGAGTGGGGAGCAGAACAGGCAGATGGACCGAAATACACTGCTGAGAGGAGCAGCGGGTGAGGCAGGAGAGGTCTGCCGTACCATGTAGGTCCCCTCCCTGGCCTGGGATCCAACTCGCGCTGCTGTGCATGGATGCTTCACAGTGCGGTGCTCAACCCGCTGCGCCACCAGGGAGACTCCTGAGGGGTCAAAAGTTCTATGTGGACTGTTGACTGCTTGGGGATTAGCACCCTTATCCCCCAAATTGCTCAAGCTTCATCTGTATTTTCATTAACCCCACCTACTATTTCCCTAAAAATATCCTAGATGGTCAAGCTGGAAACTTCTAAATCAGAGACACAAGCAGCCCAGGAATGACATACAGTCTGCCTGCCTTCCCTTCAGCACCAACATCTATCTGCCATTCCTACCTCAGCTCTACAGCACCTTGACCTACTGAGCTGTAGAAAATAGCACACTTCTTTATAAATATGCTTGATAAAATGTGGTCTGGTTTTAGTGTGTGTTAACAGTCACTTTCTTTCATTAGCTTAAAAAAGGACATACGTTCTTTGTGGCCCAAGTCTGGGCTGCAAGTCCAGTAGAGGGGGACAGGAGTCTCTCCTTATGATACCTCCCACATGGAGGTAAGATAACTTGAGAATGCTTCTCGCTCTCTATTCCTGATGTCAGACAGGGGCAATGTTTCCATTACTAAACAATAAAAAGCTCAAAGGAAACTATTAGGTCAAAAACTCCAGAAATCAGGGGCCTCCCTGGTGGCACAAGGGATTAAGCACTGTATTGTGAGGCATCAACAGCCACTGCAGGTGAGTTTGATCCCCAGCCAGGGAGGGGACCCACATGGCACAGCAGACCTCTCCTGCCTCGCCTGCTGCTCCCTTCAGCAGTGTATTTCAGTCGATCTGCCTGTTCTGCTCCTTGTTCTGCCTCTGGTGAATCCTCTCACCACTACCTCCTGCCCACACCTCTGGCCTGTACCCCAGTTCTTATATGCATAAATAAATAAAATATTAAAAAAAACCCAACTCTAGAAATCAGTCCATCTCCAATTATTACCAGCATTAGTTTAGCTATTATCTTGGACATGGAGTTGTAAGGCATTGCATCATGTTTTGCTTTTTTCTGTTCTTGGCTAACTCCCCAGGAGAAAAGGGCAGTGAGCTTTAGGCTGACTCATCACTTTTCATTCTA
This sequence comes from Galemys pyrenaicus, assembly GCA_019455555.1. Classification (NCBI taxonomy): domain Eukaryota; kingdom Metazoa; phylum Chordata; class Mammalia; order Eulipotyphla; family Talpidae; genus Galemys; species Galemys pyrenaicus. The sequence goes on along the minus strand of JAGFMF010011868.1, from coordinate 4,527,503 downwards.
TTGGGATCAAGAGAACCTCTAAAGCTCTATCAGGTCACAGCAGCAATCTGGTGTACACACGGCCATATCAAGTTAATGCAGTGTCATCAAACAAGTTTACACAAGTATCTGAAAGCTGTAAGATGGGGTATTCTCAGTAGGGGCAAGGAACAATGACCCAGAATGAGCAGCTCTCTCTGAAGAGCCCTGGACATGAGGTATTTCGGGAACAGAGGTGCTATGGCTGGGACTCCTGGAGTGCAGATTCAGCTGTCCCAGACAACTGCTGGGCTTCAGCATTGGCCCCCACCAAAAGTGAGAGGCTTGCTGCTCTTTACTCCTATCCAAAAACCAGGGTCAGTAAGACTTCGGACTCAAGATTCAAAGGAAGTTTAACCACAGGAAGGCCCCCTGGCCTTGATTCTGCTCTCTGGAAAGACTAATGCTAAAAGGTGAGTTTGAGAGGAAGAGGAGACATTTATCATTTTCTGTTGAAACAATGTCCACTAGGAATTAGGGAGCAAGGTTTAACTATGGGAGGCTGAGCTCCCCCCTGGATTGTCATCTGCATCAAATAAAAGAGGTGCTGGCATCCAGAGTAACCTCTAGTGTGGACAGATTTAATTCCACTGCTGTCCAGATAGAGAAATCTGAAATCAATCAAGGGAATGCAGTGGGATCAGTGAGTCTGGGTACTTGGCCTGGAGGTATGACAAAAGAAAGTAAAGTAAGTTTGGGGCAGGGTGGTCTGGAAATTCATTGGTCTCTATGGGGCACTGTTTGTGGATCCAGACAATATGAGAATGCCTAGACCAGCATCCAACAACAGTGTGAGTCATATACATAATTAAAAATTTTCTAGTATAAAGATAAATTAATTCTCATATTCTATTTGATCCAATATATAAACATAATGCTTTTTCAATACTTAAAAAAAGTTACTCAGACATTTTGTACATTTCTAATGGTCACGTGTGGCTCTCTGTTGCCTACCTGTCCTCTGTGCCTACCCGCCCCCCCGACTGCCACCGATGCCCACTCCTCCTGAAAGCTTTCCCCTCCTGTCTAACCTCTCAAAGTGGACTCTTTAACACGCACACAATTTCCTGACACTAGTACCAGGTCCCCAGATTTCCACACTTTTCTTTCCCCTCAAAGCTTGAAAATGAGGAAAGGAGACACCAAGTTGGATGTTGACAACACTGTAGGATATACGACACAAATTAAAGAAAATGTTGCCAAGAGATGATCAGATCTTACACCACTCTGACGCCAAAGTGGACCAGTAAGAATTTTAAATCAGATTGCACTTACTGGAGCTAGTTCTCCTTCTCAGTCACAAAACTAAGTCACAGGCACAGGAGCAGGGGATCAGGGTTGGTGGACTGGACCTTGAGAGGTAGTTCCAGTGCCTGAATCAGGGAAGAAACCCTCTTGGGGAGCCCTGATACTCTCAGGACTTGTTAGGAATGCCAGGTGTCACAATTATTCAGAGTATGCACATGAGGAAGGACTCCAGGTGACTGTACGTTGATCTGAACAGTACTGTGCCAGAGTTTTCTGTCTGTGTGACTGGTGACTCTTGAGATCCAAGTGCCATGGACAGCACTGAAGAACAGTAATGGCTGAGAACTGGCAGATAATCCCATCAACTGTTATCAAGCCAGGACACCAGAGAACCAGGAAGCAAATGGTAAAGGCAATTGTTTGACTGATTTCTTCTCAGGAAGGCAGTTAAATGCTTAACTGATTTATTTTTCAAGCAATGCCTCGATTTATCTTACTAATCAGGTTCCAACCACCTCTGTTCAGTTTCAGCTGCCTGCAAGAAGGACCTAGAGCATGCATAGTTCTGGTCCTGAATGACCTAAATTGCCAAAAATTTTCACTAGCTTATTAAAATCTCTGCCCTGGGAAGACCCAAACTGCCATTTTTCTGAACATGTAACATGATGAAGTATGCTGTCTTCATCTCCTGCACAGATGCCCCACTGCTGCCCAGTACTCTAGCATCCAAACACTCAAGACTTCTTTGATCTACTTTTATTCTTCTCCTTTTCAAAAACCTTTCAAATCTTCTACTTGGGAGGCAGTCTCTGGAAAAATATTTCTATAGCTCCTTAATTGTCACAAGTAACGAAACAGTTCTTTAACAAACTTGGATCTGGTCTATGCGCAGATACACCCCTTGCACAGGGTAACACACAGGCAAGCCACCCTCATACAGAGGATGGAGGCTATGCCAGTAAGCGCAAAAGGGGCCAGACACAAGCAAAACTTGCTCTGTAGTGTGTAGAGGGGTGTCCTGGCAGGCTCAGGATTAACCAAGTCCAGAAAGGAGAAGGAAAAAGAAAACAAAACAGGGGAAGGACATAGAGAAGAGGAAAAAGAAAGGCGGGGGGGAGTCTGAGCCAGGGATGGCCCTAACGGGTGGAATATGTGTGTGCTGGGGACCTCACACATCTGAAATAAACTCCCACCAGGGCTGAAATGCAGAGAATTTTTTTCTCCTCACTATAGTGATTATAAAAATATGGATTTCTATTTCCAAAACAGCAAAAAGAGTTTCCTTTCCCTTACACTAAAAAAAGATAAAGAAGAAAAAGACAAGTTAGTCTGGAGGCCTCCTGCCAACACAGGTGTTTAGCAAGTCCACTAGATTTTTCTAGAAATGGAGCTTGTTTCCTTACCTCTAGTCGTCGGATGATCTCCCGCAGAGGAAGTGCAGATTCCTGCCCGCCTATGAAGGTGGTGGTAGGTAGGTGGAAGACCTTGTCCAGGTCAGACTCATCTAGACCGTAGAACCCTGGAGGGTGAGGAAAGATGGGCATAGCCAAAAAGGGACCAGAGTTTATGGAAAGGGGAAGCAACTCCCCAAGGGAGAGAGAAGAAAAAGATCATAAAAATATCTGATATACATGAAAATATTTTGTAGTCAAAAATACAACATCAGCAACAAATGGAAGTTGAGATTATTACTTGGTGTCATAGGTTAAGTGAAAATAAAATTCATATTATGCATATTAGTCCAGTGCACCAATTATCCATAATTTAGAGAAAAATGTATTTCAAAGACCCAAAGACACAAATCAGTTTTGGTTTGAAAAGACAGTGGGTAAGTCAATTAGAAAGCAAATGGAAAAAAGTTAAGGAGAAAATTCAAGTAGAGAATGAAGAACTGAAATAGAATAAGTCATTTTATGTTTTATATGGTATTGACATAGGTGTGTGGTGAAAAGCACTGGGGAGACTTAAGTGAAGGGACAGTCACCAAGTTGAGTGGTTTGTTGGAAAGCTTTTGTCAGCAGAACAGAGGGTTAAGTGGCTGTCCTTTGATGACGGACAGTGCTCTTCTAAAAAAATGTCACATCTGAACCCATTCTGAGACAACACTCTACAGAAATGAATCTAATTCTCCCTCTTCCTATTCTAATACTAACTAATATTTACTGACTGATCACTAACTCACTAATTAACTAACAGACTGCTAATGATTTCTGAAACACTGACTGTATGCAAGGACACTCTTCATCTGAAAGCACATTTCAAGCTGATAAAACAGATTAAAAAAACATGACAGAGGGCTCTTTATTGGGCATTATAAGCTTGCTTATATAGGGGGAATATATTAAAGGGGAGAGAAACTTGGAGGAAAACTATAAGGTGACACTATAGGTTATAGCTACCGCTTACCCTGGAAGAGTGCATGGCTGAAATGAAGTCAAGGGGCAGTTCATAATCACTAGAACTCTAACACTTCACACCAATACCCCAAAGTGACATTGAAAACAAGTACTCCATAGCCTCTAACATCTGACTGCACAAAATCAGATACTCTTCCTGTTTCCTGGACTAACAGCGTAAATAAGAGCAACTGTGCCACATAACAACCCAGTGTGGGACTACAGAGGTAGCCTGCAAACCTAAGAATGTCTCCAAATCTCTAGAAATTTGTAGAAATGCACACTTTCAGTTTCCACAAGTGAGTCAACTGGTCAGGGGTAGGCCAGTTATCTACCCAGATACTTTTACTCAAACCAGATTAGCAGCCACAGCTTTTAATTATCTAATGTTTTAGGGCACACTTCTAGTCTTAAAAGCAAATTTTATGTTTTTGAAGTCTTATTCTATGAAAGCAAAAGTAAATGGTGTTCCTCCCTGGGGTTGGCGATGGCAGTAGTTGCCTGTGCATGCTGCCTGCTGCTGCTCTATTAAAGTGAAGACATGGTGTCATGGGGTCCCAGCAAATCACTTGGCTCTGGCCATTCGTGGGGCAGCTCAAGGTGTTTAAAGAGAGCCACAATTATTTTGGGGGTATTTCCCCTAGATTATGAAGGAGGATCAGAGAACCAGAACAGCCAAAGAGTGTATACTCTATTGGGAATATTTTGACCCTTGAGCTGACCAGTGAGGCATGTTCCTCCAGAAGAACCTGGACTATGTGTCATTTTGGTATGAAAAACCTTGGGCCTCACTTTGCATGTGGTTCTTCACTTTGTTGCCCTAAACAGATATCCTTAGGCTGTACTGCTGATCCTCAAAACCACTGGCCTGTTTCAGTCATTTCAGAAATAAAATGCACAGATGTCCTGGGAAGGTGGGATAAACGTACTCTTCCCCAAAAGTTACCCTAGACATCACGTAAGAAACAAACATAAGAAAACCTGAAGGTGGAGAAGGGGCGGACCAGTCAGTGAAGCCTGAGAAGAACAGGAGAGTAGACCCCTGGGTTTCCTTTGGTCATCCATATCCCAGACACAGCAAAGAACCAGCAACCCAGAAATTCGCACAGATGCAAAGAAAAATGTCCACACATAAGCTGTTATTTCTAAGGGGTCAGGAGAGGTAGCTTATCAGCACAGAAAACTTTTATACAGTAACTACTCTATTCTACTCAGACATACAGAGCAAACTGCAGCCCCCACCCCCTGGCCCAAGGGCTATAAAGGATTCCAACCTCTGATCCCAACCCAAGGTTTCAGAGAGGGTCCAAAGAAGGAGCCCAAACTTTCATTCCCTCTAAGAAGCAATGTACCAGACCACTCCCCCACACTAATGTCAGCAGAGATTTCAGGGCACCATTCCCACCTGAGAGTAAACTAGGTGGGCCTCTCCCTCCCCACCAGAGCGGTGTTCAGAGGAAACCTGCTTTAACAGATTTAAGTGGGATTTCAAGTCGCATGATACCCCAAATGTCTTGGTTTCAATAATAAATTCACTCATAGCAACAATCAGGAATATCAAGTGATTTCACTAAGCAACTAAAACACGATAAAGACAAAGGGAAAAAACAGGTCTCAGCAAACAGCAACTGTCAGCAAAACACTGAAGGACTAAAGAAGGACCAAATGGAAAATCTTGAAATTGCTTAACATACTAACCAAAGTTAAAATGTAATAATAGATGGGTTCAATGGCAGAATCAGGGAATAGAAGATCAAAGAACTTGAAGACAGAACAATAGAAATTAGCCAGTTTGAAGAACAGAGAGAAAGCAAATGAGAGAAAAAATGAAGAGATACCTGTGGAAACATGAGACTACAAGGAAAGAGTTCACATTTGTGTCAGTTTCAAGAGAGGATAAAAAAGGTGGCTGAAAATTCCCAAAATACAGTAGAAGTCTTAAACTCAAACTAAAGAAGATGAATGAATTCAGAGAATAAACACAAAGAAATTCATGCCAAAACATGACATAATTTGTTACTTCTGAACATTAAAGACAGATAATCTTGAAAGCAGCCATAGTAAAATGACACCTTACCTACATGGAAAACTATTAATGACAGTAGATTTCCCATCATAAACCATGAAGGCCAGAAAGAAATGGTACCACACTTAAGTGCCAAAGGGAAAGAACTCTCTATTGGAACCCTCTATTTAGTGACAATATCCTTTAGGAATGAAGGGGAGATAAGACATTCTCAAATGAAGGGAACTGAGAGAGATTATCACCTTAAACGAAGGACTAAAGGAAGTCCTTTAAACAAAAAGGAAAGGATGTTATAAGAAATCCTAGACATTAAGAGGGAAGAATGAACACAGAAAACAAAAATTAGATTAAGTAAAACACTTTCCTTCTTCTCCTAGTGGGTCTTTCAAACTGTTTGTTAGCTGGAACAAAATTTACAATACTGATGTATTGTATATGTATCTCTAAGTATACATAGAGAAAATATTTAAGACAATTACATTAGAAATGTTGATAATGAAGGGATATAAAAGAAGTTATGATTTCTGCATTTCACCTGAACTAATAAAACAATGACACCAATAGATTGTGATTATATAACGTACTATTTCGAAAGCCACCAAAAACACAATAAACTACTAAATATAATAATATACGATGAAAAATGCTCTATATAAATAAAAGTGGAATTTTAAAATACATTAAAATCCCTACAAGATATCAAGAAAAGGCAGAGAAATGAAAAACAAAATATGCACACTTAATCCCAATTATATCAATAGTTCATTAAATACAAATGATTTATACCTATAAGAACTAGCAGAGCAGATTAAAAGAACAGAACTCAACTATTTGCTTGCCCATAAGAAATACCCTTCAAGGGCCTCCCTGGTGGCGCAGCAGGTTAAGCAACACACTCTGGAGCAGACCACAGCCACTGCAGCACGAGTTCAATTCTCTGCCGCCGGCCAGGGAGGGGACCCACATGGCGTAGCAGACCTCTCCTGCCTCGCCCGCTACTTCCCTCAGCAGTGTATTTCAGTAGATCTGCCTGTTCTGCTTCCCACTGTGTCTGGTGGATCCTCTCACCACCTGCACCTCTGGCCTGTACCCCAGCTCTTGTACACATAAATAAACCTTTAAAAAAAAAAAAAAGAAAAGAAATACCCTTCAAATATGATGATGGAGGCATGTAACAGTAAAGGGACTGAAAAAAATAAGTCATGTAGACACGAATCAACAGAATATACATTCTTTCCACTGTGCATGGAACACATCCTAAGGCAGACAATTAATTGATGATAAAAAAAAAATCTCAAAAATTTGGCAGAATTGAAATCATACTGAGTACATTCTCTGACCATAACACAATCAGATTAGAACTCAGAAACAAAAAAGGGAAAAGATAAATCTCCAAGTTTTTAGAAATTGAACAATGTATTGATACTTCTAAATTTATGGACAATAGGATATAATAAAGGTCAAACAAAATAGTTCAAATATTGAAATGAATAAAAATAAAATATCAAAGTTTGTGGGATAGCAAAAGTAGTTCTGAAAGGGAAATTTACAACAGTAAATATACACATTAGAGAAGGAAGGCATCTAATCAGTAATATAAGCTTCTACAACAAAAAATTAGATAAAGGAAGAGAAAACAAAACGTTAGAAGAATAAAGAGCAGAACTCAACGAAGTTGAAAACAGTAAGACCACAGAGAAAAAAAAAATCAATGAAACAAGGAGCTGATTCTTTGAAAAGATCAATAACATTGAAAAACCTTTAATAAAACTTACAAAGAAAAAAAGATACCAATTACCAATATCAGGAACATGAGATGGTATATCTCACTACAGATTATCAACATGGGAAAAAGCATGAACAATTCTATATACTACATTTGACAATTTATATGAAATGAACCATCCCTAGAACAACACAAACAACAATTACTTATCCAATATGAAATAATTTTAATAGCTCTGGCTATGAAGACATTTAATTCATAAAGATTCTGAAAAACAAATGAACAAACAAACAAAAAACCAACTCTCCAACCCAGATAGGATTGGTTTGCAGGAGAATTCTACCAAATACTGAAATAAGGATCAATGCCAATTCTATACTCTCTCTCCCAGAGAATAGGGAAACTCAACTCCTTTACAAAGCTAGAATTACGTTGATACTAAGGGCAGATGAAGATAGTGCAAAGAAAGAAAACTACAGTCTAATATCCCTCATGAATATAGTTGCAAAAAATTTAGAAATATAGAAATATAAAGAATTAAGGACCACGGCTAGACCAGGCATGTACCAGTATGCAAGGTTGGTTCAATACTTAAAAGTCACCGTACAATCAGATGCTCAGAAGGAGAAAAAACATACAATCATATCAACAAATGAAGAAAAAGTAATTGGCATAATTTAACACCGACTGACAATAAAAACTATGACAAAAACAGGAATACACAAACTTCCTCAACTTGATAAAAAAAAATCTACAGCTAATATATTTAATGGTGGAAAGATTGAATGTTTTCTTCCTAAGATCAGGAACCAGACAATGATGTTCATTTTCACCAGTCTATGCAACAAAGTTCAGGAATCTTTAGTTATGGCAATAAAAGGAAAAAAAAAATGTTTCTATATTCCTATGTTGATACAAAAAATCCTTAGAAATCAATAAAAAAGTCTTAAGAGTGAGCTCATTAATTTCACAGGAACAACGAACACAAAAATTAACTGTAATCTAGATGTTAGGAATGAATAGGAAAACTAAAATAATTTTAATAAAAATTAAAATGAAAAGTATGTGTAAATTGAAAAAAATGTACAGAACTCATGCAAACATTACAACAAACTAATGAAAAATCAAAGAAGATCTAAATAAATAAAAAGACATACTATGCTCATGGGCTGGAAGGTAATAAAGATGCTAGCTCCTCCTAAGTTGATCTTCAGGTTTAGTGTAATTCTTATCAACATGTCAGCAAAGTTTTTTGTTAATATTCACCAGATTATTATAAAATTTACACATAAAGAAAAAAGTCCTGGAATAGTGAAGATAATTCTGGAAAAGGAAAATAAAGTTCAGCAGCTATAGTAATCCAGACAGTGTGGAACTGGAACAAATACAGATCAAATAAAAGGAATAGCATTCAGGAATAGACCTACATGAGTAAGTCTAACCGATTTTTTGACAAAAGTACAAAAAACTATTCAATGAAGAAAAGACAAATGTTTTTAGTTAATGATGAGAGAACATTGGAACATGGTAGGCCAAAAAAAAAAAGTTCCTTGACCTGAACTTCCTATCTTATGCAGAAATGAATTAAAAATGAACCATAGATTTAAGTATAAAATATAAAACTGAAAACATTTAGAAAGATATGTAGAGAAAATATTTGAGCTCTAGGAAAGTTCTTAGACTTGACACCAAGAGCATGATGACCTACAAAAAGAAAAATGGGTAAGCTGGACTTCATCAAAATGAAATGATCTATAAGAGATTCTACTAGTTGAAGAATGTACTTAACCCAAATGTCCTTCAATAAGTGATGATAAAAGCAACTGTAGTATACCCAAGTCAAAGACTACTACTCAGCAATAAGAAGGAATCATTAACAACCCAAATGAAATTCTACATCATGCTGATTAAAAAATGCCAATTCCAAAAGGTTACATACTGTGATTCCATTTGTATAACATTCTTGAAATGACGAACTTTTATAAATGAAGAGCAGAATACTGGTGGCCAGTGGTTAAACACAAGGTGGAATGGAGAGGAGCAGATGTGGCTATAAAGGGCAGCAGAAGGAATCTTGTGGCGATGGAGGTATCTTATTTTGACTGTTGTTGGTGTCAGTATTCTGGCGTGATGTACTATGATTTACAAGATGTTACTTTTGGTGAAAATGGGCTAAAAGGAACATGGAATCTTATTTTTTTTTTTACAAGTGCTTATCAAGGTACAATTATCTTAAAATAAAAAGTTAAAACTATAGTACCAAGATATAAATAAGATGGACAAAAAAGAGAACGTCTTAGAGAAGACTGGTGTGGAAGGAAAATTGGTCACTGGGGTAAATGACAATAGGCAGATGACCCCAGCACTTCAACTCTGGATTCCTCAAATGTGTCTTGCCTAGAACCCTGGGCCACTAAAGATTTCCAATGAGTTTTTATTAATATTTTAGTTGCTATCAAATACGGGAAGATCACTGACAAAAATGCCCAGGAAGCAGAATCTCAAAGAATCCAGAGTCCAGTCAGAGGCACGGCGTAGATGTACAGGAGAGGATGTGGCAACATGCAAAATGTAGTGTGGCCTCAGGTCCCTGCTGGTTATAGCAGGAGCCCAAGACGCACTTAAGACTAGAGCAAAGCGATGGGAAACATACTTGCGTGAAGATACCTTCAGAACATAGAATGGACAGAAACAAAAGTGACATGATAAATAATAATGACTATTGTTGATTCATAACTAAATGACAGAAACATTTCAAAACAATAAACTTCAAAACACTTGACAGAAGTTGCATCAACTTTCCCCAAATTGCATGCTAGGAAAAGTTGCCCATTGTATTTAAATGAAGTCCTCAGCTGCAGAAAGGTGAAGGCTTGTTATTTTCATACCTCCTACTGTTAGCATTCGAAGTCGTTCCTTGAAAACTGCAAGATCTGAGAGGCAGAGTGGGGTAGCATGAGTGAGCGCAGAAGGAAAAAGACAGGTGAGAGTTAGTTTAAAAAAAAAAAAAACACAACAAACAACATAAAACAAAACCAACAGCAAGGCACCCAAACTATACCATTACCTGTCACAGGTGACACAGACAACATCACACAGACACACAGGCCGAAGGAAAGGAGGGAGGGTATGTCATCTTAGTAACACGGACACTGTTGCTAAACAGCTGGAAAAGGTGAATGTGTGGGAGAAAGCTGCTTCCCCATATTTGGAAGCCACTGGTGTCAGTGACTGAGACTTCCATTCCCCACAGAGGCTGATAGATCTCTCCTGAGAGTCAAATCCACCCAATCTAGGCTACTTTGGGATGAAAACACCAGGGAAAGAAAATGAGAAAGCTTAATTTGTAGTGTACCATTCCTAACAACAGTAACTTTAGGTAGTCAGATTTGCTTCCAAACCTCAAGATTCTGACAGATTCGAAAGAACAGAAAGAGGGTGCATGATCTCCCCTAAGGGCAGAACAAGGGCAGAAGAGCTGAGCTGCTGAGCGCACAATGTAGCTGAGAGCTGCATATACAGCCGTGTATTTTCCTTTGCCAGACAGCTCTGCAGAGCATTTGCCATACCCAGCAGCATTCCCAGCCACTGCTGATTGTCTGGATACATATACCTTCTTTTGACCCTGGTCACTGAGTGCATGGCTCACAGTGACAGGCTCACAAGGGCCAATGGCAGATGGTCAGAGCATGGTCCCTGTACTGGGGTTGCTCCTTGCCCCTGGAGCGCAGAGAAAGTCATGCCTACACTTTCGAGAAAGTTAAAGGTATTGGACTCAGAGAGGATATGTTCCCAGAGGCTCACTGGGTGGGTAAAGCTCTTTTCCTTTACAACAGCAGCACTCACCTAAGATTTCAGAGCCAGTGGCTCTTAAGACTACAGAACATTCGAACATCAGAACATCAGAACATTCTGCACAAAAGCATGAATGCTTTGCTTAAAGAAAAATGAATAATTTACATTTTTCTACTTCAATCCTCAAGGACTGTATCAGGCAGCTATCCTTGCTGTCTGTTGCCCTCACACCAAGAGAACTACAAAGGCTTAAAAATTAGAGGCAATATGATAAAATGTTTACATTTGTTCTCTCTGGATACTGGGTATGTGGATGCTGTTATTTTTATCCGCACTTTTCTGTATTCCTAAAGCAAACACAAACAAAAGGAATGAACCGAAGAAAAAGTGAAGAGGATGGAAGATGTTCTGTCTGTCAATCACAGAAAGCACCTGAGTGACTTAAACATTTTAAAAAAATTATGTCTTGATGAGTACAGAATGCCCTGCTGCAGAGACAAAGAGCTTCCGGGGATTTGGCAATGGGACTTCCAAGGGAAGTAGTGCCGGCTAGAAGCAGGAAGATGACACCAGGGCCTAGGTGTGACCCAGTCTGCCAGCTTCTGGGCATCCAGAAGGGAAGACAAGAGTCAAAGATTCAAGTAATTCCAGTCTTATCCCCCTGCAGGGGGACATGCTTCAGTTTGGGTTGCTTTCCCAAGTTACCGACGGAACCTGCCTCAACTCTTCACTCACCTGGTGCACTTTCTGCTGTGCACAGCAGACAACATATGTTAGAAGAACTACTTTCTATCACTCTGGATTATGAAAGGTGCTTAAAAACCAACTCTATTTTTAGCTGATCCTTTTCAGTCATCAAGGGAGCAAATCTTGACCAGGAAAACCTAGAGGGTTCTGAGAGGTCAGGAGGACCTCCTGCTCTGCTGGAAGTGAGCTCATTCATTTAAATCAGTCAAGTTATAATTTTGGGTTTCTGAACTGATTTGAAACCCTAACTCAAATTCATTTCCTAAGACTAAAATTTACAAACAAAACAATCTCATATTTTCCTCCCTTTTTATTGATAGAATTCATGATTTAATTATGCTTCTTCACTCTCACATGAAATGATCTCAAATTATTTCATCAGTGTGAGAAGTTATACTATAGAAACCATAGACGATGGCATGTTAACACTGGAATCTAATTTACATACTATACTTGAAAGAGAAGAGAAACTGAAGGCAAAAGTTGATGGGGTCTCCTCAAGTTCCCAAACCAGTCAAGGGCAGCTCTCTGCTCAGGCTAGAAACAAACTGTTGAACCCCTTCACACAACCCCCACCATCAAAGTAAGTGCTGGATGCCAGCAGAGGACGACAGACTGGGTTCAATTCATAGTCCACTTGATTCTAATGAAATACAATAACCCCATGGGACCCACAGTGTCAGCAGTCACATCCTGACCCTTGTCAGGGCCATCAGGAAAAGTCTTGCTAGGAAACCAGCTTCCCCAGGGACACAGGTAGAATGGGTGCCCAGATAGCTCATGCTGATGTTTTCAACCCTTTTCCTCAGGACATGGAATTGACAGTATGATTTGAAACAAATTAAGATGAGTGTCTGAGACCTACTTGGAAATTGGTCCCCTCATAGCCCACACCTATTTGAGAAACAGTTCTAACTTTAACCCGGCATTCTGCGACCGTCAGGGAGGCCTGTACATCTGCCATGGCAGGAAAGAGCTCACCCGCTCACCTCGTTTGCTCCACCTGTTACTTTAGGTCCAGGTGAATTTCTGAGATATAAGGACACTAGAATAGGGGTCATAGACCAGCATTTCCCAGCCTTTTTAATACTGCCCAGCAAAGGTCAAGAACTCAGAAGAAACTGTTTCACATACTCCACTTTATAAAAAATTATGAGTGACATAAGCACATAGACCAGTGCTGGCTGCCCTTGGGGATGGCCTCCCTGTTATGTTAGTGGGCTTCCTGCCTCTGCCCACAGTTAAACCTTCCCCAGCACCCTTCAACCCTCATGTTTGTCAAAAACAGCAGAATGTGCTTTCAAACCTGTGACTATGCAGTGTTGACTCTCAGTTTCCCCCATAAGAGAATGGAGAAGTTGTGCCTGTATCCATAGGCAGGCGAGAAAGGGAGCTAAGAGGAGCCAGGGGAAGAACACTGTGTGACACAGGACACCACACAGGGCAAGAGTATATCCCAGATCTGCACCTGTTTAGGCAGGTTCCTGCACCACAGCTATTATTCAGGCAGCACAGTCTATCACTACCAACTCTTGTGTGACCTTGGCTACTGATTAAATCTCTCTTTCTGAATTCATCTCATTACCAGAGTCTGTCAGTTCCTTATCTCAAAAGAATACCAATAATTACAGAGTAGTTCCCATTTGGCTGAAGTTTGGTAAGCTCCAGGTACTATTTCAGGAGTTTGTTTAATTTTGAAACAATCTTACAGATGAGGAGCCAGACATGAAGGTATGGAGAGGCAGCATTTGACACAGCCTTTGAACCCAGTCTGGGGTGCCAACTATGAGGTTCAAAAGAAATAAGGGGCATGGAGATACTCTACAAACGACAGTCTCTATTTACAGAGTAGCTGAGTTAGACCTGTTTCTTGAAGACTTGCATATATCAAGAGTGAGATGATTCAAGACTAACTTTCCTACAGATTCAAATACATAATGAGCTTACACTATTTCCATTTTTTTACACCTAAAGAAACAAATGATTATGACTTTTATGTTACACTACTTCAAGTTTTCAGAATGAAAATGTAAACATAGGGTCTATTCCCATCTTTCTCCTGGTGGTCTGAGGGGCTCTAGTCAGAGGATGTAAAAATCTCTGTCTCCAATGATTTTAGGGGCCTCTGAGCTGCCTCTGCATGGGGGGCTCCTGGTTCCTGACATCCTCTGTCATTTCACCTGCACTGTGTTGATGCTGTACCTGGAATTGCATGTCACAGACAAGCACAACATTCAAGGACACTATTCCAGGGGCAAGGTCCCTAATGGCACAGAAATGCAGAGATCCTACATCTGTCACTGACAAATGCTGTAAATTCAGGAGCTAGGTGGTATTACTAGGCCTGGTTTCTCATCCTTCAAGGAGTAGGTGGGTGGATGTTGCCCAGGGAACTTTCAAGAAGCCTCAGCACCTGCCTGCCAGCCTTCTGGTGACCTGTCCAGTCTTAAGTGGGACAGAAAAGATTATCAGGTTCACCAGGCAGTTCTAATGAGAGATGAGAACCTCAGAGAAAGGTGTGTTTTGATCCTGACTAACTGCCAACCTGGATATTACTGGAGAGAGGGGTTGTGGCAATGCAGTTTAAGGCAGGGGAGACCCTGAGCTCCAGTATGCCTTTCTAGTATGTTTTGCCATGTATGAAACACTAGTCTCTACAGCCGAGCCCCTGACTGGCTCAGCAGTTGGGGCCACTCTCTGGAGGCAGTCCCAGTCTGCTGACCTCTCAAGCAGGGAGCTCTGCCTGGCCCTAAGCCCGGAGGCTTGAGACTAAATGAGGAAGGGTTGTGTCAGGTCTTGCTGGTGCAAGGGGCTAAGTGGCAAGGTGTACCCTAGAAGTGCCCTTGGGGACATGGCAAAGAGAAGCTCACTTCTTGGGATCACAAAGTGGTCACCACTGAATAAATTTAGCAGCAATACTCAACTCAAACCCTGTCTACCATCTGAACTGGTCCTATTCAATCACATTCAGGAGGGTTTCTCCAACCTTTCTTCCCAAAACTGTTAAGGGGCAGGTACAAAGAGAGGAGAACCTGTGTTATCTAGGAATGGTTTTGAGGTGAAGACAAAGAACAATGACAAACCATTAACACTGGTCCAGAATCAAGGATGTTTGCAATCTAGTTTTACCTGACTAGTGTCTCACCCCATGCCATAACTTGATAATGCCTCTAAAGGCATCTGGGCACTGCAGAGTGTTAACAGACCATTACTCAGAGGAGGTTAATTATTCTTCGTCCCAAAGAGCAGTGTTAGGTAGGTAGGTAATCATCAGTTTTATTAGCATGCATAGTGTTTCTTGTAAAAACCTGGCCATTTCAAAATTAGTCACGTCATCATTTCTTTAGCACAGGTTAGCAGCATGGTGACTTAGAGCAGATTAACTTGAGAAAGCAACTGCAGGCGTGAGCCCAGCCACGACCCTGTACTCCCGCCAGCAGAGGAGAGGGCAGTGGGTGTGACAACAACTGCCTGAGCTCCACATATGCCTCCCTGCTCACAGTGGGGACGCCTTCCAAAGTTTCCTCAGTGTGATCACCAGCATTTAAGAATTGAGTCACCCAAACTGCACAACTTACTCTGGAATTCACCCTGGCCCACGGCAGACCACACTGTGCTTTGGAGCAACAGTGTGTGACAACACTAATGAGCAAGGCCTCCTCTGGCACTGCACTGAGATTTGGAAACAGAAGCCAAAGAGCTGGTGGTTTCTGAAATATCTTCTGACCCACCTGGGGCATCTTTTTACCCTGTGCCACAAACCTTTCCTGGCCCCAATTTTACTTTCCAATTTTGAGACTTAAGACAATTGAACTCATACAATCTGGCTGAAAAACTGAGATAAAATAACTTGCCCAAAACACACTAAGGCTGTATTACCAATAAATTTCAAGTGATCAGAACGAAGGAAACTTAAGAGTCTTTCCCTTCTATTTGTGGACATCCTGGCTATCACAAGCTGTGACACAGAGGAGCTCAAGCAGTGCAGTGCCGACTGCTTTCAGACCCTCACCAAGTTTGTCTGTGGATGAGATAATGTCAGCGGGCACGGAGGAGTCCAGATCAGCATCCAAAATTCCCAGGGGGTCCAGCTGTGCTACATGGTGCCCTCGTATCTACGAATGGGCCAACGGTGGGGAGGGAAGGACACACACAAAAGGACAGGAGAAAAAAAAGAGGGAAGGGGTAAAAAAAAGTAAAATTACATTAAAATTATTATTTACATATTAATTCTCACCCACGTTTGAAGAAACAGTTACTGGAGCATCATCAAAATTTACACAACTAATTCCGAGAGGATCAAGTTTTGCAATGTGGTGACCCCTGACCTGGAAGCAATAACACAAGCAAATCGTTAAGCAGGGCTATGGGGGGAAGGGGGAGTGGGGTAAAAAGTTACACTTCATTAGCCCTTCCCCGAGAACACCAATGAACCCAAATAACAAAAACAGCTTGTTGGTTTTTTTTTTTAAGTCTTAGTTTATTTTAAAAGTATTACTGTGGATAAATGCACTTTTATTAAAAAAAAGAAATCAGGTTATGGTAAATGTGGCTGTCTAAAAGAGTCACTTCTTGAGACTGTTACACATTTTTCCTCAATTAATGGAAATGGGATGTGCTAGGGATTCTCACTCTAGTGCGAGGCCTACTCAGCTTAGAACAAAGAAATGTTCCCAAGTAAGAAGGGAAGGTGAGGGGCTGGTGGAGAGGGTAAGAGGTGTGTTGCAGCTGAGTAGGTTGGGGCACAGTGGTTAGAACAAAAACACAACAGAGACTTCAGCATCTGAGTGAATTGTTTAAAATACAAAAGGGGAAAGCAAGCCTGTTGCTTTTAAGTTGCTTTATGTCTTGGAAATTTCAGCCAAAATTTCTTGCTAGCAATTTGAGATGGATACTGAGACGTCACAAATTAGTTGAAGCTGTCACTGGGGCTAAATGAAGGTGACCTATACAGTCAACACACTGCTCTCGCCTCTTTCTTAGGGCTAGCCCCGTGGACAGCACTTTAGAGTACATCTTGTTTCATCTGACCTAGGGTGAGAACCTTACTTGTCAAACTCCAGCCCGAGAGCCTGTCTTAACCTGTGCTACCTTGTCCTGATAGCAGAGGAAAACACCCACACAGCCTTTTCCAGGAAACAGGAAGCAGAGGGTTGGAGACAAGAACTCCCCTTGCCACATTACAGTGATGCAGGAAGAGGTAGGCAGCAGGGGAGTTCCCAGAGGCTCCCAGAAGGGACACCCTTGGGTGCTTTTCTCCTCCTCAAAACTACAGAAAGACTAGGTTTTAAGGTCTGAATTCTGGGTACTTTCTTGTTCATGCCAGGTGGATGTCCTGAATGAGGCTCTTGGTTTCTGTGAAAGTTCAAAGACCTTCCCCTGAGAGTGTCAATGAACCCAAATAATATTCTGCCTGACCCTCCTCTGATAGGGTGAATCACTCCAAAATCATCTGCTTTTGGAGAGATCTCCCCTGCTTCTTGCTCTTCTCTTCAGACTTAGCTTTCCTCTCACCTGCAGCTCTTTGTTTACAGAGATTGTTTCTGTCCCAAATGCTACAAGTTTATTTTCTCTCATAGCATTTGGGTGTTAGTGAGAAGAGGACAGCACCTTTTGGAGGAGCATACCCTCTCAGTCACCGCTCATCCTGGTGACAGTGTCCCCTCTCTCCATGCCCAAATCATGACTGGATTTTCCTGTCCACAAATCTTTCTTGCTAACTTATGGAAAGAAATAAGTTATTTACAGCCAGCATTAAAGGTGGCAGAGACTGCTCAGACTGAGAGCACCTATTTTTGCTGGGGGTGAAAGTTAAATGACAGGATTCACTTGGGAGAGTTGCAGAGGCTGACTTACCTGGTAGGCCCTGATGAGAGACTGCACTGCCAGGTGATCTTCCACCAGCTTATCCACGTTGGGCTGGGCATCCACCAGTGGCTGTGCTCGGGCTACAGCAGACAGAGAACGTGGGCTCAAGGGGAGTGGGCTCTGGTAGGCAGTGCCTGGGGGCGCTCCAGCATTGGTGTTTCGGAAGAAAATGTCCCATGACTAAAGACAAAGAAGAAACATATGAGCTATTTCATTGCTCATCTAAGGTCTAAGATTCATTTTTAGCCAAAAAGAGAACTTGTGTTGGCAGGCAAGTCACATCTTGGTTATTATCTACCAATAAGCCAGTTGAGTAAACTTCCCCCTGCTCTGGATAGTCCACTTCCTTATCTATTCTCAAAGGGTGTATCTCTCTGAGGTTAGGCCCTTGCTTTCATTATTCCCCTGAATCAGCCTTCTAAACCCCAAGTCCATGGCACATATGGCCTGTGGCCACCCTTCTATCTAAACTCCCAAGGCTCCAGGTCACAGAGTGCTGTTCTCGAACATGCTTTTAACAGCACAGAAGGCAGGTGTCCAGAGACCTTTCCACCCCACTTTTCCCAGCCAGATCTATAAGTCTATTGCAGTGCCAGAGCCTCAAACCCTAATACAACCACTTGAGGGAGTACTAAGCAGATTCAGTGTCTCTCAAGACCCCAGAAGCTTGCAGTTTTTGAGGGCCCAGGGGCAGTTACTCTAGGGGGCAAGACTGACCTGTGGTCTTTGAGTAGGAAGCCCTGGGTTTGTTATCTGTGAAGCCTGAAGCATTCTCTCACTGACTTGAGACAGTCTTGCCTGTACTTCAGGAAGGTTCACTCAGGAGCTAAGGGTTCAGAGTATGGGATTGGAGACAGACATTCACATCTCTGTGATCCTAGTGAGTTACCTAACTTTCTGGGCTCAGTTTTTTTTAACCTGTAAGATGAAGACAACAATCTATATTATATTTTTATAATGATTCAACCAGATAGTTAAAGGCATTCAGCACACGATCTAGTGGACAGGGAGAACTCAGTAAGAGTCAGATATTACTCTGTTTCAATTTCCTTTGTGCTAATGTGAACCGACTCTTTTACATTTCCTGTTTTTGGTTATTTCATGTTTGAATGATTCAATTATAACCTGTATGCATACACTTAACTAAGTTTATTCATCTCATACAAGATGTGAGTTTAAAAAAACAAGCATTTCAGAGGTCAAAGAAGCTAAGTCAAAATTCTGAGGGGGGAGGAACTCAAATAGTAAAACCCAGAAAGTCTAGAACCATGAAAATGTAATCTTTTTCTCTGTCATACATGTTCTAGTTTTTAAGATCCTTCACGCAACAAAACTCTGACTGGACTTCTTGAAAAGTCTGGAGAAAATTTCGCTAGACTCCTGGATTCACCTTTCCAAGTAAGCATTTCCAAGATGCTGTACAGATGTGTCCCTCATCTGAGACTTAAGAAGAAACATAACGGTTTGTCCATGCGTCACAGAAACCATGAGAATGACCTATGGATTTTCAGACAGGTTCTTTAGAGTGCTGTGCAGGGTGTGGATGTACCTGATTGACGCAGTTCCCACGAGAACACTGCTGCAAAGTGCTGCCACACTCAAACTAGAAAACTCAGAAGTACAGGTCTGGCACATGTGTCTCACACAGGGCAGACTGACCTCTCATGAAAACTTTTTCTAAAGGGGGCTTTGTGAAATATTAACTCCTTCTACAATGAGAACATATTCCTTTCATATTCAGAAAATTAATTTTAAAAAAATCACACTATTAGATGAATGATTATATGACATGAATATGACTAAATGACTCAAAAACAGAGTTTACACTTTAATTATTTAAAAATGTTTTACTGAATCTATTCAAGATTTTACCTTTCTGGTTAATTTTTAGTGTGTCAGCTGGTGGTAGAAGAGAGATTTGGGGTTCTCTTCTGACATTGGCAATAAAAGAGACTATAAAGCGCCTTTTACCATGTTACCAGCCCTAGGAACTCCTAAGACCATCCTCTCAATTGTCTTCCACTGACACTAAACTCTCCTCTTACAGAAGTTAAAGCCAGCATTTCCACCAGAGAAGCTCTGACATTTTTGTGAGGAAAGGAGAGGGTGCCTTGCACTAATTAACTCACCTGGCTCTTACAGAGATGTAAGGCGCTGACACACCAGACACTCCTAAACCCCTGTGCAGCATGGAGTTGATACAGGAGGCGTGAGTGAGCTCCCCTCACTCTGGAAATGGCTCTAGCATAGGCTCTGTGATCTCTGTCTAGGCCTCCCAAAACCGAGGGCCTAGCCTTGAAGAAGCCCCTTGAATGCAGCAGCAGATGCAACAGGAATCCACCAAGCCTGGCACAGCAAGAACCAACAGCAAGATGCTCTTGCCAATTAAAACCTACCAAGTTTCATCTTGCCCCAAACTTGCTCCAATGCTGATGTCTCTACCTTCACCTGTGTCTATACCAAGTCCTGCTCTGGACACATATCATAGGGTTGTGACAAGATTAAAGGGTATGACCCTAAAACCAAATAGTTGCTAGAGAGCGACACACAAACCCAAACTTCCTTCAGTTCTACAGCAGACAGCCTGTCTTCTTTCCCACAGCACACACAAAGATGTCCAGAAACAGTGGCAGATGCCCAACACAAGACGTGAGATAGAGGGTCCTCCCAGTTGCACATCGACCCCTCATTCTTATGGGAACCAGGTGTTTATGGATCCACATCAAAAGATATTGCAAAAATCACAAGTTCATCTCTTTTTTTGGAACAGCAGCTTTGACTAACAATAAAAATAGTAACAAGAACAGTACTGGCAGCAAGAGAGGTACATATACTCTGAGCACTTGGCACACCAACCATATCCTCCTGGGGAGAGGTTCAGGTAGGCATCATGGATATAGCAGACACAAGCAGAGGTACTGATTAGATTAAATGGGAGTAAGGTTAAGTGAGGAAGAGCAGGCAACCCTCACACAAACACATCTCATATCCTGGCTGACTCTTGTCAAAGCACGGGACAATCAAATGAAAGCAATTTCTGAGCTGAAGCCCAGAGCTGGGGTTTGGTCAGAGGCATTGCCAAGGGCACAAGTTGGGAGCAAAAGGCTGCAGGGCCCCTTCTGTCACTGGTATGGGTTAAAGAGGGCAATCACCAGTCTTAGACCTTATATTTTACCAGGATAAAACTCCAGGTGATTTTCAACTGGCTAAGGACAGCTGCTCATAAATTCTGCTGCTGGAGGCGGTCAGAAAAAAATTTGTTTATACTGGTATTGCAGATTATCTGGGAACAACTTTAAAGACTAGACCAGAATGCACCTACTACCTTTCCTGTGAGTCATACCCTCCCACCAAAACACAAACCACCACTTTGTTATCCTGAAGTTCAATCAGTCCCTGTCCTTAAGTCCCACGCAAGGGTAGATGCCTGCATGCAGGTGAACCCTGTCCAGTCTTGAGAACAGGTGGCCACCCCAAGAGCAGCAAGACCCCTTCCATCACTGGTGACAAGACTGTCACACTTGGGTGACAGTTTCAAGCTACACCTTTCCTCATTCACGTCCCTTGTGATGTGGCCTGGAGAGCTTCTAGCGTCTAGCCAGGATGCTTCCCCAAGAAGCCATCTCTTTTGCTGCTACTTCCTGCCTAACCCCAACACCTTGCAAAGCCCTCTCTGCCTGCCCTTACCCTTCCCTGTCCTCTTTTCACATGCTGGGCCATGTTATCTTTAATGTTTGGCTTTGAGAGGGTTTCTCCTTTTGACAATGTATATAAGACCTTATACACATTTGAACCTGAGGTTTTGGCTACTTTTGTGTTTTATCTGCTGCTGGGTCTGGTTCTGTACCAAATGGTAAGATTCCCTGCAGCCAGAGAAGTGGCTGCAATCCTGCTGCAGAGATAGGTCAGCACGAGGCTAAGGTGAGTGATCAGTGGCCAGCCAGGGAAGCTCCTTCACCAATTAAGAGAATACGTCAAGGAGAGATAAAACTGGGAAGGTGGGCTGCGACAGGTGGTGTATGCCCAGGGAGCAAAACCTGAGCCAGCCCAGTAGGCTAATGGGGAAGAGGGTGGTGCATGGAAGGAGGGCAACTTCCCATGAGTAGGTTTAAAGCTACCGATGTGTATTTGCTTACTGCAACCAAAACACAATAGATTTCAAATGTAGATAATTATAACAAAAATGAAATTTTTACTTGTAATTTTAGATAACTAAAAGCACTTAACTGTAGTTTGAAGATTTGTTTTCATTCTCTTATGTTTCATTCTCTTATTTGTTTTCATTCCCTCCAGCCTCCACAAACTTTCCTGTCTTCTGAGTAACTAGGACTGACTTTCCATGAATTGTTAGAGCTTTCCTCCACAGTTAGAGGAAAACCCTTTAAAGGTGGCAAACAACCCTCCCTTATCCTCTACAAGGTCCTTGGGAAGCTAATCAGTGTTTTGTACACAGTGGGTGCTCAACATACCTGCTGAGTCAAATTCAGACAGGTTCAGACTCCTTCACAGGCAAAAGGTCTGTGTGGTGCTGTGTCAGGCATTACGCTAGGTCCAGTGCTAGATGCAGTGTCAGGCATATTGTCAGGTGTGATACAGAGGCTGGATGTCATTGTGGCGCTAGGGGTACATGAGTGTGGTGCTAAGTGTGGTGTCTAGTCCAGAGTCCAGAACCTCCACCTTATCAGAACAGGTGCTGACTTTGCAGTGTGGGATTACCAATTTCCAGGAAACATGGCCTCTTCACACATGGGTGTGAGCAGTTCAATGAGGCAAGCCGACTTTGCCCTATTTATTGTCAGCTGATTATTTATCTTAAGAGTCACATTCCTGGTTGCGAAGGTCACCACAGAGACTATTCATGGAGTGCTTCAACTTCATGAAGCTGAAGGTGGGCAAACATACCACTTGCACCCTTTACGTATCTTAAAAGACCCCCAGTGTGTGTTGGATGCATGGGCCAGCGCAGCGTGAGATCAGGCTGTACCAGGAGCATGACCAATTCCATCATAGAAGGCAGGCCTGTCCGTCATAGTCTCATGGGGTTGCAAGGCCCCAATTCTGCCTGTGGCGGACTGGCAAAGGTTAAGGGAAGTTATTTCAGCCTGATTTCTTTTGTGTAAAAGCAGGGAGTACAGCCTATTGTATTGTAGCCTATTGAAGAAGTCAGATTTGCATTGCCTTTTACACCTTAAAATGCAACATCAGGTAGACCTGTTTAAGAAGCTGATGATCAAAGCTTAATCCAGGGGTTACTGATTCTTATTCTAGTTGCCAAATTCTATGACTCTGGGTTCTGTGCTGACCTGACCGTTTATTCTTCTCCAAAGTCTCCCTCAGATGCCACTCTTGTGGCCACCCTGCTGCCTTCACTTTTGCTGTGGAATAAGCCCCACCCATTCACCCACAATATGTCATCTATGACATGAGGTCACCTGATAGCCCTCTGTGGGGTGCCCTGTTCAGGACCCTGAAGTAAACTGCTGAGGAAGTAGTTTTTCTTTAATAGGCCCAAACCCCAAGCTCAAAGGTCACATAATTGATAAACTAATGACTGCTGGGCTGGGCATCAGAATCCAGCCCTCTGTTACTAACTGCCACAAACATGAAATTTAAAACAATGAGTGATCAAGAACAACTGGAACATGGCCATTCTGAAATAGGGTTTATGTTAACTGGTTTTAACCAGTTCATACTAATTCAGTGAAGTGGGCAGGTAGCAGCTCCCCAAGTACCCTGGGGTCCTGAAGGGACCTACTACTGCTTTGAGGCAGCACATCTCCCCAGTCACCCTGCACAGGGGCTCTTCCCCTTAGAAAATGTGCTGGCAAATTTCTATCATTTCCCACCCCAGATAACTGTGCATACCTGTCTAGCTGCAGTGTGGATTCATGTCCCTTCTGTGCCTACACAGGCTGCACTGGGCAGTCCACAATTTTTTGACTGTCACACCCTGCGTGACTGTCCTGAATATACTAAAAGGACACGGGGAAAATTGTGGTGGACTGACAATTCCCACAGAACCTTCAGAAAAAGATTCCTACTTTTTAAGGTAAATGGTCTTAAAGAGAGTGCCACAGGATGCCTACTGCTTGGACTTCTGGCTCCTTCACCCAAGGCAGGGCTGTGCCCAGACCCAGTTCCAAGCAAAGTCTACCATCCACCTCAGAGGCAAGAACTAGCAATATAGTCAACCTTTTTACACTGGAAACAGTTAGAATTAGGGCTTCCACTTGGGCATTCCTTAGTCATAAACCCAAGTGAATTTATGCTTGGTGAGAGCACTGCTACTGTTTTTACAGCACAGGATAGCACAGATGAGAATGTGGCAAACAGCCTCTACAATTTTCTCTGTGGGTGTGTAAATAAAATGCCAATACACACCCCAGATAAACAAAGAAAAGCTGCCTCAGCTCTGCCCTGTGAAGCATGTTGATAGTGGACAGCTCACCCTCCCTAGGGCAGATTCTGTCCTAGACTAAAGGTTTAAATGGCACAGCCCATCAGACCAGGTGGTTGTCCAATGGCCACACATCCTCCTGTGCCCACTTGAATGCCTCAGACTGCATCAACACAGCTCCTCTCTGAGAGGAGCTGGCCTGAGATTGCTTTGAGAAATGATATGGAGCGAGATGGGCAGTGTGCAACTTCTGGCCTAGGCATCTATGGCCTACAGTCATTTTCCACCTGGAGCTATCCTGTGGCCTTATGAGGGGGTCACTGCACTTCCCTAAAGAATGTGCAGGGGCCAGGGCCTCCCTGGTGGCAGAAGGGGTTAAGCATTCATTATGAAGCATCCAAAACCACTACAGCACATGTTCAATCCCTGGTCAGGGAGCTGAACGACATGGCGCAGCAGACCTCTCCTGCCTCGCCCACTGCTCCCCTCAGCAGTGTATTTCAGTCAATCTGCCTGTTCTGTTCCCTACTCTGTCTCAGGCCTTTACCCAGTTCTTGTATGCATAAATAAATCTTCACCAAAAAAATGGGCAGGGACCAGAGAACAGCCAGCACCCAACACCAGACATGAGGAGAGCCTTTGTCATACCCCCGTTCAGTGGAACCGCAACTGCAGGAGTCAGAGTCGTAAGAATGCACTGGTGTTTCAAGTTACCAACTTTTGGGGTGGTCTATTATACAAGTTTATGGAAATCAGACTCTCTCCTAAACCTGAAACTTAACCTAGAAATACACAGATAGCAGAGGAAAGGGCACCAAGGACCTTCAGACTCCCTCCAGAGGGGTCCTAAACAGGCAAGGAGGCAAGGAGCAGGGGTGCATGTTGGGCTGAGAGTGATGCTTTCACTCATGTGTGGCACCTTTCCAGGTGGCCGGAGCCCCTCTCCATTGAAAAACTCTGCCCCCTTATTTTCTTTGGGTTGGAACCTGTTGTGCTTTACTCAGAAACTGCCCATCATCTAGAAACAAATCATTCCTTTTTCACTCCTCATGTCCACCTTCATGTTGATTGTTTTCTTAATGTCTCTCCCAGGTGCATGCAGCTTTGAAAAGTTACAACAAACATAACGCTGAAACATAATTTTCACAATTAAACACTTTAGAATAAAATTTTTCTTAAGAATGCATACATAACCAGCTGTAAACTAGAAAACCAATGTACAAGGGCAGCTTTAAGATAATACATATCTGAACACACACTGAGAATAAGATTATATTAGATAAAACATTCTTTTAAAAAACGTTTTTAAAAGATTATATTGGAGAATGATCTTAACTCTTGTTGGGTGTGGTTAAGAAAACATTTCTTTGTTAGTCAGGGTCATACTGATACATTTAGGGCAGAAATGACTCAGGTCTGGGATATGCCTTAAAATACTCCAGTGGTCCATGCTTAAACCAACCAACAAACAGAAAGGCAAGTAGGGAAAGGAATCAATTTTTGAAGACTGGCAAACTGTAGAGAGCTGTAAACATGACAATGGGTTGCTTCACAGAGGCTTCTTCATAATATTCTCAAGCTTGAAAGCATCATAATAAAAAGTTTAAAAAAACAGTAACAGGGAAGAGTACAGAAGGACAGGGAGGGAGCAATGCTGACTTTATCTTGTTTTTGGTAGATGAGACAAAAATTCTGTCCTCAAGTTCCTCATTAACTCTCTGAAAGAGAAGTGGTGGGGTGGTGTAGAAAGATGAGAGAATCAGACCTTAGGACAGGAACTCAAGGTCAACTCTGATATAGAAATAGGATATCAGATATCCTATTTGGACTGTCATCAGTCCAAATCTCAAAATCTAATGTTAGTATCTCTACCTACAGTATTTGTTCCAAAATAAGAACACGTACCATTCTTATAGAAGTGAGTTACTTCTAAGGTCTTTTGTGATTCACAAGGTATCTCTGAAAATCAAATGAAAGCTATGGATCACATCTCTCACAAAACAAATCAAAATTGAGCTTACATCAGATGTTAGGCCTAATTCAACTTGGAGAGGTGGTTTAGTCCCACCTTGCTGGACACACGTTAATCCTATTCAGTGCCCCCACTGGAGAATGCCAGCAACAAAACCGGGGTGGAAAAGCTGGGTCAAAGAAGCCAACCTGCATGTATTCTCTTATAAAACTGAAAAATCCCTTTTTGAGATTCTCCATCCATACTCCCTACAGAATCTCTCAATGAGGGAGAGACCAACAGTCTCAGGGACTCAATCCGTATTCTGGATCCATCCCCAGCAGGTTGCATAGGTGCCTGTCAGGAGACAGCTCATTCCCAGGACAGGATAGATACTGTGACACCACCTTTCCCAGCCAGAGAACCCCCAGTTGCCTCATAATGATACAAGTCATTATGTTTTATCTTCCTTAATTCCATTCAGTAAACATATTTTTCCAGGATAGGTATTTTTTGAAGTCAGTGAAAACACTCTGTATGATGTATAATGGTGGACACATACACATTTGTACAAAATCTTAGATCGCACAAGACCAAGAATGGACTTTGGGAGACAATGATATGAATGAGTGATATTGTGAGTTATAAAAAGAAATACATATATATAGGACTCTGCCTGGGTTCCTGATGCAAGAGTCCTGAAACCCTTGAAATTTCTGGGTGATAGTAATGTCTTCATTCTAATGAGGTACCCCATTCTAATGGGAGGGGCTGTGTATGTGTGAAGTCAAGGGGCATATTGGGAAATATCTATGCTTTCTTTTTTTACTATGATGCTAAAACAGCTTTAAAAAGTAAAAAATTTAATTAAAAAAACAAAAAAAATATTTATAACAATAACAATAGTAATTAAATCTAAAAAAACAGCAAAAAACTTTTCATTGAAAATTATCATCATTTATGCATCACTGGTATCATGCCCCATAAAAAAAAAAAAAACAACTTGTGCATAAAGTTTCTGTAGGAACAACTAGACGGGTTTCATTTCCACTTTTCAGAGCTCTGTTGCCACAGTTCAACAGTGTGCTTCTCCCATGGTGATCGGCTGCCATGATACTCAGATCCCTGTTACCTTACAAAAAGTTACTTTCTCTAGAACCAAATGTAACTTAATAAGACTTAACTGGTTCCACAAAAGGATTATGGGAAAAGTTATGGCAAAGGGATAGGCCTGACTTTTAGCTCTAAACTAGGTTTATTCTAGAAACAGGCTAGCTCACTTGTTAGAGATCACTTGTTAGAGGGAAAGAAATTCGAGATCTCCTCTTAGAGAAACAAGGCCTTGTTAAGCAAGATTAGACCAAAACGTGTTTCTTCAGTCCTGTTTCCTGGAGAAACAGGGCTGATGGTACCTGCTGCCACAGCTTAAGTTTCTAGTTTAAAATGTTACTGACACTTCAGGGTAGAATTTTTTCACAGGGGTACAAGGGAAGCTAACTGCCTTTTGATAATAAGACCTACAATTCATGAGTAAAGAGACCAAATCAATGGTGATGATAACCAAGCTCTGCTGAGTATTCCCTCTGTGCCAGACACCCAACATTGTATACAAACTGAGACTGCTATTAAATCACCCACAGCATGAAGTTAAGTAACTTAGGTATCCACCTTTTAGCACCTGCACTGGGACAGTTGCCTGACCTGAAAATCAAGACTGGTTATCAAATCCATAAATATTCACTAGACAAATGCCATGAAGAAATTCTGCTACTAGGCATAGCTTATGACATGCAATAGCATAGAGATCCTAAAAAGGAAGTGCCGATTAGGTAACACAGAGAAATTAGATGCCTTTGAAGAATTTACTTTCAAATACAGAAGAAAAGCATGACTGTAATGATCTAAAAAAGGTCATTTATACATTTATAAATTACATGAGATGATTTTAAGGTGTTCTTGGGGCAGTGGGATGGAGGGGCGTTCCTGGGGTCACTCCACGCGTTTCCTTTCTTTAACATCTCCATCAGCAGCAGGTTTGGAGAGATCCTGGAAGTGGTGTGTGTTTTCATATCCCAATTGGGTTCATCACGTAGCAGGAACCAAGTCTCGGTGTGCTGCACATCAAGCAAGAGGAGAAGGCCCCTTGAGGAAGGTGGCTCTTGCTGGGTCTGCTTCTGATGGTCGAGCTGGGACTGCCGCATAGGAATGAGTTGATAGGGGCTCCCAGTCGCTGCTCTGCCTGGTTGTCTGCTTCCACAAGGCTTGTCGGGAAGCCTGGGGCACACTTACCTGGTACAGTCAGCCCATATGGGGCCATGACAGCAAACACCTGAAGATGCCCACTCCTCTAAGCCTTACCTTGTGTACACTTTTTGGGTTTTCCAACCAGGCATAGTACATTTCCTCCACATAGTTTGAACTAGTTCCACTGAGAAAGGGCTCTGCAGCAACGGGGGCAGAATAGCAACGAATCTGCCGAAACGTCCTAGCTGCTGCTGGTCTGTTTTGTGAAAATGTCTTAACAGTCTGGGAAGCCGTCAATGGCCTCAATTTAACAGCACAAGTCCTTAAGTGAAACATTCTGGAGTCCTGAAGTTTCTCACAACAGCCTGTACAAAAAAGGAAAGAAAAGTTAAAGGAATGTGCATATAGCAATTGTCGGAAAAAAGTTTATTTGCCCTGTACAGCTCTGTTGTCAGCAACTTTGTTAGAATTCTTCATGAGCACCACAAATTCCCTAGCAGAAAGAGGTTCTTCTGTTTTACAGACTACCTTTCTCTGTTTCAGTTTCCTTAATTTTTCCCCATGGTCACAGGGCCATTAATAGCAGGGCCAGGATCTAAGAAGTCTGTCTGACAGCAAAGTCCCTGTTCTGCCTACCAGGAACTGCCTGACTCTTGGGCAATAGCATGTGAAGGCTGGAGAAGGAGGGAAAGGTCAGGACAAGAGGGACAGACTGGACAAAGGTGGAGGGGGAGGAGTAAGAGTGAGGGTTACGTGAGGAAGGGGAAGGAAGAGGAGGGGATGGGTTCTACCTACTTCTGCTTTGAATGCCACTTATACTTGATGATCTTGAATTTACTAAATATAATCTATGGCTATCAAAAAGGGTCCTTTTATAAAGGAAAGCAATGTACCTATCAGAATTTAAAGAATTTAGTTGTTCCCAGAGGATCTTAAATCACTTCCAAAAACTAAGATGCCCTTGGGCTGTCAGGAGGGGCCCAGGACACTGCAGGTGCTCTCCCTTAAAGAATCCCAGTAGTGGGCCTCCCTAGTGGCCTGGGGGTTAAGTCTCAGTGCTATCACCAATTTGGCCTGAGTTCCATCCCGTTCCAGGGAGCTAACCCACATGGTGCAGCAGACCTCTCCTCTTTCGCCCACTCCTCCACTCAGCAGTATATTTTAGTAAATCTGCCTGTTTTGCTCCCTACTCTGTCTCTGGTGAATCTCTTACTCTCACACCTCTGGCCTACATCCCAGTTCTTACACACACACACACACACACACACACACACACAATCCCAGTTGTCCCTGAGCACTTTCATGCCATAGAAAAGGGGCCCTGGGGGACCCTTAGGCCAGAGGTACAGGGCTCATGGCAGCCCTCTGCCCAGCATAGTGTGCTTGCCTGTCTAGTACATGCTTGCTCACGAATTTGCCTCAAAGCAAGCGCCCTATCTGTGAAGGTGGGATTACCCCCACCTCTACACCTACCTGAAGCTTCGAAACAAACTGTGAATTACCCAGAAACAGTGCATACAATATCCTCTATACTGTTTATAAGACCCTTTCCTATTGCCCAACAAGATCCGAATCAGTACAAAGGACACCAAGGGAGGGCCTCAAGAGTGTGCTCTGCTACTGGGAAAGATAGGCAATACAGGGAAATCTTCAACTACACTCCAATTTCCCCACTAATAAATTTAAGGCAGACAAAGTCAAATATACTGAGGGCAAAAATAACTACTACTGATGCAGCTTTCTATATTAATTTCTAAGAGTTATCCGGGTCCAAAGGAAAATGTTCATTTTTTTCCCCCTCCAAGGTCATTATTATCTAGGCAGGCTGAAACATTCAATCATCTCTTGCGTGAGGTTTCTCTCTTAGAATACATCATTATCAACTCCATTAACTGTCTGTTATTATTCAGCTGCTACAATAACTTGTTAAAAAGAAAACAAGTCCCAAAATGGAGTCCCTGTGCTAAGCCCACTAAGACTTAGTACCTAACCTAATTGCAGCTTCAATGTCCTTCAGGAATGTAGTCTTAACTGGCCAGTATGGAATTTTCTGGTCAGCACCACTGAAGTAATTTTTCCATTACCCAAAAAAGATGAGATAATCTGTCACACGACCTTTTTTCATTCCCCATGGGCAGGTTACCTAAGCCTGAAATAATTCCCTCCTCCCTTATCTTGCCCTCTTTCTGCCTATAAAAACCTTTCACATTGCACAGCATCTCAGAACACTTTCCTACATGCTAGGAGGGATGCTGTTTGATTATGAATCATTTAATAAAGTCAGTGAGACCTTAAACATTAACTCCATTGGATTTTTGTTATTTAACAAACTCATCAACAGGAGCTACATTGAAAGTCACAAACTGCTCATTTTAACTATTTTTTCCAAAGTTGTCTTCCCAAGATGATACTGCAAGTAAACCATGTTATCTAGTTACCTGCAGTTACTGAATCTGACAAATAACTCAGTGTTGCCTAGTACTGCTATCAAAATAGGTCAGCCATTTTCAAACTTCCCTTAAGATGACTCATCAGAAAAGCTGTCCTTTAGCAGAAGGTTCAACATCCCCCCCCACCTTTACCCTGGATGGCCAGAACAGCTGTTTTCAGTTCATGATCTGATGGACCCACAGAACAGACACTGAGTTTACATTTCAGATTTGGGTAGACAGTTATCTTTCCAATTCCAGAGTTGATTTTAGGAATATTTACATTATTTAGTAGAGGTATTCAATTATTCAAACACTGTCATGAAAGTTTTGTATTGACCAAAAAGTTCAAGTGTTCTGATTTTTGGTTTAGAAGAAAATTTCTATTTGACAAGGAGTCAAAAAACCATAATGGGGAAAAAAACAGTGTTTAACATGGTGATGGGACAAACAGAGCTCCATACGTAAAAGAATGAAATTAGACCCCTACATTACACCTTCTGTAAAATTAACTCAAAATGGACTGACGACCTAAATGTAAGGCTGAAAACTCTTAGAAGTTTTGTACTTCCAAGTTATAATGGAGTAAATCATTAACTCAGGCAATGGATTCTTAGGATATCACAAATACAAGCAAGAAAAAAAAAAATTAGACATCACCAAAATAAAAACTTTGTACTTCAAAGGACACCATCAAAAAAAGGAAAAAAGAAAATATATGCAAATCATATAACTTATAAGGGACTTTTATATAGAATATACAAAGAACTCTTATAACAAAACAACGAAAAGTAAAATAACCCAATTAAAAAATAGGCCAAGGACATGAGAAAATATTTTACCAAACATACACAAATGACCAAGAACATGTTCTTAAAAATGCAAACAAAAAAGTAAGATATCACTTCATGTCACCTAGACAATCAAAAGGAAAATAACAAATGTTGATGAAAACAAAGAAATTGGAACCCTCCTACAATTCTGTCTGGAATATAAGCTTGTAGAGCCACTTTGGGAAACAGTTTGATAATTCCTCAAAAAGTTAAACAGATCTTGGAGACTGTGGAAGCCTGTTGGGAACAGACTTCTACAATATGGCTGGAAGGTTGTGGTCCAAGGTCATTTTTGCGGGCTACAAGAGGGACCTCTGGAACCAGAAGGAATACACAGCTCTTCTTAAAATGGAAGATGTTTATGCTTGAGATGAAACGGAATTCTATCTAGGGAAGAGATGTATACAAAGCAAAGATAACACAACAAATAAAACTAGAATAACCTGGGGAAAGGTAACCACACACGGAAACAGTGGCATGGTTTGTGTCAAATTCCAAAGCAAGCTTTCTGCTAAGGCCACAGGACAAAGACTCCACGTAATGCTGTGCCTCTCAGGGAAGGACCATGTGACTCAGCAATCTTATCCCTACACACAAAGCCATGAGAAATAAAAACATGTCCACACAAAAACATGTATGTAAAAAATCACAGAAGCATATTCAGTCTGTCAAGTGATGAATGGGATGCAGAATATTTCAGTCACATAACAGATAAAATATTAGGTAATAAAAAGGAATGAAATATGGATAGTCATTCACAAAAACAATGTATGATTTATTTAATTTATATGAGGTGTTCAGAATAGCCAAATCTATGCAGATAAACTAAATTTATGTTGCCTAGGGCTGGGATGAGATGAGATTACAAATGGGTATGAGCTTCTCTTCAGGGAAGATGAAAATGCTTTAAAACTATATTATGGTTGCACAACTTTCAAATATACTGAAAAACATTCAACTGCACATGAATTTTATTTCATTCATTCATTCATTCATTCATTCATTCATTTATTTCTGCCTGCATACAAGAGCTGGGGTACAGGCCAGAGGTGTAGGGTGTGAGAGGATTCACCAGAGACAGAGTGGGGAACAGAACAGGCAGATTGACTGAAATATACTGCTGAAGGGTGCAGTGGGCGAGGCAGGAGAGGTCTGCTGTGCCATGTGGGTCACCTCCCTGGCCAGCTGCAGGGATCGAACTCGTGCTGCAATGGCTGCGTTTTTTGCTTCATAGTGCATTGCTTAACCCACTGCGCCACCAGGGAGGCCCTGCACATGAATTTTATCTCAAAATTGCTTAAGAAAAAAAACAACGTAAGAAAAAATTTGAGAACCAATCAATACTGACAAAGTCCCAAAACAAACACTATTTGTAACCCACTACTTTCAAGATGAAAGTACAAACCTATACATTTGAGAAAAGTAAGATTTAAAACAAGTAAAAACCAAAGCAAAATGTGTTTTCAAGGGTTCAGTGCCCTGCCCTTTGGAAACCATAAGCTGAAATTATAAAATAGGACTTTTTATCTGTTCCTGAACCTTCACTAGTCAGGCAGCACACAACTCACCCCTTCCTTATACACAGAATTGTATCACCTGCCAATGTCATGTTGGCTAGGCAGAGGGGTAATTAAAGAGGCAATGTCCAGTAAAACAACCCTGTACACATTTCCTCAGGAAATGAGTCTGAAAGAAAACAGCACACACCATTAAGTGACTGTTGTCTATTGCCTGACAACCACTTTAAAAGAACAACTCATCTTGGAAATATTTTCTTTTTTCTGTTTCTGACTCATGAAGATCAAGAAGACAACAATTGCTAAATACCTGTGGCTGTTATTCAATGCCTGCAATTATTTCAGTTTCAG
The DNA here is from genome assembly GCA_019455555.1 of Galemys pyrenaicus. Classification (NCBI taxonomy): domain Eukaryota; kingdom Metazoa; phylum Chordata; class Mammalia; order Eulipotyphla; family Talpidae; genus Galemys; species Galemys pyrenaicus. Next base: position 4,493,957 of record JAGFMF010011868.1, on the reverse strand, counting down.
CAGTGATATAAAGTACAGAGAGCACACATATTTTAATTCATCTTATTGGTAGAGAATTTCAAAGAATTCAACAGTTTTCACTTTTGATGCCTCATTAAACAAACTGAGGGATAGGGAGGTAGTGAGGATTACATTTAAATTGCAAAGGTATTTTGCCATTACTAGTTGGAAATAATGGTTGAGCCTGAAGGGCAAATAGGCTGTGACAATGATGACTGGCTTTAAGAGCCTTAAATGCTTAACTAGATCTGACTTTGGTTTCCAGCACCATAAAATGAAGAAAGCAGTTATTCCTGTCTCCTGTATAAAAGGGTTTTTTTGGGGGAAAAAAACTATCACACAATCATGAAAGTACTTTGCATACTTTGAAAGTATTTCCATGATTTAGAATTAAAAAAAAAGTTTTATAAAGTTGAACTTCTCAAGCTCCCAAATTTAAACATGAGTTAATATGGAGTAGACAGCCAGCCAGATCATAGACTTTTATCTTTGTGAGGACTTTTACCTCAGAATCAGAACCCTGAACAAGCTTCAATACCTGGGTCTGAAGGCTGATGCAGACCTCACCCAGACCAGCATCATGAGACCAGAAGTGCCCCCAAACAGAGTCATCTATGCATGGGTAAATAGAAACTTATGAAAAAGCATTGCCTAGAGTACACATTATTAAATCTTTATTGCTAGCAAGGCTACTTGTTAATATTTATTAAAATATTTAAGATAACATATAGGACTTCCTCCTGCTATGTGCTGTTAAAAACGTGAAATACTACTTTTAAAACAAAAGACTGAAATGAGAAAGAAAGGAGGAGGGAGGGAAAGAGGAAGGAAGAAAAAGAACCAAAGCATTGAGTTCTCTATTTTCTTTTTGCTTTCTATATCCCAAGCTAGATCCTAGAAAAGTTGGCAACCAGAAATGCCAACTAATGCAAACAATAAAGATACAACAAAATGACTGCTATACAACAAAAAACCAAAGGGCCAGGATGGGCAATCTGGCGGGATAGACACTTTTAGAAAATAACTACTGCAGTGAACACAGAAAACACTATTGCCCATCCCCACTTTCATCACTACCAGCTGACAATGAACCCCACCCCTGCTGCTCACTCTTGATACCAGTGGAGGTCAAAAGGGAGCCTAGATTCTACTCCCACCCAGAAGGAACAGGGGAACACCCCTCCCTTCCCAGGCAGGGTAGTATTACAAAGCACTAATGGGGAACTTACACCCACAAAGCAGTAACAAGGAGTCCTCCAAGATACCAAGGAGACTGGATGGGGAGGCTGGATTCCACCCCCACCCAGAAGAAACAGGGCAGCATCCCCTACCCCCGCAGTGTCAGAAGAAACCTGCTCTTCTGTATTTGGATTTATATAAAATCCAAAGTCTCAGAAAATAATAACTAAAATGTTCAAGTTGCATTGAAAGATACTCATTACATCAAGATCCAGAATGATCTCAACTGAAACAAAAAGACAACCGCTAGGCACCAACAAGATGACAGATGTTAGAATTATTGGGTAAAGAGTTTAAAGGAACCATCATCAAAATGCTTCAAAAGCAACAAGGAAGATGCTTGAAACAAATGAAAACTAAGAATCCTTACCAAAAAAAACCAGTAGATACAAATTACCAGCACTAAAAATACAATGATAAAAGACAAAACAAAAACACACTTCCCCCAAATTGGTGGGTGGGTTAAACTGCTTAACAGAGGAAACAAGAAAAACAGTGAACATGGAGATAGAACAAAATAAATTACCCATCAGAACAACAGTGAATATAGACTAAAACAAACAGGGACTGGGCCCTCCCTGGTGGTGCAATGGGTTAAGCAACGCACTATGAAGTGGACCGCAGCCACTGCAGCATGAGTTTGATCCCTGATGCTGGCCGGGAAGGTGACCCACATGGCACAGCAGACCTCTCCTGCCTTGCCCGCTGCTCTCCTCGGCAGTGTGTTTCAGTCCATCTGCCTGTTCTGTTCTCCACTCTGCCTCTAGTGGATCCTCTCACCCTCCACACCTCTGGCCTGTACCCCAGTTTTGTATTCATAAATAAATAAATCTTTGAAAAAACAAACAGGGACTCAGGGACATTTGAAACTATAAAGATGTTATAACATGAATATGTCATTCTAGTTTCAGAAAAAGAAAGGGAGGGGCTGAAAATCTATGCAAGTAATAATGACTGAAAATGTTCCAAATTTGGCAAAAGTTATAAATTGATAGATTCAAGATGCCTCAGCAAATTCCAAATAGAATAAATCCAAAGAAACTCACTCCAAGATACATCATAAAGAAGTTTTTGAGGACCTCCTTGGTGGTGTAAGGGTTAAGCACTGCACTATGAAGCATCTGAAGCCACAGCAGCAGAGTTTGATCCCTGGCCAGGAAGGGGACCCACATGGTGTGGCAGACTTCTCCTACCTCGCCCGTTGCTCCCCTCAGCAGTGTGTTTCAGTTGATCTGCCTGTTCTGTTTCCCACTCTGTCTCCTACCCCTCCTACCCCTCTGGTCTGTACCTCAGTTCTTGTATGCATAAAATAAATCTTTAAAAAAAAACTGAAACTAGACAAAAAATTTTGAATAGCGTATTTTTCATCAGAAACTATGGTTGCCAAGAAAAGTGCTAAGGAAAGATACAAGTGCTAGGGAAAATAAATGTCAATTAAGAATCCGATATGCAACAAAAATATCCTTCAGGGATGAAATGGGAATGAAGACATTCTCAGATGAAGAAAAACTAAGAGAATCTGCTCCCTGCACACCTACCCTAAATGAATGATTAAGGGAAAGTCTCTAAACAGAAAGGAGATTATAAAAAGAAAGAAAGAAAGAAATCTTGCAACATCATTAATGCTGAGCAGTGGAACGAACAACATATGGGAGATATAATTTGCTTCTCCTTCTGAGCTTTCCATATTATGTGTAATTGTTGAAGCAAAAATTACATGTCTGATAAAGTCTAAATATATATAAAGAACATATATAAGACAATTTTAAATGAGTGTAGGGTAATAGGATGTAATCAAAAGTATGGTTTTTATGCTTTAATAACACCAGGAGCCTCTGATAAGTTAGGTATGTGTCATGTAATTCCTAGACAATCACATAAAAAGCTACACAAAATGATATACTGAAAGCACTATTTATAAATAAAAGTGGGCTTTTTATTTTATTTTTTTTTAAAGATTTATTTATTTATGCATACAAGCACTGGGGTACAGGCCAGAGGTATGGGGGGGTGAGAGGGTTCATCACAGAGAGCTGAGAGCAGAACAGGCAGATCAACGGAAGTACACTGCTGAGGGAAGCAGTGGGCACAGCAGGAGAGGTCTGCCGCGCCATGTGGGTCCCCCCACTGGCCAGCAGGGATCGAACTTGTGCTACAGTGGCTGCTGTTTGCTTCACAGTGCGTTGCTTAACCCACTGTGCCACCAGGAAGGCCCAAAAGTGGGCTTTTTAATATGTATTCAAGTAGCTCACAAGCAGTCAGGGGGCAAAAAAACAGACGAACAGAAAAGAATAAAATGGCAAACAAAGTCCCAGCATAGCAATAAGTAATCACATTAAATGTAAATGACCTAACTATGTCATACTGAAGCAACTGGCAGAGTGGATAAAACATAGCATTGTTATATGCTATGCTCTCTCTCTAAAAAAAAACAAAACAAAACAACAACAACAAACCCCTCATTTTAAATATAATGATCTGGGAAGGCTGAAAGTAAAAGGATGAAAAATAATATACCACATAAACATTTGTCAAAAGAGAACAGGTGTGGCCATAATATCAGAAATAATAGACATTAGAACAAAGAAAATGATCAGAGACAGAAGGGACATTACATAATGACAAAAAGGTCAATCGACCAAAAAAATATGATAATCCTAAATATGCATGCATAAAACAACATTAGTGTAAATATGTGAAAAAGAATGAAAAGCAGAAAGACAAATCCCCAATTACAGTGGGAAATATCAACCTCCCTCTTTTAACAAGGGATAGAACGGCTAGACATAAGATAAACGAGGATACAGAACTCAACAAAAACGCAAACTACCCAATTTGAAATAAATAATTCTATAGCTCAGTAACTACTAAAGAAATTGTAATTAAAAAACTCCTAATCAGATGTCAAATATAATTAAATAAAAAAAACCCTCCTAATCAATTCCCAGACCCAGATGGTTTCACTGAAGAATCCTACCAACTGTCTGAAAATGAATTAACTCCATTCACCACAATCTCTTCCAGTAATATCAGAGGAGGAAACACCAATTTATTTTATGAAACTAACATTTCCCTGACACCAAGCCCATATAAAAGCAGTGTAACAAAAAAAATTAAAATTAACATCCTTGGTGACTAAAGTTGCAAAAAATGAAAACAAAACCAGCCTTAATTGACAAAGTACAGTCAACAGAATTAAGCTACCTCCTACTTCCCTCAAACCATGAGCTATTATTATTCCAGGGAAGCAAATTTGGCTCCCTATCAAAAATGATATAGCCTGCCATATAATGGTTAAAGAAAAATCCCACAACCATTTCAATAGATGTAGATAGAGCACTTGAAAAATCCCATACCCATTCATGATAAAAATTCTCAGAAAACTAAGAATAGAGGAGAACTTTAGTTTGCCATACATATCTATAAAAGCCTACAACATTATACCGAATGGTGAGACGGAAAACTTCTAAAACTGGGAAAGAACGATCACTCTCATCCCTACTATTAAGCAGAATAGTAGAAGCTGTAGTCAGTGGAAGTTTGTGTCAAAAGGCAAGAAAAGGAACTAAGAGGCACAGAGATAAAAGAGTAAGCAATAAAACTTTTATTTATGATATGACTATGCACAAAACCTTAAGTAATCTACAAATACTCAGAAGTAGAGAATTCAGCAGCCACAGGATACAAGATAACTATCTTTTATATACTATCAAAGTATTTTTATATACTATCAATGAACACATGAAAACCAAAATTAAAAAAAAAAAGGAAATACTTCATGTAATTCTAACAAATCATCTAAGAGTTGGATGCTAAAAACCTCGAAATGCAAATTATACCATAAGACACTGTAACAGGGTCGTGAAAGGAAAAAGTTCCAAAATCCCAGTTCCGACCTAAGTGGGTGAAGCTAAAAAAGAGAAAAAAAAAAAAAAAAAAATCTGCAAAGAGGAAGGAAAAAAAAAAAAAAGAAGCAGGATGGAAAGCAGCAAGGAGACCTGGAAGAGGCACGTAAAACAGAGCGACATGTAAGAAAGCTGTGCTTGCTTTTTAGTCTTACACTAGTTAAAACAAATGTGGGTAAGAGACCCGTGGGGAGGTTAACAATAGCAGCTTTCATCTTATTTTTTTTTTAAAGATTTATTTTTTATTTATGCATACAAGCACTGGGGTACAGGCCAGAGGTGTTGGGGGTGGGTAAGAGGATTCACCACAGAGAACGGGGAGCAGAACAGGCAGATCAACAGAAGTACACTGCTGAGGGGAGCAGCGGGCACAACAGGAGAGGTCTGCCGCACCACGTGGGTGTCCCCCCCTGGCCAGCAGCAGGGGTCGAACTCCTGCTGCAGTGGCTGCGATTTGCTTTGTAGTGCGTTGCTTAACCCACTGCACCACCAGGGGAGGCCCAGCTTTCATCTTATTTTTAATTTTGCTCTTTTCCTCCCAAATTTGTCTGACTCTTTCTAACCCTTTTCTAGGGGTCTCTACTAAAAAGTTGTTTAAACGTGTAGCAGGCTTTTGGGTCTTGCTTTAGGCCAATCCTATTTGGCTGAACTTTTACCCTCAAGGAGATGGGTAACTTTAAATGCTTAACTTAGTAACTATGTTCTTTATCCTTTCTATATTGTATCTTAATTGTATTAAAGTTCCTTTCCATTAAAGGCCTTATATGTTTGTCTTAATGCGGCGAATGGCAAAACCCATTCAAAGAGGGCAGGTTTGGGGGTTCTAAGGTGCTCCTCTCCCTGCCCTGTAACAACACCACTTACATACAGATTGGGAGGACTAAAATCAAAATAAAAACATCACCAAATGTTGGCAATGATGTGGAGAAACTGAATCACAAATACATTACTCTTGAAAATGCAAAATGGTATGGCCACTCTGGAAGATGTATTAGCTATTTCTTAAAAAACTAACATGCAACTACTCATGTGACCCAGTGAAACTACCATGTGATGTCGTGATTGCAATCCTGGGAATTTATCCCAAAGAAGTAAAAACTTAGCGTTCATATAAAAAACTGTACATAAATGTTTACAGCAGACTTATTCATATAGCCAAAGATTGGAAACAACCAAGATGTCCTTCAACTGTTAACAGTTAAATCAAGTGGCACAGCCATAACAAGAGGGCATAAAATGAAATGAACTACAGATAAATACATTAACTTGCCTGCATCTCCAGAGAATTACGGTGGGTGGAAAAAACTAATCCCAAAAGATTACACCCTGTATAATTCTCTTTATATATACTCTTGCCAGGCAAAAATTATAGAAATGGAGAATGGATTTTGTGGTTGTCAGGAGCAAAGGCATTAAAGGCAGGAAGGAAGTACCTGTGATTATAAAAAGGCAAGAAGAGATTCTTGTGATGATAAAAATGTTCAGTATATTGACTATTATCAATGTCAATATCTGGTTGCAATATTGTACTACAGTTGTTGCAAATTGTTATCCTGTGAGGAAACTGGTTAAGGAGATGCTGAGATCTTTGTATAATTTGCTATACGTGCAAAAAAATGGATTTCTATAAATTGTACAATCCTCAAAATAAATTTCTCAACAATTGCAATTATCTCCAAAAAACTACCTGACAATTTCAACGGTAAATGGTGCCATAGTTTTTTCAAGTGGGGCACTGAAGAGTGAGCTTTTTAAGCAGGCACTTATGCATAAAATGTACATATATACAATTATGTGATATACATATAATACACATTTGTATTTATAAACTGCATTCAAGTTTAAATGAAACCAACATACTTTCAAACTTCTGAAATTAATGTTAGCAAAAGTAACTGATTTGCGGTAACCACTACATACCTGTGACCACAAACAAACCACTTGTTTACTTGGTGGTATACTTTGAATGAGTGAATTGTATGGTACCTGATATAGCTCAAAAGAGCTGTTAAGGGGGAAATAGTAGTTGAAATGTGTAAAGTGTTTAAAAAAAATAATCAGGATACTCTGACCTTTTCCCAACTTTCTAAAATCTGGTCCTCAGCTAATTTGCGAAGCCAGAATAATAGGATTTTCACACAAGGCAGATCTGCACAGCAAAAACTGTAGTCTAATGCATCTCGTGCAACAAGTGCAAACAAAGCTTCGAAAAAGGGCACTTATTCTACGTTGCTGAAAGCAATGTAAGCACTGTAGCAATAGGCAAAATTACAGTTCTTGCTTCAATATAACTGCAAGAACATACCACAGAGAAATTACAGCAGAGTTCACACCTCAGACATCTCTCTTCTAGGAAAAAGGCAGAAACAGCAGGTTCTTGTCGACTCACAGTCTCGACACCAGTTTTCTATTAAATTGAGCTACACATCGTACATTCGTGACAGATAACTTTGCGGAAGAGAAAAGGTGCACGATTAATATTCCTCCGGGAAACATGCTTCATCTCTACATGGGCGAATACAGAGGGGGTGGTGCAGGGTAATCTGCTCATCAAGGGTGTCATCAACTGGGAGAAGGATGAGCACGACAGGTACTGAGTATGGTGGGGTGCTAGAGACAGCATGGTACCAAGTACAGTGGAACGCTGCAGGGTAATCTGCACACCAAGGCGTCACCACCCGACCGCAGGGGCGTCCAAAATAGAGCCGCCCAAGTTGCGCGTACCCGGGTATAGGGGTGGCCCGGAGCTCCCAGACACTTTATCAAGGACGCCCGGGAACCCCGGGATCAGGTGGACGCCGGCAGAGGACACGACCTGAAAGCTACCACGTGATACCTCCCGACCTTGGGGGTCACTCCGGCGGTGGCGCCCGTTCCCTCACATCCGCCGCGCGGCTGGGCCCCGGGGCGCCACAACCAATGGCGCAGCGCTCCGCGCCCCGCGCGACCCCCGCACCCGCCAATCTCCGCCTGCTCGGCGGCGCCCGTCGCGCCATTGACTGCCACGCCCGTCTGTCAGGCCCCGTCCCGCCCACAATCCCCCCCCTCCTTCGCCAGCCCCGCTCTATCCAGCTTCACTCCCTGTCACTGCAGCGCCAGCGATAACAAGGGCATGGAAGCTTAGTCCTCTGCCGCGACTCTCGACCCTGCCTGACGGACACGGAGTCCCATACACCGAGCCCGGACGCCGGTAGCCAGCGCTTACCTGTCTCCCGCACAGCTCCACCCGAACGAAGCGCCGACACCCCGCTCAGGGGCACCAAACTCTCGGCCCCGCCCCGGCGTGTGGCGTCAACACGCAGACCCGCCCGGGAGGGGAAGTGCGCCCCTGCGGCGATGGGCGGGGTCGTGACGTCACAACACAGCGCCGGTATCGCCCGCTGAGGTTTTTTCACCGGCTGCCGAGAACTCTTGCTTGGGGTTGGGGTTATACCCCGCAGAGGCTGTAGGGACCTTCGGAGAGAGAGCAGAGCAGACCTAAGCTTTGTTGCCAAACAAAGGGGACTCCTTGGTACTCGCTGTATATTACGGTGCCACGGGTGGTGGCGGGTGGAGACCCGGAGTTCCCCGGCGTCCCGAGTGGGTGTGTAGACCACAGTGCACCTTAGGATCCTAGAGTGGGCTCAGGGGTCCCGCGGGCTGCGTGCAATGCTGTTCATCGCTATCCAGACGTTGTCTTGCATAGTAAGAAAAACGCTATTACTAGGAGGTATCCCTATTTTAAAATGTGGGAGAAAAAGTATCTCACTTGACGAAATACGGTAAACCACTCGTGGAGAAAGTTGCTCCCTGCCTTGTACAGCAAGGAAAAAGGCTCATTTATGCTAAGCTGTCTTCAAATCCGTTCTTTTTCTTCTTTCATTTTTTGATGGATCATACCTTGGACTTGAAAATTTTAATGGGCTGTAACTGTAAAGTCAGAACTGAAGTTGCTTTGTCTTCATGATTTCTGATAGTTTATCTTTGTTATTGTGGCAAGTAGTACTGTTTTTCCTTTACAGAAGTGACAAATTTTCTTTTGTAATTGATCCATTTAAACGCTGCTAAATAGCATACAAGTGACTGACACGGGGAGATGCTGTTACAAACTTTTCTAGATATGTTCCCAACAACTTGATGACATGGACTGTGTCATGAGGCATAGCAGCAGATATAGGGGCGATCAGGATAGCGATCTGACTGCAGGAATAATTCCATAGAGGACACAGATAACACCAATTGGATAGGAATTCAGACGTAGACATCACCCTCTTGTGGGTGTAATACAGAATTAGAGCAATTTCTAAAAGAGAAGACAAAGTAAGGTGGTTAAGTAGGGAGTTTAAGTACTTGTAAGGACACGGTTGGGCTGATGTATGGGACAAGGATTTTGATATGGAGAAGCCAAGGAACAAACCTCAGTATTTCTTGTCTTGTAAAATATAGGAACAAATTTTGGGGGCCTCCCTGGTGGCGCAAGAGGGTAGGCACCACACTAGGAAGCATCCGCAGCCACTGCAGCATAAGTTCTATTCCCACCCAGGGAGTTGACCCACATGGCACAGGAGACTTATTCTGCCTTGCCAGCTGCTCCCTTCAGCAGACTTCAGTCTATCTGCCAGTTCTGTTCCCCTCTCGGTCTGTAGTAAATTCTCTCACCCTCCACACCTCTGGCCTATACCCCAGTTCTTGTATACATAAATAAATATTTTAAAAAAGAAAAAATTTGGATACTTTAACCTTTTAAAAGTATAGATTAAGTGATATTAATTACTCATGAAACTACTCATAACAAGCAATAATTTCCCATTTCCTTCCTCACTCCCTTCTCTGTTGGTAACCTCTACTATTTGTCTCTAAATTTGACCGTTCTAACTACTTATTTGCCCTTTTATGTCTTCTATTCCACTCAGCATAATGTCTTCAAGGTTCACCCATGTTGTAAAGTGTCAGGCATTTCCTTTTTTATGACTGAGTAATACCCATTGTCTGGATGTATTCACATTTAAATACACATTCACATTTGTCTGTTATACCACATTCATCCATTGATAGACACTTGGGTTATTTCTACCTTTTGACTGTTGTGAAAAATGCTAGAATGACTTAAGTTTTTAATAAATATTTGTTGACTACTACTTTTGGTAATTCATTTGTGTATAGTTGACTTTTTGTATCTGAGTTCCACATCTTGAACTCAACCAATTACAAATTGAAAATACCTACCATGTAGTTAGAAAACTACATTGGTTGCATCTATGCCAAACATGTACAGGTTTTCTGTTGTCATGTTCCCTAAATAATACAATGCAACAACTATTTACATAGCATTTATATTACTATCAGTAATCTAGCGATGATTTAAAGTAAAATGATGGTATAGGTTATATGCAGACACACCATTTTATTTATTTATCTTAAAGATTTCATTTATGCATACAAGAGCTGGGGCACAGGCCAGAGGCGTGAGAGGTGAGAGGATTCACCAGAGACAGAGTGGGGAACAGAACAGGCAGATAGACTAAAACACTGCTGAGGGGAGCAGTGGGCAGGTAAGGCAGGAGAGCTCTGCTGAGCCATGTGGGTCCTTTTCCTGGACAGGAATCCAACTCAAGCTGCAGTGGCTGCAGAATTTCCACAGTGTGGCGCTCAACCCCTAGCACCACCAGGGACTTGAGCATCCTAGGATTTTGTTATCCTTGGAGGTCGTGCAATTAATCTCTGGAGGACACAGGGACCAACTGTATATACCTAGAAATGAAATTGGTTGGTCATATGTTAATTCTGTGTCTTGCTTTTTGAGGGAGCACTAAGCTGTATTCCACAGCAACCACAACATCTCTTTACCCACCAGCAATATACAATTGTTCCATTTCATCCACATCCTTGTTATTAGTTGTTTTTATAATCTTATCACCATCCTGATAGGTTTGAAGTTATTTAACTGTGGTTTTAATATTCATTTCTTTAATGACTAATGATATTGACAATCCTTTCATGTGTTTACTGAAATCAAAACTGAGTTCTCCAGCTCTCTTCTTTTTAAGATTATTTTGGGCCCCTTGCAATTTTTTATCACTTTTCTACTTATGAAAAAATAGACTTTTGAAATTTTGATAAAGACTGTATTCAATTTGTACCTGTCTTTGGATAGTATTGACATTTTAAGATTATTAAATCTTCCAGTCAATAAATATGAACTCTATTTCCAGTTTTTTGTGTCAAGTTTAACTCATCAATGTGTTTTAGTTTTCAGTGTAAGTATATATTTAAGCCTTTCATCTTCTTGTTTACATTATTCCCTTTTGAAAAAAATGAATTTATAAATGAAATTGTTCTCTTAATTTCTCTCTTTGGTTATTCACTATTAGTATGTTGATTTTTGTGTATTGATCTTGAGCCTTGCAATTTCACTGAGTTCTCTTACTAATTCTAGTAGCTTTCTTTTGGATCCTTTGGGACTTTCTATATACAGGATCATGGTATCTGTAGAGAGAAAGTTTTTCTTCTCTTCCTGTTTGGATGCCTTCTAATTCTTTTTCTTTTCTGATTCTTCTGGCTAGACCATCCGGGTCAGTCTTCACTAATATGGTGAAAGATATCCTTGGTTTTTTCCTGATCCTAGAGGAATAGTTTTCAGTATTTCACTATTGAGTACATTTGCGTGGGATTTTTGTAAATATTCATGTTGCTATTTCTAGTTTTCTGAGTTTTTTTTTAGTGAAGAAATTGTGTTGGTTTTTGCCAATTTTTTTTTAAAGAATTTGTTTATGCATACAAGAGCTGGGGTACAGGCCATGGTCCAGGGAGGTGAGAGGATTCATCAGAGACAGAGCAGGTAGCAGAACAGGCAGACTGACTGAAACACACTGCTGAGGGGAGCAGTGGGTGAGGCAGTAATGGTTTGCTGCGCTATGTGGGTCCCCTCCCTGGCCGGGGGCAGGGATCGAACTCGTGCTGCAGTGTCCGCAGTTTGCTTCATAGTGCGTTGCTTAGCCCACTGCGCCACCAGGGAGGCCCAGTTTTTGCCAAGTACTTTTTTTTTTTTTTTAAAGATTTATTTATTTATGCGTACAAGCACTGGGGTACAGGCCAGAGGTGTGGGGGGTGAGAGGATTCACCACAGAGAGCGGG
>JAGFMF010011868.1:4455208-4479653 GCA_019455555.1 Galemys pyrenaicus | reverse complement strand
CCCCCCCCTGGCCGGCAGCAGGGATCGAACTCGTGCTGCAGTGGCTGCGATCTGCTTCATAGTGCGTTGCTTAACCCACTGCGCCACCAGGGGAGGCCCTCATGACATATTTTTTAATGCCATCTGCTACAAAAATGCATTATGGCTTTTCTGACAACCCAATATTTCCCATAGTTGCTGCATCATTTTGCAGTCCCACCAGCAGTTCATGAGGGTTCCGATTTCTCCACATGCTCACCAAATTTTGTTTTTTTCTGATCATCTCCAAGTAGCTATCCTAATGGGTATAAGGTGTCTCTGTGACTCTTAAAAAGACACTGTTAGCCTCTCTTCTCCCAGTTCAACAGAGAGACGCTTCTCATGCAGTTCAAGCTGAGTCCCTGAGACACCATAGTAAAGGTTGGAATGAATGGACTTGACAGATTGAAGCCTGGTTAACAAGGCTGTTTTTAACTCTGGCAAAGTGGATATTGTTGCCATTAATGGTTCCTTCATTGATCCAGCTACATGGTCTACATGTTCACTCTTGGTAAGGGTAAAAATGGGAAGCTTGTTATCAATGGAAAGCCCATCTCCATCTTCCAGGAACTGAGATCCCACCAACATCAAGTGGGATGATGCTGGTGCTAAATATGTCGTATAGTTCATAAGTGTCTTCACTACCCTGGGAAAGACAGGGGAATCACTTGAAGAGTGGGGTCAAAGGGTCATCATATCTGCCCTCTCTGCTGATGCCCCCTTGTTTGTGATGGGCACAAACCATGAGAAGTATGACAACGCCCTCAAGTTTTCCGTAATACCTAATGCACTACCAACCACTGGCCCTCCTGGTCAAGGTCATCCATGACAACTTTGGCATCGTGGAGGGACTCATGACCACTGTCCACACAGTCACAGCCATGCAAAAGACCATGGATAGCCAGATGACGTAATGGCAAAGGGGCTGCCCAGACCCTCTTCTACTGGTACCACCACCAAGACTGTGGACAGGATCATCCCTTGCAGGAAGCTCAATGTCATGACCTTTTGTGTCCCCAACCCAGTGTGTCCATTGTGGGTATGACCTGTTGCCTGGAGAAAGCTGCCAAAAACACTGATTTCAAGGTCAAGGTGGTGAAGCAGGTATTACAGGGTCCCTTAGGGCATCCTGAGCTACACCAAGAACTAGATTGTCTCCTGCAATTTTAACAGTGACACCCACTCTCTACCTTTGTTCCTGGGGCTGGCACTGCTCTCAGTGACCACGTTGTTAAGCTCGTGGCTATAGTAACAAGGTGGTGAGCCTTATACTTTACATGACCTCCAAGAAGGGAAGGCCCCTTGGACCACCAGCCTCAGTGTGAGAACTAGAGGAAGAGAGATGCTGTCAGCTGCTAGGGAGTCCTTTCCCCACTCATCTAACACTGAATCTCCTGAACTCACCAGAGTGCTATCCCAGACCCCTTGGGAAAGGGGAGGGGCTTAGAGAGCTCTATCTTGTCATGTATCATCAGTAAAATACACTGTATCCAGGCAAAAAACAAGATTATCATTGTATTTGGAACTCATAAGGATAATCCAGGGTTGTCTCATCTCAGGATCCTTAATTACATTTGCAAAGACCCTTTTTCCAAGTAAGGTCATGTTTATAAGTTCTTGAACAGTATATGTCATTTTGTGGGTTATCTTTTAACCCACTACTTTTCCCATCCTTTTCCTGGCCCTTACATTTCTCCTTTACACATCTCCATTTGGCGTGCCATATATTTACTTATTTTGGTTGAAAGAAGGGGTACCTAGCTTATAAAATGGGCAAAATTTACCCCATCATCTTTGAGATGAAAACTTTTGGGTCCTGGGGAACTATATTACCTAAGGTAAGTTTTCTATAGCAGTGGATGCAATCTCTTTAAGATTAACCATAAGTTAGGGCAAATTTCATGGCACTCTTATGGAAAAAAATAAAAATCAAAATACCATTTCTAAAGTGAATTCTCAGCAGTCTCCTTAGATAAATGACTGATTTTGTGTTTAGGGAAGGAAATGTACAATATGGAAAGAGGAAGCCCATAAAGCTACTAGAGTGTGTCAAAAGGACACATAAGGAACGTTTTAGGAGACTGTTTGAATAGTAAATATTATTATTATAATGGATTGAAACACACTTTGATTTACTGTAAATCCTGACTCATTTACATAAGACAACAGAGACAGAACTATTAAAAGACATGAAGAAATAATCTAATTTAAAAGTGGGAAATTATATGGGTCAAAAGATCCAGTTGTTTCAATTGGTAAATGTGTCAACTAGTCCTAGGGCAAGTTAGGGTTAATCAGGCAACTTCAGGGACAGTGCAGGCAGGAACTTTGCCAGAGTTAAAAAAAAAAAAAACAAAACTGAGATAAGGACAAAGAAATCCATGAGGGCTAATGAGGATAGTAAATTTTAAGAGAACTTGGACAGGGGCAGTAAAGACTAAGAGTTGTAAAGCTGGACAGAGCTGTCCAGGGAAGTACAGCCACACAAAGAGAGCCAATCACAAGGGGGATGATGAGATTTTAGAAAAGAGAAAAAAAGTTTAAATATGTCCTAGATACAGGTTCATTCGGCTTCCTTGCCCCTTTCTGGCCTGGGAGTCCCACTTTATTTGTTCCCTTTCTCCTTAATAAACCTTTCCCCCTCTAAACAAATTGCCTCTTTTTGTTTGCTTGTCTGAGTGTGAGCGAAGTTTCTGAGACACCAACCTGTGGTGGTCTAGTGGCTGGGATCAGTGTTGCTGCTGCAGCCTGGGATCTATTCCTGGCTGGGAGACTAGCCTTAAAAACCTGAAATTATGGTGTCATCAAAAACAAAACTGTCGGGGCTGATACCCTACGCCCACCCGCCGGGCGTTTAGTCACCCTACCCTACCTGCAGATGAGTTACAGGACAAGCGCCTCTTACTGTGAGGACAGGAAGGCAAAAGCAACAGTCACGTGCAGCGAGAGCTGCCCTAACATCACACAGCACTCTATCCCTATCAGAGCCCCATTGCTCAACACTGCCGTTTCCTGAGGGGCTAGCGCGACACACCCTCCAACCCGCCGGTCCACGTCTCCAGATTTCCAGCGCCCCGCACATGCGCCCTGCGAAGGAAAATGCCAAGGGCCTGAAAATCACCTCTGCGCACGCGCACACTCCACTGGCTTTCAGCCCAGCCTGAGGACGTTGAGGACGCTGGCGGGCGTTTCCGCACATGCGCACTTTCAGCTCCGCGTGCTGCGTGGCCCCGGAGACGGGCGCAGGCGCGCTCGACGGGGGCGCGCCATGGCAGGTGTCTGGGAAAGGCGGCTGCAGGTTATGGGGCAGCAGGTGCTGGTGTTGGTCGTGCTTTGCGTGGCGGGAGCCCGGGGCCTCTACTTCCACATTGGCGAGACCGAGAAGCGCTGCTTCATTGAGGAAATCCCCGACGAGACCATGGTCATCGGTCAGGAGGGCGCGAGGGTGGAGAGGGCCCCGTGTGTTCCCTGACGCACCCGTGTTCCCCACCTCGCCCGACCGCGACGACTGAGCCACGGCCGGCGCCCCCAGCATCGGTGCTCTTCTGGGCATGTGGGCCATGTTATTAAGGCAGGTTGTGAGGATTTTGTCTGCTTCACAGGGAACTACCGCACGCAGATGTGGGATAAGCAGAAGGAAGTCTTTCTGCCCTCGACCCCTGGCTTGGGTATGCACGTGGAGGTGAAGGACCCCGAAGGCAAGGTAGGCTTCTAATGGTGGTCAGAGCTGCCTCAGACTATGGCACAGGTGACTTGCAAACTGATTCAGGCCGTCCTTCCATACAAATCAGAGGACGTGAGCATGAACCTGGAAGAGATCTGAGTAGAGGTGGGACCTTTCATTGACTGCTGTGTTGCAGGTGGTGCTGTCCCGGCAGTACGGCTCTGAGGGCCGCTTCACCTTCACCTCGCACACTCCTGGTGACCATCAGATCTGCCTGCACTCCAACTCTACCAGGATGGCTCTCTTTGCTGGTGGCAGATTGGTGAGATAGTTTTATTTTTGATCACAGCTCGGAATCTCTTGCTTGGTTCCAAAGTTTTGATTTATGATTGAGATCATTTGTGACACTTTGTGGTATAGTCACATCTGGAGGACAGATGTTGCCTTTCTGCCCCGCAGCTCAGGGACAAGAGTGGCCTCAAACAGTCAGGCGCCTCACTACCCAGACACCATAATGTCAGAGTGTTTCTGGCCTATGGCTCTGGTGTCCCAACCACATTTCCTTCTAGCGTGTGCACCTAGACATCCAGGTTGGGGAGCATGCCAACAACTATCCTGAGATCGCTGCTAAGGATAAACTGACGGAACTGCAACTCCGAGCCCGCCAGTTGCTTGATCAGGTGGAACAGATCCAGAAGGAGCAGGATTATCAAAGGGTAAGGGCATCTCCGTGTACTTGGGATGGCAGTTGACCTTTAAACTCATTACACTTGTTGGAAGTTCTGCTTGGGACATTCCCTACTTGGGAGATGAGCTGGTCAGTGAATGAAATGGAGGGTTGGTTTAGGTGGGTGTTTTTAAGCTCCATAGAATAAAGTAAACAGATGACAGTTTACAGTCTAGAAATAGCTATTGCCTGCTTTACTTGGGATCTTGCTTGAAATGGTAGGAGCATGATTTCTGTCCTAGCAGAGATGCTTGTGGGAAGATAGGCCATTACTTCCTTAGGGCACTCCTACTGGTAGCTGAGGCAGTCTTCCAGAAGGCATGTTTCCGTGGTTGAGTAAGAGGGAGGGACCTTATACAAGCCAGGGACCATTTAATCCTGGGTCCATTGTTTCACGCAGTATCGTGAAGAGCGCTTCCGTCTGACCAGCGAGAGCACCAACCAGAGGGTCCTGTGGTGGTCCATTGCTCAGACTGTCATCCTCATCATCACTGGCATCTGGCAGATGCGTCACCTCAAGAGCTTCTTTGAGGCCAAGAAGCTGGTGTAGTGTCCTCTGTGTGACCCTTCCCTTTTACCTCAGTTGTTTGGTACTTTTCCCACCCAATACCTTATCCATCTGGATTTCAAGGGGAGAAAAATGAAAAAGGAATTTAGGCCTCATTGGTTCCATGGCAACAAAACATTCAGATCAGTCACTTGGTAACACTGGTTCTCAAGGACATAGGACATTGATCCAAACTTTCAAAGATGTATCCTGGGGTTTGTGAAGAGTTGAACCTGACCTTGAATAAGGCTTGCAACTTTTGCCTTCATCCTGTCACAAAATGAGCAGATGAAAATTCTCTCCTGTTCTTTTCACTTCTTTGGATCTCCTTATGCAGTTGGGGGCTAAAATAATTCACTGAGGAGATGCCCCTTTTTGTTCCCCTGCCAGTCCTGGGTTGCCCCAGTGACTTTGTGAATGTAAATAAGGGGCAGGTCTTGCCCCAGAGGATTGAAATGTTTTTCTATATATTAGAACTATATTTTGATAAATTATATATTTTCCTTCCTAGTTGAAGTGTTACTGCCTATATATGACTAGCTGAAAATATCAATGCAGTTTTCTGTAGTTTGTTGACTCACACATTTTTGGTCACTACCATGGCAGCTCTCAGGATTTCAGTGGGCTGTAGCCCAGAAGTGACATCACATCTGCTCTCAAGGCTTCATCAGAGGGCTGAGCAGAGAATTTTCTGGAACACCTGTGATTTCCATCACACAGGGCCTCAGAGTAAGAGTGAGGTAGTAACAACATAAGACAGTACCCTTATCTTCCCTCTTCCCTTAACCTTTATTTAAGCTGTGGTAAACATTTTCTCCATGGGAACCAGATTTGGTTCTTTATACAGATTTTTTCCAGTGAAATAAAATATGTTGTAGTAACTGTGTTTGAAATAAAAGGTTGTGGGTAGAAGTGAGGCACAAAGAGAAATGGGAAGGGAAGGGCTCCTGGTCTAGCTGTGTGGGCTTGTGGTACTAGGATTTGGCCTGATATTCTCTAGTGTGTGGGTTCAAGTAGGATGGTTGCTCAGGCATTCACAGAAACTGATGAAATAGGCCCATCAACAAGGAATTGTGAGGAGACTATACCTGTTTCTTTGACTCCCAGAATCATAAATTCAAGCAGATTTTACACTTCCCTCTTGTCCTTCTATTGTATAAAACTTAATAGGGCTACTTGCCCATTCTTGACATTTTGTTTCATGGTTTAACTTCTATTTAAAATATCTTTTACTACTTATCTGACTTAGAACTGAATTTGTCCCTTGTTTTTCTCTTCATGTCCTATACCATTCAATATATATATTTAATCTAAAAATAAGTAATTTAGTCTCATAGACTTGGTTAATATTTTTGTGAGCATTTAAAACTTTGTACATATTCGTCATTTGTAATTCTGAATGGCTGTGTAACAGCCTGGTGAGGTGAAATGCCATAATTGACATATCCACAGATTTTCAGATTTTGAGAAGATCCTAATTTTATTTATGTTAGAATTAACACGGACAAAATCAGAACTAGTTTGGAACTAGTTTGTTTTGTGGCCCTCTGGACTTGGGGAGTATGGGACATGTCAGGAAGGGGACACATTTCTGCTCTGTGGCTGTTACTAGAAATCTGGTCAGCAAAGCAGAGACTGGTGCCTGGGCCGTGGGAGACAGGGAAACTACAGATAGGAGCTAGAGCTGGCTTTAACAGTTCTGCTCAGTAGATAGTCAAGAGTGTTTTGATTATGCTAACAGGTCATGTGCATAGATTTCTTGTGAATTTTGATAGGAATGGGTGGAATGCACGCAAATGCAGGAATGCATTATTCCTTTATACTGATGGGTAGATGATGGGCTGCCAACTGGTGACTGGGGGAAACAAGGGTTTCATACTGGTGTGTAGTTTTCATAGAGATAAAAGAAATTTAAAACAGTTTAGTTATATCTAAGATATTCTTGGTGATTTTCCCAAGTACCACCCAATTCTATTCTGAAATGTTTGCTTTTTTACACTATATAACATCCTTATCAACATCTTCTACTGCCTTACCACAAACAGCCAGGAGGCAGAGGGGACTATTTTATTTATCCCCTATCAACATCTGGCCCATCCTGCCAACTCGCACTGGGTACCCAGTCTTCAGTTTTTAGTTCCCGTCTCACTTTACCATAGTGTGTGAACTGGGGCCACATCATTGAGTGCACGGGATCATCTGGGCAACTCCTCAACATGGATTCCTGGGCAAATTCAGGGTCAGTCTGTATGTGTGGTGAGGCAGATGACATAATGCTCCCCTTGTCGCCCCCCAAGATCCACGTCCTAATCCCTGGAATCTGTGAATGTTATCTAACATAGAAAAAGGGAATTAAGCTTGCTAATTAGATGATTTTAAAGTAGGGAGACTGTGCCAGTTTACCTGGGTGGGCCCAGAAGAATAAAAGTGGACAAGAGAGACAAGCTGGCAGAGGTGAGACATGAGGACTCCACTCACCTTTGCTGCACTGAAGTTGGAAGAATCAGCCATGAGTCAAACTGGAAGGCAAGAAACTATCCATCTTGAGTCTCCGTAAGAGGATGTGGGCCACATCCTGATTTCAATCCAGCAGGACTGTGTTGGACTTCTGACAAAAAGAAGAGTATAGAAACTGTACATCAGTATGGTTTCTGTATGTATAGTTTCCAAACTGTAACACATTTTGTTTTACACCACTAAGTTTATTAACTTGTTATAGCAGCAGTAGGAAGCTAATATAGGTGGAGATCAAGAATTCTTATTTAAACCAAAGTGTAGTACTGATGGTAAGCCAGATTTGGGAACCTCAGACAATTTACCTTACTCTTTCTTGGTAGTTATTCTTCCAACCTGCCTTAGACATTTTGATTGTTGTAGCCTGGCCTTTCCACTGCCTATGGCCTTGATGGTAACAAGTTAGCTATGTTCTGACCCCACCCCACTTACTTCTACCCACCTCAAAAGTAAACCAGAGGATTCTTTTCTCCAGACACTGATCCTCACTGACCTCTGCAATATGCAACTATGCCCAGTGTCATTTGCTTTCTACTTAAAGGCATTACTCCTGCTGGTTAGTTTTATCTGTTCTCATGGTGCTTGTTTGCATGGCTGTCCCCTAAGGAAATTACCAGTGCACTGTACTGCTCATGGTGGGTGGTAGTGAAGTGCTGCACACTGAGTAGACCTCACTGCACAAGGCAGGGGGTACAGGATACACCCAGACTGAATCTGTTTTTAGGGCGCTGCCCACAAACACTCCAAACAGTCATGTGTTTTGTAACTGGGAATAAAGTCTCAGTGATTAGTATTAGGGTTTATTAGATAAGCAAAGCTAGGATTCATACCTGGGAGGCAGTCTGACAGACTTTACTCTGAGAGCTGTCCCAATAAACACAAATTTGAATTTAGTAATACAAGTAAGAAATGAGTCTTTACATTAAGAATCAATTTTTGATAGGAGGGACACTTATTCTATTTTGTCCTGACTTAAACATAGGCTGACGCTAGAGGAAGGCAATGCAGGATTTAATTTCAGTCTTTCTAAAGCATGCACTGTAGAGATGCAAAGGCTGGGTATCTACTATTGAGTTTTCTTATCTCTTTTTATCTAGCTCCTTGGTCACCCGTCGGTGTGAAAAGATTGGCAAAAGAATTTCTAGATTACAGGTTGGAGTCTGTTGTCACTTTTGGGCATCCCTACAAAATTTTACATATGTTTACAGTTCTGAATCTGAGTGTACTTAGTGTGAGCATATTATGAGGCCAAAGCTACTATTTAAAGAAGACCTAAGTAAAAGTTAAGCCCTAAATTTCAGGCAATCAGCCAGTCAGGATGGGGGTGGGGGGGACCTACCCCGCCTCCACTTACTTTAGCTGTCGCCAGTCACGCTAACTATGCACTGCCCGCAATCTCGGGTGGTCAGTGCAGAAAAGAAGGCAGTGTATGGGCACCCAAGCGGCCGCGAAACTGCGAAGGGCACATGGACCCCGTGCAACCTCTATCCAGCCGCCCCGCTGCCCACCCACAAAACTGGCAGTCACGGCGCCTTCAGAAGACAGGAAGCACAAGTCTCCTGCACTTCCGGGAAGGACAGCTTCTCGGACGCCGATTGGCCGATGCTCTGACCCGCCTGCACGTCGCGGTGCACTTCCTGTCTCACACGCCTGATGGTCCAGCAGAGCAGCGGCGGCATGGCGGACCCTGACAAGCTAGGTTTCCAAGACATGGGGCTCGACCCCAGGCTCCTGCAGGTACCGGCTGGGCCTAGCAGCCCGGCCCATGGACCCCTTGGAGGGCAGGCTCGTCAGTGACGGGGGTGGGTGGGCTGTGGGCCTCCTGAGCCGCGCCTTGTCTTCCCTAGGCCGTCGCGGACCTGGGCTGGCAGCGCCCCACGCTGATTCAGGAGAAGGCCATCTCGCTGGCCCTGGAGGGGAAGGACCTCTTGGCGCGGGCCCGCACGGGCTCAGGGAAGACGGCCGCCTATGCCATTCCGATGCTGCAGCTGCTGCTTCAAAGGAAGGCGGTGGGTGGCGGGAGAGGAGCCTGCTGGTGCTCGCTGGGGAGCTGGTGCTCGCTGAGGAACTCGTGCTCCCTCCCTTAATCTGATTCAAGAGCCAGGTTTTCTTTTGCCTCTTACCGGGAAGGCTGGCCTGGGAGATCCGGTGCTCTTGTGACTAACGCTTAGCACTGCAACTGGGTCCTCGTCCCGGCCCTGCCTTCTCCACCGTCCTTAGTGCGATGTACAGTACATCGTTTCTTTTCACTTTCTACTATAAATAGGTGAGGTCTCCCTCCTCTTCCCGCCACCCCCCCACCTTATTTATAGAATTTCTGTGGAACTCCACTTCATAACCCATACGTTCTAAGTGACTTAATAGCCATGAAGTAAGTTGCTCTTTTTGAGGGTGAGTGTCTGGGGAATCCTCTGGTTTACTTTGGAGGTGGGTAGAAGTAAGTGGGGGTGGGGTCAGAACACAGCTAATTTGTACCGTTGGGTTGTTGGTTTTGTTTATTTCTGTTAACACCAAAAGTGTGCTGTTTAATACATTATATATGAAAGTGATACTAAACCAGATTTAATAGTTACTACATAACTTATTTTTCACTGTTCCACATTCTTCCCTATCCCTTATTATCCCTTTGACCCTTTCTCCCATCTCCTTTGTTACTTAAGAAACTGCATTTATGAATGTTTAAGCTTAAAGTTACTTTGTTTTGTCAACTCATCTTTGTTTTAGGCATACATATGAAAATGTATTTTTCATTTTTCTGATTTTCTTTACTACATATAATTACCCCGAACTCCTGTTTTGCTGTAAATGGTAGCTATTTGTCTTTTTCTATAGCTGACAAGTATTCCATTATGTGGATAATAGTAAATCTTTATCCAGTTCTTTATCAGTGGACACTAAGGCTGTTTCTAAGTCCTAGCTACTGAAATAATACAGTAAACATTGTGGACCATGTAATAATTTGAGTTGATAGTTTCTGTTCTTGAGATAGAGGCCTAGGAGTGGGATTGCTGGTCATAACCATGTTTCCAGGTCATTTTCCAAAATGGGTGCACCAGTTTCCCATCAACAGTTCTTTTTTCTCCACATCCTTTCCAGCACTTGTTGGGCATTTTTTATAATATATGCCATTTCATGGATGTGAAATAATATCTCATTGTGGTTTTTAAAAATGATGTCGAACATTTCCTCATATCTATTGACCTTTTGGATATCCTCTTTGGAGAATTGTCTTCAGATCTGTTGCCCATTTTTTAATTGGGTTGTTTTCTTTTTTTTACAATTTGGTTATTAAATTGGAAAGGCTTTTTGTGTATCTTAAATATTAACTCCTTGTTGATTGTATAATGTGCAAATATTTTAAGTCACAACAATTGGGTCAGATTGCTTAGAAGAAGTAGAGAAAAGCAACAGGGTGCTACAACGACACACTCTTAGTTCCTGTTTTTTGCAGACAGGTCCCGTGATAGAACAAGCAGTGAGAGGTCTTGTTCTTGTGCCCACCAAGGAACTGGCACGACAGGCCCAGTCCATGATTCAGCAGCTAGCTGCCTACTGTGCTCGAGACATCCGGGTAGCCAATGTCTCAGCTGCTGAAGATTCAGCCTCTCAGAGGTAAGTAAAAGCAAGACCGTGGGCAGTGAAGCTGCTCAGAAATGTGGGATTGGATTTTCGTATAGCAAAAAGATGGCTGGTTCTGGTTGAGATCCTGGTTGCTTCTACTTTCAGAGCTGTGCTGATGGAGAAACCCGATGTGGTGGTGGGAACCCCATCTCGCATATTAAACCACTTGCAGCAAGACAATTTGAAACTGCGAGACTCCCTGGAGCTGCTGGTGGTAGATGAGGCTGATCTTCTTTTCTCCTTTGGCTTTGAGGAAGAACTCAAGAGTCTTCTCTGGTAAGGAAGAGGTATGTGTGGGTTGTGAATAGACTAAGGCCTAGAGCTAGGTGGCCAGAGTTCATCTAACACAATTAGAGATCCTTGGAGTTAGAGTCTGACGGGACTTTGTTTCCTTTTAGCCACTTGCCCAGGATTTACCAGGCTTTTCTGATGTCAGCTACTTTTAACGAGGATGTCCAAGCTCTGAAGGAACTGGTTCTCCATAATCCGGTAAGGGTTCTATGGAAGCGTGTGGAACTGCTGACATGTCATACTCAAAGGAATTGAGCCTCCTGTCCAAAGAAACCCTTTGGTGTTTCTGGTGGGAGAATTGTTATTTAGTATCCCTGATTCTGAGCCAGTGGAAGCCATTAGTCACCAGTGCTCCAATCTAAAATTACCACTTTGTTCTAGATGTTCTCTGTAGGGTTTCACATTTTACCTAATGGCCTGAGCAAGGACCATCCTTCAAGAGGCAGAAAGGCTGCCTGTGCAGCAGGAACAAAGTTCTCAACTTGTATTATTTTCAGAAAGGTTGTGCCTGTAGGACTTTCTTCCTTTTGATTGCCTGTTTCTCTTTATTCTGTGCCCCAAGTGGTTTATGTGTGGTTTCATGGCATCTGTATACACCATGGTGGTTAGAATGCTTTGAATTCTTACATCGCACGGTGGAAGGACCCCAGGGTTCCATGCATTAACATGTTTTCACTGGTTGCCAAACTGGTGCCTTGCAGTAGCATTTCTATCTCCGTTTCTGACCACAGACCTATCTTCCTCCAGGTTACTCTCAAGTTACAGGAGTCCCAACTCCCAGGACCAGACCAGTTACAGCAATTTCAGGTTGTTTGTGAGACGGAAGAAGATAAATTTCTGTTGTTGTATGCCCTGCTCAAGTTATCCTTGATTCGGGGCAAGTCTTTGCTCTTTGTCAATACTCTGGAGCGGAGTTACCGTCTGCGTCTGTTCCTGGAGCAGTTTAGTATTCCCACCTGTGTGCTCAATGGAGAACTCCCACTGCACTCCAGGTTTGCCTCTTCAGTTTCTTGGTGAGAGAAGTCCAAGATGGGGATTGCAAAGGGAGGTCCACGTGCTATTCCTGTTTCTTAAGCATTTAATAGAGGGAGGCTTGGGATTTGATTGGTATTCACTGACCTATTCATTCTTTAACTCTGAACTACCTACTACTTCATTTCTCTTTGAGGACATTGAGGTAGGAAGATTTAGTAGGGAAAAATATTTTTAAAAAGATTTATTTATTTGTGCATAGAAGAACTGGGGTACAGGCCAGAGGTGCTGGGGTGTGAGAGGCAGAATGGGGAGCAGAATTCAGGCAGTTTGACTGAAATACACTGTTAAGGGGAGTAGTGAGCAAGACAGGAGAGGTCTGCTGTGCCATGTGGTTCAGCTCCCTGTATGGGGATTGAACTCAGACCACAGTGGTAATAGTGTGATAGTGCTGAGATTTAACCCCTATACCACCAGGGAGGCCCCAGGGAAATAATCTAAGAAGACAGAAAAGTGACAACAGATGATGATTTCTGTGGTGCTGAGGTGGGAAAGGAGCCTCCAATTTAATGTTGGGACTGACAACTGCTCCCTCCATCTGCTTCTCTGCCACAGATGCCACATCATCTCACAGTTCAATCAAGGCTTCTACGACTGTGTCATAGCAACTGATACTGAAGTCCTGGGCACCCTTGTCAAAGGCAAGCGTCGGGGCAAAGGGTCCAAAAAGGACAAGTAAGTTTATCTTTCTGTCCAAACCACCTTAGAGAAAACTGATTTCTAGCCTTTTATTTATTTTTTTGGGGGGGGGGAAGATTTATTTATTTATGCATACAAGAGCTGCGGTACAGGCCATAGTCCAGGGCGGTGAGAGGA
Source organism: Galemys pyrenaicus (assembly GCA_019455555.1). Lineage (NCBI taxonomy): Eukaryota > Metazoa > Chordata > Mammalia > Eulipotyphla > Talpidae > Galemys > Galemys pyrenaicus. The sequence continues at coordinate 4,466,423 of JAGFMF010011868.1, read as the reverse complement.
TTCACCAGAAACAGAGTGGGTAACAGAACAGGCACTGCTGAGGGGAGCAGCAAGCGAGGCAGGAGAGGTCTGCCTGAGACATGTGGGTCCCCTCCCTGGTCGGCAGCAGGGATTGAACTCGTGCTGCAGTGGCTGCGGTTTGCCTCATAGTGTGTTGCTTAACCCACTGTGCCACCAGGGAGGCCAGATTTTTAGCCTTTTAGATGATAGAAACCAGAGTGCCTGATCATGGAATCTTATGTTCCAGGCTAGTCTGGCAGCCAAGCCCATAGAGCCCCACAGACCCTGAATTGGCTGCCTGGGTGTGGAGAAGGGGAGTGAAGGGTTCATTTGTTCTGTGGACATCACAAAGGGTGAAACTGTCAGGGATCCAGTGCACTGTCCTGCGAGGGGAGATACCCAGCCTGTACTGGGTATGCAATTGTGACTTACGGAGAGATATTTCTAGGGTGAGGGAAGACCCAGTCTCTGCCTGATGGAACAATTGACCCAGGGCGGTTCTGAGAGGACCCTGTGGGTCATTGATTTCTACTCTTGCCCCAGAGCTGAGGTCAGGGCAAAGGTTTGGCAAGTGTCAAAGCTCTCGGTCACTCCTACTACCCAAGGCCTCTGGAATAGTTCTAACACTGCAGAATCTTAACATGTGTCAGAAACCAAACATGTGTCATACAAGGCTTTGCTTGGAGCTCCTGGTGATCAAGTAAATGTGAGAACACTTGCCTGCAGGAGAGGAAGAGTCTGTCTGATGGGGGGTGTTTCCCTGCAGGGCCTCTGATCCAGAGGCAGGTGTGGCCCGGGGCATAGACTTCCATTATGTTAGTGCTGTGCTCAACTTTGATCTACCCCCGACCCCTGAAGCCTACATTCATCGAGCTGGCAGGTAGGAGAGAGGGGTGTGGTGGACCAATCATCTGGACCAGGGGTTTGGGAAGAGATCCTGAAGGTCTCTGGCCACAGGCACAGATTGGTTGTCTTTGCTTGCAGGACGGCACGTGCCAACAACCCAGGCACAGTCCTGACTTTTGTACTGCCCACAGAACAGTCCCTCCTGAGTAAGATCGAGGAAGCGCTCGGTGGTTTCAGTGGAGGTAAGTGCCCAGTTCACTTTGGCCTAGGCCAGGGCAAGCTTTTCTTGTGACACCTTAAACTAGTGCTGGTGATGGCAATTGGGACACTGGTGTAACGAGTGCTACCCACTTGCCCTCGCCACTGTGTTCCACGTTCCACTCTTCATGTTTGTGTCCTGGGTGGCAGGCACTGTCACTCTTCACAGATGAGCAAGTGGGATCCAGAGTTGTCATGTAATTTCCTAAAATCACATTGTCTGCTTCATGAAGCAGAAGGGTTAAAGTAGAGGGCATAGTTGTGGGAGATGGGGGAGGGGTTGGTACTATCTGGGGAGATGTGGCCTGCTTGAAAGATGGGGACTGCTTGAGTAGGCTCTTTACCAACTGAATAGCTAAGCACTGGGTCTTCCAGAGGTTAAGTTAAACTCTAGCAGTGTAGCATCTAGGCTGTAAGAAGGGAACAGTGGAGGAGTACTAGGAGGTTATGGGCAGAGGGCTCATTCTTTTGGGGGCCTGATGCCTGCCCTCAGTGGGGGGCCAGATAAGGACATTTCATTTCCACTTCAGTCTCTGGGCTCTGTATACAAGTGGCCAGGAGGTGGGAGAAGTCTCTATGCCCTAATTTTTGGAATGGGTGATACCTATCTCCACATTGTCATTTGTTGTGTCAAGTGCTCTTTTACACTGCTTGATCTTGGTGACAGTGCCTAGAACAGTTCCTGACTTGTGCTGATGCTCCTCTGGCTCCTGTGGTGGTTGTTGTGGGGTCCCTTTGCGGCCAGAGTGGCCTTGAGGGAGGAGTGTGGTCAGGTCCTGAGACTCAGGTACATAGGACAACAACACATTGCCACAGCATCGTGGAGAACCCTCTTGGGAGCTCTTCATGGTATCAAGTGTTTGGCTGCATGTGAGATATCGGGGGGCATTCCCTGTAGCTAACTCCCAGGATAGATGGAGGGGATGGGGGTGAGTACAGGAAGTCTCTAGCAGACTCTGTCCTGAACCTTAGCCTATGAGACCCTCCTTGCTGCTTCTCCACAGAGGACAGGGTGCCTATCCTGCTTCCCTACCAGTTCCGCATGGAGGAGATCGAGGGTTTCCGCTATCGTTGCAGGGTGAGTAGAACAAAGGGGCAGGGGTTGGGGTAGTGGTTTTTTCCGGACCCCAGGGTTGGACCCTTGCTGTGCACATCTAGGCATAAGGGAGGATTGGGGGAAGATTGGGGCAGCCTCCTGTCTTGATTTCCAGTGTCTGCCTGCAGGATGCCATGCGCTCAGTGACTAAACAATCCATTCGAGAGGCAAGATTGAAGGAGATCAAAGAGGAACTTCTGCATTCAGAGAAGCTCAAGGTGAGAGGGGAGGAAGAATGGGAAAACTTTAGAGCTTCTCTCTTCTTGGGGATTGACTGAGAGTTGAGTGGAGAGGGGCAGCAGTGGGAAGGAAACAGGCCAAGAATCAATGGAAATAAGCCAGCACCTTTTTGGGGAAGATAAATGAACAGCACCTCTGCTAGACAATTGTGATGTCCAGCAGAATTACAGCTCCTGTACCTTTTTGATGTAACGTGAATGCACATGCCCAAGTTTGAGACAGCATTGTTACCCAAAGGTAGAATGTGCTAAACACGCTCGGAATGAGGATAGCCAAAGGAGCAAGGAGGTTGTGTGCGATGCAGAGCAGTCTCCAGGATGACGCTAAGTGAGGACGGGTGTGGGGTGCTACTGTGCCTCACAGAAAGGGGAGTGCGAACACAGAGCTGGGTGCCGCCCTCTGTGCAGAGTACCCTGAGGGGAACAAGCCTCATCAGTAGCTGACTCTGGCTGGAAGTGAGTGTGGACAAGGATGTGGAAAAACCTGCCTCTTCCATTCTAAAACACACATTTAAATGCTCTATTGTGAAATTACAAAAGAGAGACTGACCCTGCAGTGCTGGCATCTTTCCCTGTCAGACGTACTTTGAAGACAACCCCAGGGACCTACAACTGCTTCGACATGACCTGCCCTTGCACCCCGCAGTGGTGAAGCCTCACCTAGGCCATGTCCCTGACTACCTGGGTGAGTGTGGGCTTGGGAGCCTGGTCTTTGTTCCTCAGCTGCACACACAAATGCAAATGTAATCCCTCACTTAAACTTGTCTGTGAGTCCCCCTGGCTAAGTGTTGCTATCTCCCTCATGGAGACGAGGGACCTGAAACAGCACAGAGACAGCCATTTCCTCTCTTGGTAGCAGGTGCAGCATTTAAGGCCAGGTGGTCTTGTTCCAGAGCCTGACCCAGTGAAGAATGAACCAGTAACTGTGCATGGAAGAGAAGGGTGGGCTGGTGTAGGGGTGGTAGCGGCTCCAGGGCGCCAGTGCTGCCTGTGCTGGAGGAGACTGGAGTCAGCAGTCAGGTGGAGCTGCAGTGGGTGGCTAGTCTAGAACAGTGGGCAGGGAGAGAAAGCCACTCCCCGAGCCTTATGGGGAGAACAGGGCAGGGTGGCAGAGGTTTTGGGGCCTAGACAGTGCTCAGTCATGGAACCAACTGGTTTCTGTGATGCTGATGAAGCCGAAATCTGAGAGCAGTTCCCCAGAATCATGTTCCCTTTGTGTAGTCCCTTTGTGTACCACTGGGTGGCAGCATCTTTGATGAGCACCTATGACTTGCATGTTGAAGATGCTTACAATGGATTAAGGGAGAAGAGTGAGGAGGGCCCCCCTTCTGCAATGTCTCTGAGGAATGGGAGTGAGCCAGCGAGTGTGGCAGGAGATGCCTGAGGCGGATCCCAGAGAGGTGGAGGAATTGAAAATGTCAGAGCGAGTGGTGGTAGGGTCAGGTTTCCCAGTGACAGTGAACGTTAGGGACACCAGCCGGGGTCTTTGTGGAGGAGTAGGGGAGGCAGATAGGGAGGGCGGAGTGGGGAGTGTGGAAGCTCATTTTTTTCTGTCAAGTAGGAACAAAGTTGCTTGCCAAGCTCCTGTGGCTGGATGACCCAGGGGGCCAGGGTGAGGTGGAAGGGTGCAGTGGGTGCTTGGAGGCCTGTTGAGCTCCAGTGTGACCTGAAGGAGATAAATTTGTAGTGGTATGACACATAGGAAGAAATTACACAGACTCTGTTGTAGCTGTATCTCTCTTTAAGATAAATATTTTTCTTCTATTACATGCTTATAAGCAATAAACTCAAATACAATAAGTATGGCTATACTAAGTCCCCATTGTGTGCTTAGTAGTACTTTAAATGTGGGACTGGAGAGCTGGCACTGGGTCAGAACTGGAGCACTTGCTGGGATGTAGAGTGAGGGAAGGCGGTAGGAGACAGGCTGCTCTTGATACCAAATGTCTCTTCTAGTTCCTCCCGCTCTACGAGGCCTTGTCAACCCTCATAAGAAACGGAGAAAGCTGTCCTCAAAGAAGGCCAAGGTGGGTTCTCCAGGGGTCTTGGCAATAGCTACCGAGGGATTCCCCTCCCGTCTTGTCCCATCCTCACTGGAATGTGCATGTACCTTGCCCTTGGGAGGGATGAGAGAGGCCCTAGGAACTGGCCTTCAAACTTCTGGCTACTTGTCCAAGCTGGAGCTGGGAACTCTCCTTTTGTGCTCACAGGCGACTTTGAGAACAAAGGAGGACCTGCTTTTTGTCCCCATTGCTGTGGGTTGGGGAGAAAATGGGGCTTGGAGGGCTGTCCTGTATGGTGACCACAGTAGGCCCTTCCCAAGTAACCATCCAATTCCTGTAGCCATCTCAGTTTGGGCAGATAAACATTCAGTTCCCCCAACTAATTTGAGATTTTGCTCTTACAGAAGATGAAGACCCAGAACCCACTGCGTAGTTTCAAGCACAGAGGAGTGAAACCCAGAGCCACTGGGAATCCTCCCTGAGGGCATCCAGCAGCCTCCGCTGTGTTCCCAGACCTTTCCCAGGGCTGTGCGTACAGAGTGTGGAGCAGGATTCCCACCCTTGATGGAGCTGGAGTCCTACACTGGCTGGACTGGTTTTGCAACAGGCGGAGCTGTGGCCCTTCAGATTTACAGCTCTGCCAGGCTGCCGTTTTGCCCCTTAACAACAGAATAAAATTTTACGTGCCCTGCTTTGTGCTTCCTGCATATAGGAAGGTACCAGCACCAAAATGCAGGGAATTTGAAAACAGCTTCCAGGAGGCAGGGCCTGGCTTTGCCTGCTGCGTGTAGTGGCTCCTTGGCTGGCAGACATCGGCCTTGCCACTTCGTGGGGCCTTCAGACCCTAGGAAACACCACTCCACCAGTGTCTGGCTCGGCCCATAGTTGCTCCTGTGGCCCTACTGTCGATCGGGCTGGCCTTCCTCCCCTGTGGCTTAGAAACAGTGTTCAGCCTATGGGGAGAATGGGCCTTACTGCCTAGGAGCCCTACACCCCTTCCTCCAAAGACAGCCTGTTGTAAGTTTAGCCCCTCGGTTCTTCAGGGGCAGCCATTAGCGCTATTTCCTGGATTTCCTGAGCTGTTGTGTTTACGCACCTCTGCATGTTTTAAGGCATATGATGGGGTGACACACACACTATGCCTTTGCTCTTTGCTCAGCTGCTGCTGGGCCTCAAATAAGAGGGCCCCAGCCTGCAATCTGAGCTTCCCAACTTCTGTTAATGTTGGGGTTGGGCTCTCTGCTCACTCAGCACCCTTGGTTGCCTCTACTGATCACAGTCTTCATGTCACCAGTTTCAGGCCTTACTTGGCCTGGCCTGGCCCGGTGAAAACTGAGCTAGAGGAGGCAGAGCTGGGAGGAAGTGGGAAGTGCCTCAGTATTTTAGAAAATCTAGCTGTCTGTCAGCATAATGGTCTGGGAGTTGGGACATTAGACTTCTGATTATTGTTAAGTCATCGGGCTCAGGATTGCTGGGACCTTGGATATGGAGTCTCTGTTACCTGCTTTTGTTAAGTTCCATGGATTGCCAGGGAGTCATCTGTGTTAAGGGGACAGCATTTGGGGCTTATCAGTGAGGGGTGTGAATCTGCAGCCAGTACAGTACAAATAGGAACCCTGCAGTTGGCTGTTACTCAGATCAAGTGTGTTATGGAGAAGCCGGTAATGAAGTTGAACGAAGACACAAAGAGCCCCTTGGTGAGCACCACTGGGTCTCTGGAAGCAGTGCATGTTGGGTGTCACTTTTTTTTTTTTAAAGATTTATTTATTTATACACACAAGAGCTGGGGTACAGGCCAGAGTCCAGGGAGGTAAGAGGATTCACCAGACAGAGTGGGGAGCAGAATAGGTAGACTGAAACTGCTGAGGGCAGCAGCGGGCGAGGCAGGAGCAGTCTGCTACATGCTGTGGGTCCCCTCCCTGGCCTGCAGCAGGGATCAAACTTGTGCTGCAGTGGCTGCGGTTTGCTTCATAGTGCGTTGCTTAACCCACTGCGCCACCAGGGAGGCCATGGGTGTCACTTTTGTGGAGAGGAGGTGGACTTGGAGAGCACAGGTGCAGTCAGCCTTCTAACTGGACTGCGGTCTCTGATGAGCAAGGAACTAACGTGTAGCTGCTGTTTGCTCTGAAGTGGTGTCCTCACCATGTACTGCAAGAACTCATCACTCTGGGCAGCATTTGTGGATAGCAGCACACGTCTGCTGACACCAACACTGGAGGGCTGGATATATCCTTGACGCTTTGGGAGCTGGGCCATGGCTATGTACTTTGCTAGGACAGACTCTGGCACTGGACTCTGCATTGGCTGCGTCAGTGGAGAGATGGGTTGTGTTCCCAAGCCCTGAATCTGCAGATAGAAGGTGTACAGGGACCCAGAATTGTTTGACGCCATACAGCTTTGGGGCATTTACATAACAAGTGGTCTCAGGTTGGACTCATCCTACGTGGAAACCTTTGCCCTTAACAAACACATCCAAACAAGATCTTGGACAGGCTCGGATGAGCATATGGAATGGGACCGGAACATCTGCCTTCGGTAAACAGGTTCACTGGACAGAAGATAAGCTTGGCCAATTTCCAGGCTGATTGACGCACAGACGCTCAGCAGGGAGGTCAGCAGAGTGCAAGAATCACTTGCACCCTGACTGGCACAATCATGCCTATGTGTAGGCATAAATGGGTTCTTGTTTTTGGTTGTTTACTGGGGTCTAGTGGAGATGAACAAAAGGAAGTCCAGGATGTGAGGAATTACACACAATGCCTCACCCAGCGGGAGGGGTTGGGAAACTGGCTACCTGAGCAGGGAGGGGTGGACTGGACCAGCAGTCCCTAAGAGGGAACAGAATGTGCAAATGCTCTGGGTGGCAGGGGGCCCAGCATATGTAAGGTAAAAAGAAACCCAAGTGGTCACCACATTATGCAGAGGCTGAAAAATTAACTGATTTATTTTTTTAAAAGAGTAGTGTTACAATTCAAAATGTGTGGGTGGTTTTTGAGCAGAAGAGCACCCTGATTAGATTGTGTAGGTTGCAGGGTGGTAATATGGAGGTGAACAGAGTGTGTATAAAAACCTCTGGACCCAGAGCATAAAACAGTTAAGTCCATTTCCTATTCCAGTTAATTCTTTCTCCACATCTGCTGAGGATCAGTGACTCAGCTTTTGGGGAATTAGTTGTTCTTGGGACTTTGGTCTTTAGGAGCATTGTCTCCAGGAGGCAATAATAATGAGTCGATTTTGTGCTGTGCAATATCCCTGCCAAATGCCATTCTCTTTCCCTCTGAGGAAGAAGCATTAGGTTGTCTACCTTGAAGAAGGGGCTGTGTGTCACTCTTTATCAGCCTTCTTCACATGGGAAAAGAAGACGTGGTCATCACTGGGGAGAGTGCCCAACAGCTCACCTGACATGTGGCATGTACTACAATGAACAGACTCAGTTCTTCCCCAAACATTTCTAGACTTCACCTGTCTTCACCCACAAACCCCCTGAGTAGTAGGCTAGGCTGAACTAGAGAACGAACACATAGGGAATCTTCAGAAGAGCCTCTAGAACCGCCTTTGCTGTCCTGCCAACATGGCCTCCAGGGAGGCTCCATGCTTTTCTTGGCCTCCTTTAGAGCCTTAAGTGAAGGTAAAAGTACTCCAAATGTTTCCAGTATGGGGTTGGAGGTGTGCCAATGAGGCCTGAGAGCGCCCACACGCCCATGTCTGTGGCAACCTCAGTGGTGACTCCACATAGCACTCCTCACGCTTTAATGTGCAAATCTCATTCTGCAGTTTGAGGGTAGGGCCTGAGATGGCTGCATTTCTAACTACCTTCTAGAGAGGCCAGTGCTGGACCCCAGACCACACCCCTTCCCCTTTTTACAGACTGAGAAACGGGCTAAGAGGGGACAAGTAACCAGGCCAGTGCCACCTAGTTATGTGGTGTTGGGGGTGCTGTGCTCAAAGGGTCCCTGAGGAGAGAGAACTGGGGACAACCCGTCCCTTCTCTTTATTATTTTTTAAAGATTTATTTATTTATGCATACAAGAGCTGGGGTACAGGCCAGAGGTGTGGGGGGTGAGAGGATTCACCACAGAGAGCAGGAAGCATAGCAGGCAGATCAACAGAAGTACACTGCTGAGGGGAGCAGCGGGCACAGCAGGAGAGGTCTGCCGCACCATGTGGGTCCCCTCCCTGGCCGGCAGCAGGAATCGAACTCGTGCATTGGCTGCTGTTTGCTTCATAGTGCGTTGCTTAACCCACTGCGCCACCAGGGAGGCCCTGTCCCTTCTCTTTAAACCCATCTCCATCTGTGAGGTGCAATGACAGGATGGTAAGCAAAAGTACCGGAATTGCAGTAGATTTAAATTTTAGATAACTAACGAGTAAATGTTTAGCATAAGCATATCCCATGTAGTATTTGTGACATACTAAGAAAATTGTTGTTTATCTGAAATTCAAATCTGGCCGGATGTCTTGCTTCTTATTGCTAAATTCGACAACCTTTGATTGTGGAACATTTCTTACCTGGGCACAGCCTCCTCCAGGAAGACTGTCTAACCTTCAGCCTGGGATGGGCATCCTTGTCTCTCTGTTCTGTAATATGGCCTTGGCCTCAGAAACTGTTTCTTAGACTCAATAATGCCTCCACTTTCATTTCTGATTTTAGGAATTCGAGACCTCTTTCTTTTCTTAATCTAGCTGGTTTTGTCCAATTTGTTAATCTTCAAATAAACAGTGTTTGGTTTCATTATTTTTCTTTTTTACCCCCTCTATTTTCTGTATCCCTTTTCTAGTCCATTTTATTTCTGTCTTCTTGCTAACTTTGGTTTAGTTCTCCTTGTTCTGTAAGTTGTAAAGTTAGGTTGTTGATTTGAGATATTCTTATTTTTTAATGTAAGCATATATAACTATAAAATTTCCTGCTAGCATCACTTTTACTGCATCCCACATGTTTTGGTATGTTCATTCATCTCTGTTTTTTAATTTTCCTTGTCAGTTCATTTTTGACCCATTAGTCCTTAAGAATATGATATATAATTTCCACAAATTTGTGAATTTTCCAGTTCCTTTCTATTACTGCTTTCTAACTTCATTCTGCTGTGGTAAGAAAGGATGTATCATACAATGTCTATCTTTCAAAATGTTGAGACTAAGTCTTTATTGTGTAGAACATCCTACGTATATTTGAAGAGAATGTGTAATTTTGTTGCTGTTGTGCAGAGTGTTCTGTATTTGTTAGATCTAGTTGTTTTATTGTGGTGTTCAAGCCCTTTGTTATATCCTTCCTTATATTTTGGTCTGGGTGTCCTTCATATTATTGAGAGTAGGAAATTGAACTCTCCTATTATTATTGTAGAACTTTCTGTTTCTTCCTTCAGTTCTGTCAGTTTTTGCTTTCATGATCTGTCATAGATGCATAAGTGTTTATATGCATTATATTCTTGCTGTATTGAATTTTAAATTAATACCTAGCATCCTTTTATTGTGTCTTGTAAACTGTTTTGATTAAAAGTTACTTTTGTCTGATATTAGTATAGCCACCCTCCTCTCTTTTGATTACTGTCTGCATGGATTATCTTCTTCCATCTTTTCACTCACAGTTTGGTGTCTTTGGATCTCAGTGAGTTTTTTGTGGACTGCATGTAGTTGAACCATGTATTTCTTATCTATTCTGTCAATCTCTGTCTAGATTGTCGAGTTTAATCTATTTCCATTAAAAGTTACTATTGATAAAGGTGGGCATCTTTAATTTATGCTTCTATATGTCTATGTAGGTTATTTTTTGTCTCTAATTTTCTGCATTACTGTCTTCTGTAAGGTGATATTTTATAGGGTAATGTTTAAGTTCTCTTCTCATTTCCTTCTGTGTGTATTCTATAGATATTTTCTTTGAGGTTAACTTGGGGATTACATTTAACATCCTCAAGTTTTTCACTCTGAATTAAATTTATGCCAGTTTAACTTCAATAACATTAAAATAATTTGCTCCTTTAATAGCTTCATTCTTTTGATTGTAGGTATATAAAATCACACCTATACAAAATACATATCACACATATACAAAATAAACCCTTAATTATTTTAAATGCATTAATCTCAAATTATATAGAAAACAAGATTTGGAGTTACAAACCATACTAGCTTTTATACTAATAAGCCTTTTCTTTCCATTTATCACTTTCTTTCATTATGTAGAAAACAGGGGCCTCCCTTGTGGCACAAAGGGTTGAGCACCACATTGTGGGGACTCCGCAGCCATTGCAGCACAAGTTCCATTCCCAGTCAGGGAGAGGACCCACATGGCACAGCAGACCTCTCCTGCCTTGCCCACTGCTCGCCTCAGCAGTTGATCTGCCTCTTCTTTCCCCCACTCTGTCTTTGGTGAATCCTCTCACCACCACCCCCATGCCTGTGGCCTGTACCTCAGCTCTTGTATGCATAAACAAATAAAAAATCTTTTAAAAAAATTATGTAGAAAACAAAGAATGTGGTTGCAAACTATTGTTACCATAATATTAGCTTTTATAATTTCCCATTTTACTTGCATCTTTACTTCTCCATTCAGCTTCAAATATCTGTCCAGTATTATTTTATTTCACATTGCAGGACTCCCTACAACAATTTTTATAGGACCTAGTAATCAGGAATTGCCACAATTTTTTTTTCTGGGAATGTTTTGTTTTAGCCTTCATTTTTTTTTTTAAAGATTTATTTATTTATGCATACAAGCACTGGGGTACAGGCCAGAGGTGTGGGGGGGTGAGAGGATTCACCACAGAGAGCAGGGA
>JAGFMF010011868.1:4428254-4447519 GCA_019455555.1 Galemys pyrenaicus | reverse complement strand
TTAGGTTGTTTCCAGGTCTTCCCTATTGTAAAGAGTGCTGCTATAAACATAGGGGTGCAGGTATTCTTTTGAATCAGTGTATTTGTGTCTTTTGGGTATTGAATAGATTTTTTAAAGATTTATTTATGCAGATAAGAACTGAGGTACAGGTCAGAGGTATGGGGGGTGGTGAAAGAATTCACCAGAGACAGAGTGGGGAGCAGAACAGGCAGACTGAAATAAATGCTGGAATATACTGTGGAGGGGAGCAGTGGGCAAGAAAGGAGAGGTCTGCTGCGCCACATGGATCACCTCGTTGGCCGGGGATCAAACTCGTGCTGCAGTGGCTGGCAATAGCTTCATAGTGCTGTGACTTAACTCCTTGCGCCATAAGGGAGGGCCAAATAGGTATTTCTGTTCAGAAGCTGCATGAATGACTACTAAGCACTTGCAAAGATACTCTATGTCACTGGTCACTGGGGAAATGCAATTCAAAACTAATGGGAAACCACCTCACTCCTATTAGGATGGCCACTATCAAAAAACCAGAAAACCTCCACTGTAGGCAAGACTCTGGAGAAATGAGAACTTGTGCACTGTTGGTGGGAATATAAAACGGACAGTCCAGTTGAAAACAGTATGGTGGTTCTCCTAGAAATTAAAGTGAGAATTGCGATATGATTCAGAAAGTCACATCTGGTATGTACCATAAAGAATGAAGGTCTGGAGGAGATATTTTATACCTACATTCATTCAGCATTATTCACAAAAGCCAAGGGATGGAAGCAACTGTTTATCCATCCATCAATGGATGTATGAATAAGTAAAATGTGGCATAGCCATACAAAAAAATATTCAAACTTTGAAATAAAACTCTGCAATATGCTGCAAAATGGGGGAAAACTTGAAGGCATTATACTAAGTGAAACCAGTCACAAGAAGACAAATACTGGGCCTCCCTGGTGGCGCAATGGGTTAAGCAATGCACTGGGAAGCAAAATGAAACCACTGCAGCATGAGCTCTATCCCTGCCCCTGGCCAGGGAGGGGATCAACATGGCACAGCAGACATTTCTTGTCTCATCTGCTGCTCCCCTCAGCAGTGTATTTCGGTCAATTTTCCTGTTCTGTTCCCCAATTAAAAAATTTTATTTATTTATGCATACAAGAGCTGTGGTACAGGCCAGAGGCGTGGGAGGTGAGAGGATTCACCAGAGACAGAGTTGGGAGCAGAACAGTCAGATGGACTGAAATGCACTACTGAGGGGGGCAGTGGGTGAGGCAGGAAAGGTCTGCTGCACTATCTGAGTCCCCTCCCTGACCAGCGATAGAACTCACCCACTGCTGTGTGGTGGATGCTTCACAGCGTGACACTCAACCTGCTGCACCATCAGGGAGGCCCTAAATAAATAAATCTTTAAAAGAAAAAAAAGGGCCTCCCTGGTGGCGCAGTGGGTTAAGCAACGCACTGTGAAGCAAACCACAGCCACTGCATCACGAGTTCGATCCCTGCTGACGGCCAGAGAGGGTACCCATATGGCGTAGCAGACCTCTCCTGCTGTGCCCGCTGCTCCCCTCAGCAGTGTACTTCCGTTGATCTGCCTGTTCTGCTCCCCACTCTCTGTGGTGAATCCTCTCACCCCCACACCTCTGGCCTGTACCCCAGTGCTTGTATGCATAAATAAATAAATCTTTAAAAAAAAAAGAAAAAAAAGACAAAGGCTATATTCCACTTATAAGAGGAACTTAGAGCGGTCAAGTTCATGGGACAGTAGTAGAATGTAGAAAGTAAGTAGAATGGTAGTTACCTCAGGTGGCCAAGGGAAGGAAAGGGAATTAATAGTTGCTTAATAGGTAGAAAGATTCAGTTTTGAAAAAGGAAAAGACTTAGGAGGGGAGTTGGCCAAGATGTTCACACAACAATGCAAATTGTATTTCATACCACTGAACTGAAAATTGGTTAAGATGGTAAATTTTATGTTCGGTGTATTTACCACACACACACACACACACACACGCACACATGCACACACACACAAAATGTAGGCACAAAGAATATGGTTGTCAGGGATTTGTGGAGAGGGAAGGATGACTAGGTGGGGCATAGGGAGTCTTTAGACAAAGGACCCATTATGCTGTTGGATTTATGTCATTACACATTTGTCAAAGTCCACAGACTCTACACTGCAGAGAGTAAGTTCTAATATAAACTATGAACATCAGTTAATAGTGTTTCAATATTGGCACATCAGATGTCGCAACATAAGATATTAGTAACAGGAGAAACTAGGGGAGAATGAAGGGATGCTTGGCCTTCTGCTAATTTTTCTGGAAACATAAGACTGCACTGAAAAATAAAGTTGATTAGGGAAAAAATCTGGACATTGACTGGCCACATCACAGGCCCCTGCTAACTGCAAAGGAAGCTGGGGGAACAGAGTACAGCACCATTCATCGGATGATGTGTGTGCCCCATCCCTCCTGAGATGGAATCTGATTCTGACAGCAAAGAAGATGATGGGTGCCACCAGGTGAACAGACCCACATCTCAGCCTGTAATTCCGATATCCCAGTGATCCCAGCAAGCCAGAGATTATGACAGACTGCTCACTCGTGCTGCTGAGAATGTTGCACACACTCCTAGCTGTGGCCTGGGCCGGTGACTGACCCAGTCTTCATCCTCCAGCCCAGACTGCAAAGCCCCTCGATGGTCCTGGGGAGCAGAGCAAGACAGTGAGGGATCCTGGTCCTGCAGCCTCTCCCTCTACAGTGGACTTACCAAGAGAGGCCTCAGGCTCAGTCTGGCCCCTGGCCCCTCCCCACTTCCTTTTCCATGTTTATTAACTTGGTTCAATTCTGTTTCCCTCTCTGGGCCTGCTCAGGCATATGTAATGCCACTAGAAATAACAGTTGAAATGAGGCATTGTTTATAGTTATGAACGTGATACACAGTGAAGGTAGGGCTGGTAACTAGGTGCCTCTGTGTTTTATGGTCTCAAGAGTTTCAGCCCTTGGGGAATCAGTTGTGTTCATCGACCCTTAATTAGACGCCAATAAGCAAGAATCTGATAATCACTCAATACCTGTTAGATTAGCTTGAGGGAGAGCTGATGAGCTGTGCATTTACAATCATAAACTTGGTACTCTTTGATACACTAATCTCATCTCTTGGATTTGGGTTTCAGGACATAAATGCAAGATATGTTAGACACAAACATAATAACCAAAAATGTATGTAGAATCATGAGCTATTGGAAGCAGCCTAAACTCTGGCATTAGGAAAAGGAAGATTCCTCTGCTTGGTGGGACACAACCAGTGATAATTGTGCTAGTCATAGCCTGAAGGAAACACTGAGTATTTATATTGAGTCCAGAGAAAAAATGCGATACAAGAACACGGACTGTGGTTCCAACTTCAGTCTTGTCCAGGGATGCTACAGAATCAGAAACACTGCTGCAGAGGGAGCCAGGTCTCAAGATTTAGGTGTTCTTTTTTTTTTTTTTTTAAAGATTTATTTATTTATGCATACAAGCACTGGGGTACAGGCCAGAGGGGTTGGGNGAGGGAGCCAGGTCTCAAGATTTAGGTGTTCTTTTTTTTTTTTTTTTAAAGATTTATTTATTTATGCATACAAGCACTGGGGTACAGGCCAGAGGTGTTGGGGTGGGGGTGAGAGAATTCACCGGAGACAGAGCAGGGAGCAGAACAGACAGATCAAAGTACACTGCTGAGGGGAGCAGTGAGCACAGCAGGACAGGTCTGCCTCACCCTGTGGGTCCCCTCCCTGGCTGGCGGCAGGGATCGAACTCGTGCTGCAGTGGCTGCTGTTTGCTTCATAGTGCGTTGCTTAACCCACTGCGCCACCAGGGAGGTCCTTAGGTGAGTTCTTTATCTTAGACGTGTCTGTACAGCGCTCACCTGTCTGTTTTAGGGAGGACTCTGAAGACCATGAGTCTGTGCTCCCACTCTCCATGCCTCCCCCAGGACAAACCTAGGGCAGTGGGGTGGGCCCTGTCTCCCTGCAGCTGGACTACCACATGAGTGCTGGAGGGGCTTGGGTTCAAACAGAGGGGAGGTGGGCCAGCCCACCTGAGTATGTGTTCCCTGGAGGGGTCCCTCTGGGCTTACTCCCCGCTGGCTTTCAGAGGACCCTGCTGAGCCTGTTTTCTAATGTATCAGGTTGACTTCCTTCCATTCCCAGCTACTCTTCCTCCTTGCTAGTGCTGCCTGAAGTCACCTCCCAAATAACCATTTTGCACTGGAATCCCTGTCTCTTCTCGACAGAGGCTAGATGTCCTAGGTGGGACTGGAGCTTGGAATGTGTTTGTGCTCCAGGTGGGACTACTGCACTCAGCCAGGCCCTGGGTCAGCCATTCTCTCCATGATGTATGACTCAGGGATTAGGGATCAGACCGAGCCTGCTGATATCCCCCCTTGGCATTCTGGTTCCCCTGCCCTTGGCCTCTGCCTTTCCTTCCTGCATTGATGACTTCCCTCTGAGTCAGACCAGAGTCCATGAAACACAAAGCTGGAGATAAGTGATTCTTTCCAACAGGCCTTGACATGGTGGCCAATGCCTGGCTCCTCCTGCTACAGAGATAGCCCAAGTGTGGTCTTTTTTATTTTAAGAGTTATTTATTTATGCATACAAGGGCTGGGGTACAAGCCAGAGGTGTGTGTGTGGGGATGGGAGGATTCACCAGACAGAGTGGGGAGCAGAACAGGTAGATGGACTGAAATACACTGCTGAGGGGAGCAGAGGGCGAGGCAGGAGAGGTCTGCTGTGCCATGTGGATCCCCTCTCTGGCTGGGGATCGAATTTGCACTGCAGTGACTGCGGATGCTTCACAGTGAGATCTCTAACCTCTTGTGCCACTAGGGAGGCCCCCCAAGAGTGGCCTTTAAGTTCCTGTCAGGAAGGATTACCTGCAGACAGGTTGGGTACGGAACAAGAGGAAGAAGAGATGAGGCAGAAGAGAGAGGGGAACAGAGGGCTGTGACTTTTGTATTGGAGTCTTTGTCTGCTGTCAGACTCTGAAAAAACTGATCTTTCCCCTTTCTGGAGGAGGAGACTGCTTTCACTGTGTCACTCCACCTCTACTCTGCCTATCAGGCTGTTAATATTAATTAATGCAATTGTTGGGGTTGATAGTGCGTGGGTGTGTCAAGACTGGCCCAATGCTAGGAGGGATCTGGGGAGACTGGGGGGGTCTGATGCTGGGTCTGAGCTGGGGATGAGTGCTGTGGAAGGGGACTGGAAATTTGGGTGCCTTGGGGAGAGGGTGAGAGACCTCAGCACTTCCACAGGAAGTCTCATCAAAGAGGATAGGACCAAACAGTGGGAGGGAGAAGAGCAAGGTGGATCATTAACTGTGGAATACTGAGAGGTGCGGGGCGAAGTCTGATTGGTCCGAGCCCAGTCAGGCCAGATTGATTCTGGCAAGGAGCCTACTTTATTGTACCTGCCCTGGAGCCAGCCTCTGGCTGTCCCCAAGTCCTGGCCCTGCTTCATCTCTGATCATCCCAACTCGAGATGGCAGAAGTCAGCCTGAGGGTCCGGCTGTTCTGTGTCCTGTTCCTGCACTCGGTGAGCCCTGTTGTCTTGTTCCACTCTCCACTGCCTCCTGTCAGGGCTTCAGGCTGGGGGCAGGGGGCTAACTGGGCACTGAGCAGGGTGCTGCTTGGTGACAGTGGGGAAGAGCCTGGGGCCTGAGGGCGCAATCTCTGGGCAGGTGAGGGTATCCCAAACCCCCAGAGGGGGGTTGCAAGTGATTCTGGACTGTCCAAGTCTCCTATCCCTGATGTGAGGCAAATGTCATGGACTGAGGTAGCCATGAGGCGTAGAGGGGTATCCAGTCCTGGGGATGCTGGTGATGAGGGCTCAGGGGAGACTCACTCAAAGATGATTTAGAATCCAGAGGTAGGGAGAAGATCCAGGGCCCTTGTCTCTCAAGTTTCCGACGGACATGTCTGAGAGGGTGGGGTAAAGGCCTTCGACCCCAAGCATGTGAGGCAGGGGAAGCTGTGCCCAGACTCTCCAAGAGGGGCCAGGGCTTCTGAGTGAGGCCTGTAGCTTGGAGACCACTGCGGCTGACTGCCATGGCACCCATTGGAGTAGACCTTAGGGTAAGTTCCTAACCAACCCCATTCTCCCCATCTGTCCCCCCTACCAAGAGAGGCCTCAGGCTCAATCTCCCCATCTGTCTCCCCATCTGTCCTCCCACCTACCCCCCCCCACATTGCTAAATGCAGATCTGTCAGATTGCCTCCTCCTCTTCAGCAACCTCACACTCTCGTGATGAAGGGGGTTGCTCTGTCCACTTGTCACCCCAACATCACATGACCCCATGGACTATCTCAGCTCTTCCCAGGCCCCGCAGCATCCACGCCTCACCTGATGCTCTGCATCTTTCCTAACCCATGCCTTCCCTGGCGTTCTGTTTCCCTGTCAGTCGCCCAGCGGTGCTGACCGACATGGCAACTCATGGTAACATTGTTCTGCGCCACAGGCCCTGGGTGAGCTGTACACGCCTATACACCAGCCCGGCTACTGCTCCTTCTATGATGAATGCGGGAGAAACCCAGAACTACAAATAAGTGCCCAAGTGGCCTGCTTGTCGAACACACCTGCCCGCCTTGTCACAGGTGAACACCTGGAGAAGCTACGGCAACTGTGCCCCAGACTCAGCAAGGACCCCGATAACACCTATGCCTGCTGCTCCCTCAAGCAGCTGAAATCCCTAGAGAAAAGCATAAGCACTTTCAAAACCCTCACCGACCGCTGCCCTGTCTGCTCTGCAAACTTCGTGAACTTGCACTGCCAAAACACATGCAGCTCCAACCAGAGCCTCTTCATCAACGTGACCCGTGTGGTTGATAACAGAGTTGGCAATGAGACCAAGCAAGCCGTGGTGGCCTATGAGGCCTTCTACCAGCGCACATTTGCAGAACAGACGTATGACTCCTGCAGCCAAGTGCAGTTTCCCTCGACGGCCTCCACAGTTGTGGGCATCATGTGCGGTGTTTATGGCTCGGTCTTCTGCAATGCTCAGCGCTGGCTAGACTACCAGGGGAACACAGATAATAACTTTGCACCCCTGGATATCACCTTCCATCTAGTGGAGTCCAGCCAGAACCCAGGAAGTGGGATACAGCCTCTGGACGGTGAGATTCCATCCTGCAATGAGCCCCTGGGAGAAAACCAGCAAGCCTGCAGCTGCTTGGACTGTGCTGCTTCCTGCCCTGTCATCAACCACCCATCACCCCTGGACGCCACTTTCCGCCTGGGCAGCATGGCAGGTGGGCTGGTCCTTATCATAATCCTCTGCTCGGCCTTTGCTGTACTTACCATCTTCCTTGTATGGTCCCGCCTGGCCTCCAAAGGTTGCATGGGTAGGACACGAGACCCTAAGGCAGACGCTAGCTTCTCGGACACGCTCAGCCTCTCCACCCATACTCTTCTTGCCAAGTTCTTCCAGAAATGGGGCACATGGGTGGCCTCATGGCCAGTGCCTATTCTGTTGGTGTCCATAGCTGTGGTGGGGGCCTTAGCAGGAGGCCTAGCCTTTACACAACTAACCACTGATCCCGTGGAGCTGTGGTCAGCCCCCAACAGCCAAGCTCGGAAGGAGAAGGCGTTCCACGATCAGCATTTTGGCCCCTTCTTCCGAACCAACCAGGTGATCTTGACAGCCCCTCAACAGCCCACCTATATGTATGACTCTCTTCAGCTGGGGCTCAAGAAATTCAGTGGGATCCTGAACGAGACACTGCTCCTGGAGCTGTTGGAGCTGCAGGAGAAGCTGAGGCTTCTCGAGGTGTGGTCACCGGATGACAAGCGCAACATCTCCCTGAAGGACATTTGCTATGCCCCCCTCAAGCCAGACAACCCCGGTCTGTCTGACTGCTGCATCAACAGCCTCTTGCAGTATTTCCAGAGCAATCGTAAAAACCTGCTGCACACCGCCAACCAGACGGTCAACGGGAAGACCTACCACCTGGACTGGAGGGACCACTTTCTCTACTGTGCCAAGTGAGTCCGACACTGCGGCTCTGGGGGAAGGGTGCTGTGGTCCAGAATCCCTGCCCAGGGGACCCCGCATGACTGTGAGTCTCAGTCTCTGGGCTACAGTGCATCATTTCTCTCTGTGGTCATTGGCTTAGCTCTCGCAAGTCATTGGCTTAGCTCTGTGGAGCAGACTGCATATGGCCATCAGAGCCTCTCCACCCCAATTTCACTCAGTCTGCCAGTGGAGCTCCTGACATCTAGGGAGCATCTTTGCACGTTATTGGTTTGAGTGTTACAATCTGATGGCCCAGCTCACCTGTGTGCTTGCTATGTTACTCTTGCCTCTGTGCCAAGCTGGGCACAGGCCAGTTGGGCCATCAGCAACCCATAAAATACCCTGGGATTGGGGCAGAGACAGGAGGGACTCAGGCCCCACGAGCTGAGGTCAGGTAACCTTGTACAAGCCGCTGTCCCATGCCCTCACACAGTTTGGGGTTTGGTCCCTGGCTGGGCCCACTCTGCTGTGGTGCAAACAAAATGCCAATGATGCCATTGGACCTTAGGATCGAACGTAAAGGTTCAAGAGTCCCTACCGTGGAGGGAGTATGTAAGCAGACAGCAGTGAGACCCTTAAGGTTGGAATGAAGCAGAGGGCCTTAGAAGTTCTAGGGACTTTACACAATCAGACGAGAGACTGAAGAACCCAAAGAGCTCTGCTTTGGGTAAAGGTTATATCTATCGACATTACCTTGTGAGAAGTTAAAACTGACAAAGGACAGAATATTTATTAATTCTTAACAAGCAACAATAATGAGTCCATTACGTGTTGACACAAATAATGTTTTAATGAAAAATCATTATATTTTCTAAACAAAAGCACTGTATTTTTCCCCCCCAAAATAATGCTTTGCATCTTTGCAAATTTCCCTGAAGTGTCTGAAGTCTATCACTGAACTGTGGTACTCTGTATACTTAAGGGCCAGTGAGGGTTAAAAAGACAAATAGCATCTATTGTTAGCATGAAAAATAGTTTTGAATAGCCCAGTCCACGGAAAGGCCCTCCAGCACCACACCTTGAGTACCCACGAGTTAGAAGAGAGTCAGGCCTCTCAGTGCCCTCCCTTCACCCCTTGGGCGAGCCCAAGTTTGGGCTGTTTCCCAGAGTCTGGGCTTCTGGCTCTCAGAACTGACAAGTCAGGGAGGAAGCTCCAAGCCCGGTTCACAGTCTTCTCACTCAATTTATTTACATTTTGGGTGGTTCTCTTGGGTTATTTGACTATCCTCATTTCATAGACAGGAAAACTGAGGCTTAGATGCGTGTGTGAGCTGCTCAAGGTCACACAGCAGCCAGCACTCCCATGACATTTGGTGACCAGCTTGCTCAGAGAACTTCATCCACATATGTGAAATGCACTTTCAGAAAGGGCCCAGTTGCAGGGTAGAGACTTCCCCAAGGTAAGGGGCTGATAAACTGTCCACAGGAAAGGAAGAGATCCAAACTTAGGGCCTAGAGAGTTCAAGCTGGCAGGAAGCCTGAGGGCAGTAGGAGGCCCAACATGGCTCTCTCAGATGCTGCCACCAGACTGCCAGGGCTCTGGCCCCACCCTGGGGGAATCTGTGTGTGATACTCACCCACTTTCCTCACCTGGGGATGACTTGATGATGGAGCCTGGAGAGCTGGGCTGGTGTGAGGGGAGAGAGTGCTCAGGCCGCCCCTGGTCAGGGAAACTGCGATCTACTCTGGGTTGGGCTGTGAGATTTTGTTGCCAGAAATGATTCTGACCTGGGAGTTAGTTGACGGTGCTGTGAGCCTGGGGTGGGGTGGGTGATGGGCCCAAGCCAGCTGGCGTGGCCAGGTAAACTACCTCCCTATTTTCCCAGTGCCCCAGCCTCCTACACAGATAGCACAAATCTGAGACTGAGCTGCATGGCTGACTACGGAGCCCCTGTCTTCCCTTTCCTTGCCGTGGGGGGTTACCAAGGTAAGCTAGATGGCTCTGGAGAAGGCTACTGAGGGGGAGGTAGTGGTCAGGAGTAATGGGTAGGAGAGTAAGTGAAGTGACAGGATTTTCCACTGCCTGGGAGTGGCCAGGTTTGTCGGGGGACTTCTAGAGGGCTCCCAGACCTGCCCTACCCCACCTCTTTTCTCAGAATGCGCTGCTCAGAATGTGGTTTTGTACCTGGGCCCGATGGCCTTGTGTTGGCTGAGAGAAGGAAGTGGGGTGAGGGAGTTAGAAAATGATTAGGAAAATGGGGGAGGAGTTGAAGTGGAAGGGGGGGGCAATGGAGGGAGTGCGGAAGGGGAGGCAGGGACAGTTGGAGTGGGTGAGTGGAGGCAGGGCTGGAGGGTGACTGGAGGGTGGCTGAGCATTTCTTATACTAGGGAACAACTATTCTGAGTCGGAAGCCCTGATCATGACCTTCTCCCTCAACAATTACCCTTCTGGGGACCCGCGGCAGGCCCAGGCTAAGCTCTGGGAGGAGGGCTTCGTGAAGGAGATGAAAGCCTTTCGGAGTCGGACAGCTGGCAAGTTCCGGGTCACATTCATGGCAGAGGTAGGGGCTGCAGAGTCCCCTCATCTGGGGAGAAACCCAGGTGGCTTTGGCTGGGTTCCTGTGTCCCGCCCCTGACTTCACCCTTCTTCACCCTGACCTTGCGCCAGTGACCACCTGTCAAGGAGAACAAGGTGATGTGACTGCCATTCTGCAACCTTGCTGAAGCTTACCGTGGGTCACACAGTTAGTGCCCACTGGCCAAGTCTTTTGAGCTGGGGGGTTGGGTGTGTGTCCACAGCGTTCCCTGGAGGATGAGATCAACAGCACCACCGCTCAGGATCTGCCCATCTTTGCCATCAGCTACATTGTCATCTTCCTGTACATCTCCTTGGCTCTGGGCAGCTACTACAGTTGGGACAGAGTGCTGGTGAGAGATGAGAGGGATCCACTGAGGTGGGGGCTGGCCTTGGGGGGAGGTTCTAGAAACTTCCTAGTGAGAGCATCTCAAAATAGCAAAGTGAGAACACCCAGAGTGGATCTTCCAGAGGGTAAGACTTTGAAGTTTTGTTTCAAAAGGTCACACAAGTTTTCACCCTGTTCCCTTTTCATTCTGTTTTCAATCAGTTTCATGCAAAGTCGATTAAGATGTCTTACGATATAGCAGGTCATGGGAACCTGCCCTTAGGGGAATGATTCCGCAGAGTGGCTTGAACACTGAGTGCCGCCAGTATGTGTGGGCACTGAGCAAGCTCACCTGCTCCCCTTCTCTGCTTGGAATGAGAGGGTGTATCTTCAGCTAGGGGCTGAGCCTGGTCCCGTTGCAGGTGGATTCCAAAATCACGCTGGGCATCGGAGGAGTGGTCGTGGTGCTGGGATCGGTCATGGCTTCCATGGGCTTCTTCTCCTACCTGGGCGTCCCCTCCTCTCTAGTGATCCTTCAAGTGGTGCCTTTCCTGGTGCTTGCAGTGGGTGCAGACAACATCTTCATCTTTGTTCTTGAGTACCAGGTAAGAGGCAGGAATTCTGACCCCTCACTCCCAGACACAACCTTGTGTTGGTTGGCTGGACTTTTTCTTTTCCCTGTCATATCTCTGTCTCAGGTTGGCATTATTTATTTATTTACAATGTTCACTTTCTTTTCTAGGTGTAGTCCCCATAGAGTTTCCACCACCAAGTCACCCGTGCACCATCACCATAATCCCTTGTGCTCTTCTCATCCCAGCCTTGATCCCACTCTCTCCCTCTTCCCTGCAGATGACTCTGATTTGTTGTTGTCTGTTTATTTTTGTTTTGTTTTGTTATTTTTCCCCCTTGATACCCTATCATCCTCCTATAAGTGAGACTGATATTTTTCTTCTTCCTTCTGACTTATTTCACTGAGCAAAATCCCTTCAAGTTCCAGCCATGTTTCTGTGAATGGCTCTAGTTTACCTTTTTTGATTGTTGAATAATATTCCATTGTGTATATGTACCACATTTTCTTAATCCAGTCATCTATTTTTGGGCATTTGGGTTGATTCCATGTCTTACCTATTATAAATAATGCTGCGATAAACATGGGGGTGCATGCATTCTTTTGAATTAATGTTTCTGTGTCCTTTGGGTAAATCCCTAGGAGCAGGATTGCTGGGTCATATGGTAGCTCCATTTTTAGCAGATTGAGTAACCTCCATACAGCTTTCCATAGATGTTGGACCAATTTACATCCCCACCAGCAGTGTAGGAGGGTTCCTTTTCACCACGTCCTCGCCAACAGTTGTAGTTGCTAGTTTTTTTAAAATATGAGCCATTCTTATTGGCATCAGCTGGTATCTCATGGTGGTTTTAATTTGCATCTCCCTGATTATGAGGGATGTTGAGCATTTTTTCATATGCCTATTGCCCATTTGCATTTCCTCTTTGGAGAAATGTCTTTTAAGTTCTTCTTTGCTGGACTTCTTACAGACTCTTCCATTTGTTCATGTTTACAAGTCCTGTAGAAAACAGAGTGCTTGGCGTCTATCTTCTACACAGATGCATTCATACTGTACATGTCACCTGACTGCCAGCCGTCAGCCAGGCAGCACTTCAGAGCCACCTCCAGTGCTCCATGGCATTTCCTAGAGGGACAAGTTAGAGTTCACTTAAGCTCTCCTACTAGTGAGCAGTTAGGGTTCCCGTGATGTGTTGTAGCAAAGATGTTACATCCTCCTGACATACACCAACTGTTTCTCCAGCAGTCCCCAAGAAGTGGAAGATATGGCAGAGCATTGTTTGCAGGGTCTTCTGCCAATTGGGAGAGGTTGGGGCCGATTCCCAAGCCCTGGCTGGGTCTTTGGCAGTGCCTGGAGGAGCTCCCTGATGGCCTGTGAGAGAGAAACTCCTAGACTGAAGCTGGAACCTCTTTGTTCTGTCCCACACAGAGGCTCCCTCGTTTGCCTGGGGAGACGCGGGAGGCCCACATAGGCAGAGCTCTGGGCAGAGTGGCCCCCAGCATGCTGTTGTGCAGCCTCTCAGAAGCCATTTGTTTCTTTCTGGGTGAGTCTGGGCAGCCTTCTCCCCTCCAGGCGCTGGGAGTCCTTAAAGGGAGCGGGCAAGGCCACACCCTTTCCTCTGTATGCTGTCTGATCAGGGGGCCCAGGCCTTGAGATTCACTCCTGCCCCCACAGTCAGAGCGCCCTGACAGACCTCTCTCCCACACGCCAGGGGCCCTGACTTCCATGCCTGCGGTGAGAACCTTTGCCCTGACCTCTGGCTTTGCGGTGATTCTTGACTTCCTGCTGCAGATGTCGGCCTTTGTGGCCCTGCTTTCCCTGGACAGCAAGAGGCAGGAGGTAGGGCTGTAGGTAGAACGGGAGACTGGCCCTTGATCCCCTTCTTGGCTGGGAAAAGGGATGGATTCACTTCACGGAGAAAGCTCAGAGAGTGGGATTAGGGACAAGAACACTGTGCTGGAATGTTTGTGCTATGTAGTCCCTCATTGCATAGAAAAGTAATTTCCTTTTGGGAATGTGATCAAACCTCTGAAAGTATATAAGATTAAGAAATAAAATATAAAGTAGAGTTTGGACAGAGAGCCATTGTTTCTGTGATGGTGCAAGATTCAAAGACATTTCATCAAGATAGGGAATAGCGGTATGCACATGTGCCCTTGGTGAAGCACTGGCACAGGCTACCCTTGAACAGTGGCAGTCCCACAGGAGGGAACTGGCTCCTGGGGTGTGCTTTGGGACCACGCTGAGGGGCTGCCTCTCTTCAGGCCTCCCGGATAGATGTCTGCTGCTGTGTGAGAACCAAGAAGTCCACTCCCCTTGGCCAAAACGAGGGAGTCCTGCTCAAATTCTTTCGCAAGGTCTACGCTCCAGTTCTGCTGCACAAGGTCACCCGTGTGGTTGTGGTAAGTGGGGGAAGAGGAGATTTAGGGGGTACCTTGCATCACCTAGGGGCAGATGGATTTGTTAAGCATTGAACTTCACTTTGCCCTTCATTGGAGAAGTTGAGCTTTTGCCCAGGTCTAGGTGCTGAAGCATGGTGGGCAGGGGAAGTGAGAGGGGCTGGGAGGTTGGGACTCAAGTCTGCCCAATACCCCAACACCCTTGTCAGACCCAAATTGGGAGACGGTGAGGGAGCTGTTGTGCAGGGAGACTCACATGGCTGTTCCCCTCTCAGGTGCTGCTGTTTGTAGCCCTGTTCGGAATGAGTCTCTATTTCATGTGCCAAGTCAATGTGGGTCTGGACCAGGAGCTAGCTCTGCCCAAGGTAAGTCGTGCCCTGTGACCTCAGGTGGGTGCCCTCCCTTCCTTCAGTCCCCTGGAATTCAGGGAACAGTGTACAGCAGGTGGGGCTGCATTGACCCAGGGTGTGGGGGGTGGTGGGGACTACTCACTGCTATGGACCGAGGGAGGGGAGCCACGAGGACTCCAACCCTGGACACAGGAGCTGACTGTCCAGACAGAGTGGCCAACAACTCATTGAGTGCCTCCCTTCTCATGGGCACCCCACATTCTCAGACCTGAACTCCACAGCCTACATCATAGCAGGGTCCACTAGTAGATATCCAGAGACCCCCATGGCTTGAGGGGTCTGAGATGCTCCTGGGTGGAGGAGAGGTCTCCACCCAGGACAAAGGAGGTCTGAGCCTAAGTAGGATTTGCAGAGGCGGGCACTGAGGTGACAGAACGGATTGATGGGAGGCAGGAGAGAATCACAGAGCATTTCCTGGGTTTGGGAGTGACAGTGGATGTGGGAGTGACAGTGGGTGTGGGACAGGAATGGGGACTGAGCCAACAGCTGGACATGCTTTGACAGGAACCATATATCAAGGAGATTGGCCTCTCACTGCTGGTCTAATGCATGACCAGAGGTGGTGTGGGCTGGTGCTAGGGAGAACAGATGGTACACAGGAAACACTCTGTGTTCAGGCTTCTCAATAGAGTACAGAGTGGGAACTCGGACATACGGATCACCTTTCTTGGGGGTGGAAATGGAGGTTTGAGTGGAGGACCTGAGTATGGGAAGGAGTCCTTGAATGAGCAGTGGGAACGGAGCTGGGTGTAACTGGGCATCTCAGCTGGGGTAAGCCTCAGGATCATGGAAGGAAGAGGAGGGAGGAGAGTGGACAGCCAGGATGGCATCTTCCAGCCACTACAGGGAACAAGAGAAGGTGGCATAGCCAGCAGCAGTCTAGAATGACCATGCCACCAGAGGGCTCTTGGGGCTGCAGGGCCAAGGAGAAGTGGTCCCCAGTGCCTCAGAGAGGGTCTCAGAGGCCTGGTGGGCTGAGCTGATGAGCAAGTAGGAAGGAAGTGATGGGCTGCCAGACCCTACTGAAGTTTTATATTTAGGACCTTTTATTTTTCTTTGGGGGACATTTGTTTGTTTAAGCATTTTATTCCTTTTTTTATTATGCTAAAGTATATATAAACTTGCCATGGTAACTATATTTTAGTGACTTCAAGTCACATTAAATAATTACATTGTTCAGTCATCACCACCATCCATCCCCATAACTCTCTCATCTTGCGATACTGAAATTATGTACCCTTCTCTGATCCATTAAGAGTATTATGTGTAATCTCCATGAGTTTGTAAATTTTACTGTTTTCTTTTTTATTATTGATTTTTAATTTCATCTTTCTCTGGTAAGAAGTGATTTGTCATACAATATGTATTTGTTATAGTGTTGAGATTAAGTAAGACCTAACATATGGTTTATTGTGCAGAATGCCCCATGTGTGACTGAGGAGACTGTGTAATTTTTTGTTGTTGTATGGAGTGTTCTGTGTTTGTCTATTAGATCTGTTGGTTCATTGCGCTATTCAAGTCCTTTGTTTCCTTACTTATTTTTTATCTGGGTGTTCTATCCATTAATGAGAGTGGGAATTGAGCTCTCTTACTATTATTATAAAATGTTCTATTTCTTCCTTCAGTTCTGTTGATTTTTGCTTTATAAATATCTATCATTATATACATAAATGTTTCTACTTGATATATTGAATGTTTTGTTAATATATAATGTTCTCTGTGTCTTGGACACTTTTGTCTGATATTAGTATAGCCACCTTTTATCTCTTTTGGTTATATATATCTGCATGGAATATCTATTTCTATCTTTCCACTTTTTGTCTGGTTATTTTGGATCTCAAATGAGTCTGTTAGATCATGATTTTTTTAAAAAAAATTTAAATTTATGCATATAAGAGCTGGGGTACAGGCCAGAGTGTTGGGAGGTGAGAGGATTCACCAGAGACAGAGTGGGGAGCAGAACAGGCAGATCAACTGAAATATACTGCTGAGGGGAGCAGCAGGCAAGGCAGGAGAGGTCTGCTGCGCCATGTGGGTCCCGTCCTGGCTGGGGATTGAACTCGCACTGCTGTGCTGTGAATGCTTCACAGTGAGGCGCTCAACCCACTGTGCCACCAGGGAGGCCCTGTTAGATCATGTTTTTTTTTTTTTAAGATTTATTTATTTATGCATACAAGATCTGGGGTACAGGCCAGAGGTGTGGGGGGTGAGATGATCCACCAGAGATATAGTGGGGGAGCAGAACAGGCAGATCAACTGAAATACACTGCTGAGGGGGCAGCGGGCGAGGCAGGAGAGGTCTGCTGTGCCATGTGGGTCCCCTCCCTGGCCGGCGGCAGGGCTCGAACTCGTGCTGCAGTGACTGAGGTTTGCTTCACAGTGCGTTGCTTAACCCACTGCGCCACCAGGGAGGCCCTAGATCATGTTTTTTAAACCCATCCTGCCATATAACTTTTGGTTAATGAGGTTAAGCTATTTACATACCATGTTAGTCCTGATAAGAAGAGACATTTGCCATTATGCTATTTTTTTCCCACATACTTATGGCTTCCTGTCTTTCATTTCCTTTATTACTAACTTCTTTTGTATATAGTTGATTTGTGGTGGGGAAATTTAAAAATTCCTCTCTCATTTCCTTTTGTGTATATTCTATAGCTGTTTATAAAGCTATAAACACTAATTTGAATTTATGCTAGCTTAACTTCAATAGTTTACAAAAAACCACTGTTCCTATACAGCTATTGTATCTGTCTCCATAATTGCTATCACAAATTTACATCTTCAGCATTGTGTGTCCAAAAAATAGACTAATTAATCCTTATGTATTAGTCTTTTAAGTCATGTAGAAATTAGACACAAAGTGCCAAACCAAAGTTAGAATAATAGCTTTTATAATTATCTGTGTTTTTACCTTTACTAGATATCTTTACTTCTTCATGTAGCTTGGATTTACTGTCTAGTATCCTTTCATTTTTAACATGAAGGGCTTCCTTTAGCATTTCTTGCTGGGAAGGTCCTGTGGTAGCGAATCCATTCTGTTAAGGAAATTACTCTGGCCTGTAACCCAGGCTATGAGAGGATAAACCAGGTGGTCCTCAAGGATTTCTGGAGACCAGGTGCTAGATTTATATGCATTTGGATCCAGACATGGATCTTTCTCCAAAAATCTGAGCCCCAAACAAAGGCTGGGAATTCCTTTTTACTTTACTATCTCTACATTGCTACCTGGGTGAAAAAACATACAAACCATGTGTTTGCAGGCTAGCTCCCAGAGGAAAGGGGGAGTTTTGCAGGGAGGTAATTTTCCAAGGACACAGACCAGCCTGACCTGTGATCTGCAGCTCTGTTTAGGAGTGCAGAGACCGGGCTATGAATCTGACTTGGTAACTACACCTGCATTGGTATGCTAATTGCACTTAGGCTAACCTCTGTGACTGGGGAGGCAGCTCCAGTCCATTGCCCAGCAATATTTGTCCTACAATTCAATATTTATTTATCTGAAAATATCTTAATTTCTCTCTCTGCTTTGAAGAACAGTCTGCCAGGAGTAAGATTCTTGTTGACAGGCCTCCCTCCCCATGCGCCTCACCCTTCAGCACTTTGATATACAAACTCACTACCTTCTGGCCTCCAAGGGTTCTGATGATTAATGTGCTTATAATCTTTTTTTTTTAAAAAAGATTTATTTATTATGCATACAAGCACTGGGATACAGGCCAGAGGTGTGGGCGGTGAGAGGATCCACCAGAGACAGAGTGGGGAGCAGAACAGGCAGACTGACTGAAGTACACTGCTGAGGGGAGCAGTGGGCCAGGAGGAAGAAGTCTGCTCCACAATGTGGGTCCCCTCCCTGGCTGGCGGCAGGGATCAAACTCGTCCTGCAGTGGCTGCGGTCTGCTTCTTAGTGTGTACTGCGCCACCAGGGAGGCCCAATGTGCTTATAATCTTAATGGGGATCCTTTGTATAATGCAAGTTCCACTCTTATGTTGTCTTTAAAATTCTTTATATCTTTGTCTTTTAACAGTTGAACTGTAAAATGCCTTGGTGTGGTGTCTTTGAGTTTATCCTACTTGAGGATGATTAGCTTCTTGAATGTTTATATTCCTGTTTCATCAAATTTTGGAATTTGGGACCTTTGTTTCTTCAGATAATCTCCGGTTCTTACTCATCTTTTTTTGGGATTGCTTGAAGATATCCTATGGGTTTTTTAGGCTCAATTCACTTTTCATCCTTCTGTTTTCTTTTTTATTCCTTTTTTGATAATTTCATTTGTCCTGTCTTCATGTTTGCTAATTCTTTGATTGCTTCAGTATGTTTTGAATCTCTTTGGTGAATTTTGCATTCACTTATTCTGTGTTTAAGTCCCAGGATATTTTTTATTTTCTCTTTATTGATCATTGCATTTGTTCAAATATTATTTTTTGGACTTTGACCATTCTTATTTTAGCATCTTCAAACTGGTTATTTTAAAGTCTTTGTCTAATTGATCCACCATCTGGTCTTTCTTAGGGACAGAGTCTATTGATTAATTTTTGATCTTGGGTATGGACCATAACTTGCTGATTCTTTGTACATCTTGTGATTTGTTATTGTTGTCATTGTCATTTGAAAAATGGACATTTATGTGGAAATTCTGGAAATAAGACTCCCTCATTCCCCAACGTTTGCTGTTCTTAAAATTTGATTTTTGTTGGTGCCTTTGTGTTAGGGATCAGCCTGAGGCATAAAATTGAAGTTTTCTCAGGTTTTTTCTGAATATATGTCTTTTCCTGAGTATGCCTAGTGGTTGTTTAAATTCCTGTATTTGTTATTGCTTTTGGCCTTCCTATTCCTTAAATGTCTGGCTACCAAAAAGGAGAAAAAGAAGGAAATAAAAAGGAAGATAATAAATCAAATCTCGGGCCTCCCTGGTGGCGCAGTGGGTTAAGCAACGCACTATGAAGCAGACCGCAGCCACTGCAGCACGAGTTCGATCCCTGCCTCCGGCCAGGGAGGGGA
>JAGFMF010011868.1:4399833-4417414 GCA_019455555.1 Galemys pyrenaicus | reverse complement strand
TTTCCATTTCTTTGTATCTTCTTCTATTTCTTTTAGCAATGTTTTGTAGTTTTCTTTGTAGAGGTCCTTCACCTCTTTTGTTAGATTTATTCCCAATTAACTTGGGATTTATACACCTTTCTCCCTGGCTGAAATCTGGACCAATTAAATCACTGTAACTCTCCCATGTGCACATTATGGAATTTATTTCCCTTTGCTAACCCATCTTATGCTGCTTTGAATACTTGTCCAGTCCATGAAGAACTCAGAAGGTGGGGAATTTCCCCTTGCACTCTAACAGTGTGTGTTGTGTCTGGTAATACCACACTGACACAGAAACTGGAGTTAT
Organism: Galemys pyrenaicus; assembly: GCA_019455555.1. Classification (NCBI taxonomy): domain Eukaryota; kingdom Metazoa; phylum Chordata; class Mammalia; order Eulipotyphla; family Talpidae; genus Galemys; species Galemys pyrenaicus. Next base: position 4,417,086 of record JAGFMF010011868.1, on the reverse strand, counting down.
GGAGCAAACTGTTCTGGCAGGATGCTGCTGAGAAGGAAGAACCTGGCCTTTTTATTTAAGGAGTGATTTTACAGGGTCAATTACCAGGAGAGAGGACAAAGAGAAAAAGTTTAGGAGGAAGGAATGTATGTTTAGGTTATCTGCACTTAAGGGGAAGTCTGCTGGTCGAATTAGATTTACAGTCCAGTTTTGAAGATTAAAATCAGGCTTCTGACTCCTGTTCCTGGTTCCAATCTTGCTAACAAGGCATTCTGCTGATGAACCTGTGGGACACAAAGTTACCTATCAGCAGCTCCCCAGAAGTTCCTGGTCATGCCTCAGGACATTTACTCATTGTCCCAGAAGATTAAGCAATCTGCTCTAGTTTAATTTAAGAGGTGCCTCTGCAAGGTCAGTAGTTAATTGATTGATTGGGCCAAATGGACTTTGTATTGATAAGGCTGCACTGCATAGCCAAAATGGTGGCTTAAGCAGCTCTTTCATTCTAGCAGATCCATAAATGGGAAAGTGGTGGTGGTTAAGACTTGATACCTTAGCCGGAATCAAGGTGATGAGATGACTGTATCTTAGTGTGCTTAGGCTGCCATAACAAAAGTACCACCAGACAGGGTGGATTAGAGAAATCTGTTTTCTGACAGTTCTGGAGTCATTCAAGATTAAGGTACTGCCAGGTTTGTAGAATTACTTGGCCTTTCTTCTATGACTTGGCCTCATCTTCACAGAAGATAGTGCGATATCTCTTCCTCTTCCTATAAGGACACCAGTCCTATTGGACCAAGGGCCCACACTATGACTTCATTTAATCTTAATTACTGCTCTAAAGACTCCATCTCCAAATGTAATCACACTGAGGGGCCAGGACTTCAACATATGAATGTCGGAGTAGGGTGGGAAGAGGGGGCCCTCTTCAGTCCACAACAGGTATCAAACTCTACTAGTACACATTGAATGCTTTACTCCCTTACACTTGTAGTTTAAAAAGTTGTCAGTTTCACTTAAGAATGTTGGATGATGCATTAAAGTTATTACTTTTTTGTATTTTGACACTTATGAACAAGTCTTTTAAATATTCTGTGTGGACGGAGGGGTGGGCAAAGACGGGGATGAGGGCATAAAGAGCACAAGGGACTGAAGTGATGGTGCATGGGTGAAATGGTGGTGGGAACTCCCTGGGGACTACAAATGATGTCAAATACAATTAAATAAATCTAATAAAAAAATTAAAAAATAAATATTCTGTGTGATGGAAAGAGGTGTACACATAAAACATTTGATATTTCAGTGTAATTGTTGCTTGAGGCAAAGCACTTGTAAATTTCTTTTCACGGAACACTATTTTTATTTGAAGGAGTGACAGAATGAAGTGAGCTTGTCACTTCAAGGAAGACAATTGATAGCATTTATTGCCAATAACAAAGTTCAAGTTTTCAAGCAAAATTTAGAATTTTTGAAAACATGCATCCTGTCCCTATGAGCTTCCCAGTAATTATAGTCTCCATGGACAAGTTCAGCAGTGATACTAAGTTTTTGATCTTATAAAGAAATGTGTGAACATTTGGGAAAGCTGCATAACTCAGTGGACATTTTCAAAGGACCAATGCATGACAAATGCAAAATTAAGTATATAAAAGATCCATTCAAAGAGCAGGATAGAGAAATAGATGTTAATATGACAAAGTGTTGGGCACACAATCAAGGGATCTCACACTCTAAAAGGGGGTCCAGGCACCTGCCATCCAAAGGCAAAGGAAGCATATTCTTAGTGTGATAGAATTTTAGTAAAATTAGTATGCATAGAGAGAGAAGAAAGGATATTCCTAATAAAATTCTGAGAATTATCCATCCTCTTGTGGGCAAATGTGCAGTCAAACAGGTTGGCCAGAAAGCTTGTCACCAGTCCAAGGTATCTTCTGGTAGAGAACATAAAAAAGGGTTAGGCAGTTCCCAGAATGCTGGGACAAAAGGAGAGATGTAAAAATCAAAATCAAAATCCAAATTAAGATAATGGCTGCCATTGTGTCTGCCAAAGACGGCTTCCCATGGGCCTCTTGGCCTGTGTCTCTTCATCTACATGTTTTTCCTCCAAGTCCCTGGGTGCAATTGAAACTGGAGAGGCAAGAGCATGGGCTGCCTGTCTTCCTTGTTATACAGGTGTATCTGGCCACCCCATTCTGCCTATAATCCCTAGTAGCAAACCAGCTCAGAATGTCTGGTTCATGACATACTAGGACTAGTACTCCAAAGTGGCTGCATGGAAGTGGGAACAGGGAAAATGGTACCTCCCTTTCATGGATGTGTACCTATAAGATACGTAGGAAAAGTTTATTGATATGGTCTTAGATTCCACATTGCAATTAACCTTTAAGAAATTGTAATTGGGGTCCACCCCGGTGGTGCAAGGGGTGAAGCACCGCACTATGAAGCATCTGCAGCCACTGCAGCATGAGTTCTATCCCTGGCCAGGGAGGTGACCCACATGGTGCAGCAGACCTCTCCTGTCTCACCCACTGCTTCCCTCAGCAGTGTATTTCAATCAATCTGCCTGTTCTGTTCCCTACTCTGTCTCTGGTGAATCCTCTCACCCCCCACACCTCTGGCCTGTACCCCAGTTCTTGTATGCATAATAAATAAATCTTTTTTAAAAAAAGAAACTAATTGAACTCAATGTCTGGGCTGACACTGCCAATAAAGAGGGCATAAAGTACAACTATTTATTTCCTAGTGACAAGAAAAGGAGACAGTGAAAGTAACATTTCCAAAGAAACTGTCTTGTAGAAGGGGCAGTGAATGAAGTTACATAGTATTGCTTAGTGTTAGGGGGTCTTCTGGTTTCTACTCCTTTCAGTCAGTGTCATCAATCATTCCTTATTGTCAACTGCAGAAAAACATACCTTTGGGGACGTGAAAGTTTGTTATATATATGATTCTTATCTCATCTAGGTTTTAATTATGGGCAAGTAGCTGTGTACAAGGTGATCTATGCCTATAACCTGGACCAACAGGAAAAATTCCTTAACTCTTAGTAACCCTGTGCTTACAAAACCACCACTTGTTGAGTTTTAATGTAGTTTCAAAAATAATTCTGACATTTATTTGAAAATTAAAATATTCCTATTTCCAACTACTAGCTGTGTGAGACTGGGTTTTTCTTATGCTTCAATCAAAACAATATACTGTAATGCAATGAATACAGAAATGTATCTTTGTGTCTTCTATTAAGCCATACCTTAATGAGATTTGTAGGAATATAAAAGTTTTATATTCAAAGCAATTCTTCTATTGCTTTGAAGAATATTAATTTTTCATTAAAATGTTAACATGTAATATGCTTTTTTATAGCTGTTTAAAAATGAATGTTTTTAAGTTTTCTGTCTTAATTTCTAACATGGTAACTTTCAATAAGCATAACCCGTGCAATAAAGGTTCCTTGCAGTCTTCAATAATTTTAAGAAGGTAAATGGGTTCGCAATCTCAAAAGCTTCAGAACTATAGTTGTAGGATAATTTATCTAAGTTCGACTTTATTTATAATTCATGAGAGCCCATACATTATGAAGATATGTTAACTTGTAGAGTTTAGTTCAGAGAGATGCAAATCAATTCCATCCACCAGAAAAGATACCTTTACAGTTCTGTCATTTTGTGCGACATCAGTTAGCTCTATATACAACTGAACAATCTTACTGTAATATTTTCTCAACATGTCTGTAAATAGTACCTCCAAATGCTCTGTGAAGCAGTTTCTACCACACAGCACTAGTTATTTTGTTAAAATGTTAAAAAAATCTAAGGTGTTCATTATACATTTGCATGAATTATTTTAAAATTTTTGAAGATCAAACTGTGACGACACTAAAAAATGATTATATGACACTTAGTTGCCTATCCTGTGCACATGCATACTACATAAAGGTGTATTTCAGGACTGCATACCTGATACATACCTGGGTCTTTCCACTCAAAATTCGAGCATGCGCTCACCTCATTTTCTTTTATTCACGCACGCACCGTAAACTTAAGAAAACGCACAACTGGCAAACACACATTCCCTCTCTGACCACCTGCAGAAGCTCTCCAAAGACGCCCAGGCGTGAATGTATCCACAGAGCTCAGTAGCTGGACAGCCACGTGACAGCCCGTCCTGATCACGCGAAGCTACCACCACTTTTCCGCCCACTTTCAATATGGCCTCTAGGCGCCCTCAGTCCTGCAGCCCGGGTTCTCCTTCGTCTAGAAGTCCTTGGGGGTTCATGTCAGCTCCTTAGTGAGGGCACTCAAGAAAGCTGGTGTAGCGAGGCGGGGCTGTTCAAGTGCAGCTGCACCGCGGGTGCCGAACTAGCGCGGACCGGAAGTTTCACGGGAGCGCAGGCCAACGGAGCCGTTAGCTCAGCGCGCCGGAAGTGGCCGCGTCAGGGCCGAGCCCGCAGTGAGCAAGCTTCCCTGCGGGCCGGCTACGCCATGGAGTCCGGAGCGGCCGAGCTGTATGATCAGGCCCTGCTGGGCATCCTGCAGCACGTGGGCAATGTCCAGGACTTTCTGCGCGTGCTCTTCGGCTTCCTTTACCGCAAGACCGACTTCTACCGCCTCCTGCGCCACCCGTCCGATCGCATGGGCTTCCCGCCCGGGGCTGCCCAGGCCCTAGTGCTGCAGGTGAGGGTAGGGTAGGGGAGGCCCCATCCGCGCATCCCGGCCACTAGTCGGAGATCACCCACTTGGGCATTACGGTCGCGACCGCCCTCACTCGTGCTTTTCGTCCTGCCTCTTGAAACTCCCACCTGCGTCTCCAGTCCCAGGAGTCCGCCTCTAACGTTTTGTCCCTTCACTCTCGGCCTCAGTTGCATTCTCAGGCGCTTCCCTGGACCTGCCTCCTGCGGCCGGCCGGGACTGGAATAAGCTGAAACGCTAGTTAGATCTAGTTACTCTTGTGTGGGAGTGGGACTGGCTTTCGAGCACTCCTGTCTGACACCCGAGATACTTAGGAGTCAGGAGTAGTAACGGGAATCTCGCTTAGAGCTCTGTAAAGTTCCCTTCAGAGCAAAATCCTTCGTGGTGTCCAGGGCTGCTAGTCAGGGAATGAAAACCATACGGGCCAAGGGGATGGGGTTACAAAGACTAGGTGTGTAAGGGAGAGTGTTGAGGGGTGGGTGTGGTCCCTTACTTGAAATGTGACTTCCTCGATCAAAGACAGTCTTCGTAGTACTTACTAAATTTTCATTTGACATCTGTATATCCCAAGTTAAATTTAATGTATGCTTGAGATGCTGTTAATGCTTATTCAGTGAAGTTGACTTTGGAATGTAAAAAGCAAGTATTACAGTATGTATTTGCACACTCAGCTGCCACAGGCATTGGCGATGCTTTGGTGATGTGGAAGGTAAAGTAATGGTTTCTGTCCTTGTTACACTTAATGTTAAGAGAGCTAGCACAGAAAGCAATAGAGGTGTGACAAAAACCAGTGGAAGGAAAGATAAAAATGATTGTTGAGAAGTTAAGATCGACTTTGTAGGGGACTTGAGACTTTGATGGGATGGAAAGGAGGTACTCAGTCAAGCATTGAGCTAAGAACCTGAGAAGATAGACATGCTGATGATACCTCCTGTAGCTCTTCTAGAACTTCACAATTTATTATGTAGATTGCTTTTGGATGTCTGCTACAGGTTGTGGTTGGTTAGGTATTTTCCTCAGCCCCTGCTTGGAGAAATAAAAGCAAAAAGTGTGGTCAAATGAGGGGATGGACTTGGGATTAAATTTTATTTATTTGTTTTGTTTGTTTGTTTATTTATTTGCCACACTCACCGCAGCTGTGCTGGGACTAAATTTTAGAACTTAAGACCTTTCCTCGTCTTATCAGTGAGTAATTGCCATCTGAGTAATGACTTTGAGCAGGAGCTTATGGTAATTTAATGCTTTCATGGAAGTACCAGAGAAAAATAGGTAAGATTGACTTGTGTGGCACATGAGGGTGCCGATTTAACGTGGCTAACCCATTTGACCAAACTCATCATAGGACTGGAACTGAAATTTCATTTTTCTGATTCCAGGTCTTTCTGTTTTATTATTTGACCTTCCCATGGAAGAGTAGGAACTTTTGTCTAAGGTGATTGTAACTTGCAGAAAAGATGTAGAAGAAAAAGAAATCTTTACTTAGCACCTAGTATATATTGACTATTAAGTTAGGTGTATATTCTGGGATGTTCTCTTGTTTCTTTCTTTCGCAACTGGAAAGGCTGGTCTTTGCCCTTGTTTTACAGGTGAACAGACAGAATTAATCCATTCATTTATCTGTCTATACAATACCTGTGTTCCAGGCACTTGTACATGTTAAGACTTCGTGACCAGTTTAATGAACTGCGATACAGGGCAGAGGAGGGGAGAGATGAATTAAAGATGATCCAGGGGGTCCTCCCTGGTGGTGCAAGGGGTGAAGCACCTCACTATGAAGCATCCGCAGCCACTGCAGCAGTTCTATCCCTGAGTTCTATCCCTGGCCAGGGAGGTGACCCACATGGTGCAGCAGATCTCTTATCTCACCCGCTGCTCCCCTCAACAGTGTATTTCAGTCAATCTGCCTGTTCTGCTCTCCACTCTGTTTCTGGTGAATCCTCTCATCCCCCACACCTCTGGCCTGTACCCCAGTTCTTGTATGCAAGATTTCAAACCTGGGCAACTAGAATAGTAATAGTGCATTATTAATTGAACTGTCACCTGAGTTTTTGGGGGACATGGTTTTAGACAAGTTGAATTTGAGATTGCAGACAGAAGCACCTGCCCCCTAGGCTGTTATAGTCATGTGACTGCATTTTGTGGGAGATGGAGGAATCGGTAATTTGAGGGAGAGACAAAAGCTGAAGGTGGATGACAGCCCCTTTGGGGATGACCCCAGTGAAGGGATGGGAGCAGTGGGAGGTTGGAGGGAAGTGGATGGGGCAGTAAGTTTAACAGAAACCAAGGACAGTTTCCATCAGATGGTTAAGAGGGGTGTATGTTTTCTGTAAGTGATTTCCTACCATCAGCATCATATGAGGAATTTAAACATTCTCTGAGTTTTCTGGCTAGATAGATCAGGGCTGATCCCAAGGAACTGGGTTTTTTTGTTATTGTTCACAGAAGCCATTTGGGTAAAGACTTATAAAGATGAATTTAGTACTATGCTAGTTTTGTGGGTTTGGATATGAGGATATTTGTTAGACTGAATGCCTTGGTGTGGTTTACCTCATAGTGGTGTTAGGTAAACTCCTGAACCCACCTTGCTTTTCTCCTTCTAGGGGTTTTCTTCTCTTCCCTGACTCAGAGACATAAAACCCCTTCCTGTGGCCATTACAAGTTAAGGTGGGTGTTTGGGGTTCTTTTCAGAACACAGGCAAAGAGGGTTTGGATGGAAGTATTGGGCTGCTCCTTTCTGGAACTAGAAGCTTTCCCCTGAAAGTGTAGTCTGTTGGTGTAGTATAAGACTTGTTAGTCTTTTCTTCCTAATTTTAAGGGTTTCCACAATCTGAATGCATAGTTTGAAGTGAGAATCAGTGGGAAAGATACTTATGAAAATTGCATTCCACTCCTAATATATTAATATATTTTAAAAAAAAATAGTTTAGAATGACATTTCATTCATTTCAGTTGATACTCTGTCTACCTGGAGTCCATTTTCAAAAGCTTGCTTAGTGGAAGTCCAGTGTATCCCTCCCAACTTCGGCCATGAGATTCAGGAAAGTGCTCAAGCTAACCCTCTTAAAACTTGTTGAGAAATCTTGGAAAGGTTACTTGGTGGTCACAGAGGTTTAAACTAACTCCATATCCCTGTGATTCTAGAAGGAATGCCACAGTGATATGAGAAGTGAAATAGATGGCAGGTTTGAGGCGGCAGGGGCAGGTAAGGGATTACAAGTCCAGAGTCTGAGGGAGGTCCTAGATGGTAGGTCAGAACCCTTGCTGTTGGGTTTTTGTTTGTTTTTGTGGAGTTAAGATGAAGATCTGGGGCATGAGGAGATGAGTGACTCTTCAGCAAAGGGTTTGATACCATTAAAATGTACGTTAGAGAGCAGTGAGTTGAGTTCAAGGTTCTGAAGTAGAAATGAGTCTGGTGTTATAACCACTTGTTAGCTGTAGAATTCTATTTATTTCCCTTGGAGTGTATCTGTTTTCAGTGCTTGGCGCTTCCTACAGAATTTTTATTTTTTTCATTGACTGGTGGGACCTTGGGCGAATTACTTAACCTCTCTGAGTTTTATTCTTCCTCATCTTTGAAATGTGAGTGGTGTCGTCCTCATAGCATTTTCCTGTGGTTTTGAGAGAATGTAAGAATATTTTGCACAGTTTAGAATATTAATATTCTTTTGTTATTTTCCTGATCAGTGCAGAGAACATTATTTAATATGTTTGCTTTCTAGTTTTTGGAAACTGGTGCCTACCCATTTAATCGTTCATATTTTTAACTTTTAGTAAGATTTTCATAAGAGTACCTTTTGGTTTACAGAAAAATTGAGGGAAAGATAAAGAGAACTGTATACTCCCTGTCCTCTCACACACTCAGGCTCCCTTATTAACATTTCCACTAGAGTGGTACATTTGTTACAATTAGGAGTTAACAATGACACATCATAGTTACCCAAACCTGTAGTTTAAGTTAGTGTTTACTCTTACTGTTGTTTACACCATGGGGTTTGGGCAAATGTATAATGAGGCCCCTCATTTGGTATCAGACAGTATTTTCAGTGTCCTAAAAATTCTTTGTGCTTTGCCTGTTCAGTGCTCCCCACCCCAACCACTGATGTTTTTACTGTGTGGATTTTAAAAGCTTTACCTTTACCAGAATGTCTTGGAGTTGGAATTGGACAGTTTGTAACCTTTTCAGATTGATTCTTTCTCTTATTGGTATTCTTTTAAGCTTCCTCCATTTATTTTCATAACTTGATAGCTCATTTATTTTTAGCACTGAATAATTTATCCATGTATCTATTAAAGGGCGGCTTGGTTACTTCCAAGTTTCACAATTGTGAATAAAGAGGCAATAAATGTGCTTGCAGTTTTTTGTGGACATAAGTTTTCGAAGATACAGGAGCATGGTTGCTGGGTTGAATTAAGTGCTACCACCCACTTTCCCAGGTGGATCTCCCAGTTTCCCCTCTTTCAGTTATTTGAGGGCCTTAGTTGGAGCGGTGCCATTTCTTCCTAGTTTGCATGGAAGATAAGCCTTTCATTCAAGGTCTGATTCAAAGCCCCTCCCCTCTAAGAAATTTCTTTCTCCAGTTAATGTTTAATAGCTCCTTCATTTTGATGGCATCACACTGTTCATCACTGTTTGTCCTGTCAGAATTGTCATATGTATGCCCTTGGATGGTGCATGTAAAATGTCATGTTTTTTGTGTAATTTTTGGGTGGAGAATTCTAGTATTTTCTGGGTTTGACTATATCCCAGGAAAGATTAAGGACCAATTCACACACCAGAATTGAGTTGTTAGAGGGTGGGAGCTGTCATTTGAACTCTTTGTGATCCTTGCATATTATAGTCAAGTGGTGGATGCTTGTTGAACTGAATTTCCAAGTTTCTCCTGTTAGCTCCACTAAGTGGGGAAGACAGCAGCAGTCCAGTAAGTCTGGCTGTATTTTTTTTCATTGAACTTCCTTTTCATCTCCCACTTGGTGCTTTGAGTTCTTGGTGCCTTTATGACTTAGTCAGGACAGTGTTCTTTATATGTTGATTAAGACTGGGGGCTGTAAACACCGCAGATGAGACTACTTAGATTTGCATCTGTTAGATTCAAAAGTTGGATTCATAGATGTGTAAATATCATGAGCCTTGCCTTATAAGTTTTTATTTTTGTTGATTTTGGAACTCCTGTTTAGTGCAGCAGCTTTTGATGAAGGGAAAGCTCGTTTCTCTTTTGCCATTGAAAACACTCTTTAGTTTACTGCTTCTTCATTCTCTTACCAGGTTTCACAACATTTCTACAAAACTGTGGCCTCAGGAACTCATTGCTGCGTTACTGTTTGATTTCAGGTATTCAAAACCTTTGACCACATGGCCCGTCAGGATGATGAAAAGAGGAGAAAGGAGCTGGAGGAGAGAATCAGGAGAAAGGAAGAGGAGGAGGCTACAGCTGTGGCAGCGGCTGCAGGTGGGCAGGACCCTGTCCCAGTCCCAGTTCAGGAGGTGGAGATCGACTCCACCACAGATGCTGATGGACCTCAAGAACCTCCAGGTCCACAGGGCACAGTTCAGGATGTGGCCCACCACTTGGGGGAGGTAGCGCCGGCAGGAGCAGATGCAGGTGCTGCTGAAGTTCTGAGGGAACCACCAGCTCCTTCCAAGTAAGAATGTCTGCTTTTTTGCTGACGTCTGATGTTTGGGTTTGTTCGTAAGCTTTTCTTTGTAACACCCCAACTCTTTATCTCACTATTTAATTCTTGTTTGTAAATTGCACATAGTACTTGAGTTACATAGGAAGGGAGGTCAGTTGATAGCATTCTTCTCTTTTCTCCCTCACAAGGTAAGGTGATAAGCTGCCTGCTGTTGAACAACTAATTAAAAGTTAGTGCCAGAAGTAGAACACTTGGCTCCTGGAGTTATGCTTTCCTTCTTGACCTACCTGTATCATGTGTGGGGCTTAATTTCAGGGTCTTGACTCATGTTTTCTTTCCATCCAAGGGCACTGTGCGACCATGATCCTCTAGGTCTGATGTATACCTGAAGAAGCCATCTGATAGAGGGGACTGTAGATCCAGAGCCTCCTTAGACACTGCCACATACTAAATATATTCCCTTGCGCAGATAGTGTTGCCTTTCTGTGTCTCATTTTTCTCCCTTGTGAAATGGAGGAGATAATGACAACACTTCCCTCGTAGGGCTTTTGTGACTATTGAAAGGTGCCCAGAGATTATGCAGCTAAGGAGTGGCAGGTGTCGGTCCTGTGCTGTACTTCTATTTAATCTTCAGAGTTTGGTGTCCTAAAGCTTTGAACTGGTGATATATCCTTCCCTGTACCTGTCTGCATGAAGGAGCGGACACTCCCTTTTGTGGGAGTCATGGCAGTATCTAAAAGATAGTGTGATGTTGCTGGCCTGCTTTGTGTTTAGGAAACTCTGCTCTCCCTCTCTCTGTTTTAATTTCCCTTCTGTTCTTCCCTCTACTTTCCCTTTTCCCTTCACCAGTTTTGGTGAGTCTTTGAATGTAGTTTGTAGTTAATGAGGCAAAATGAACAGCTTGGGGTGACATAAAATACAAGTAGGGGAAATAGATTTTGTAAAGATAAGTTGGGGCAAGACTACAGGCCAAGCCGAATGATGGGGTTTTGGAGAAGAGTAGTTGGGGTGGCTGGGTGAACCTAAATGTGACAGCCCCCATCACACCATGCTTTTAAGGTATTTTTCATTAATTTCAGCTATTTGGTTAGGATTTGATTTGGTTTTCTTTGTGTTTATGCTGCTTGGGGATTTGGAATGTCTTTTAGATTCTGTTGTTGGTTTTTTGTTGGCCATTAAGTCTCTTTTCATTGTGCTGCCTGTGGAATAGTTTCAGTGAAATTTACTGTCTTTGCTCTTTTAGTGTCTAATCTTCACTTAAATGCATCAGTCCATCTTAAATTTCAGATAAAGTATTTTTCAACTATGCAAGGTCCATTTGATCCTTTTTTATGTCTTTAATTTCTGCCCTCATGGATTTAATTGTTTAACACACTTATAATAGCTGTTTAAAGTCTTACTCTGATAATTCCATAATCTCTGTCATTTCTTGGTTGTCTTTTTTCTTGATTGCATTTTCTCTTGATTTTGGGTTGCATTTTCCTGCTTCATTACAAGTCTGGTGATTTAATATTGGATGCTAAACATTGTGAATGTTAGGTAGCAGTGTTTGTGGATTTGTTTTTTCCTTTAAAGAGTGTTGAGTTTTATTTTTGCAGGCAATTTATTTGCATGTTGATACGTTCTTTTGGAAGTCTTTTTTTCTCAAAGATCTCATATTTTTTACTGAGCCAACCTAGGTACCAGAAGCATACAAAGAGAAAAATAATTTCCTAAACATGTGCAAATTGTGGTGTTTTCACTGTAGTATGGTAAGATGCTAGTGATCTTGATGTAGCATAAATATGTGCGCCATCTCATGTGCAATTCTCCCTATGGCCCCAGCTTCTTCTCCAGTGTTTTCTCTTGGAGTTGTACCTGATTTTATTACCAGTTTTCATCCAAAACCATTGGGTTATGGGATGATTCTGCTTTTGTCTCTTGGCCAGGAGTTGCTGGATCCTGAAAGTCTTGTAAGATTTTTTTAAGGATCAGTATTTACAACTCAATGGCAGATACAAGGGGAGAAAGGCAAAGGGGTGGAAAGACATACAAGAGCTTGTTTTAAGCTTTGTTGCCTGTGTGTCCAGAGTACCTTTTTTCCTAGGGCTAGGTTAGTCCCACTCTAAAACATGGCTGGCTGTGAGCTCTGGGTATTGTTCAGGTTGGTAACCCAGGAGTTTTCTAATGGCCTCATGAGGTAATACTGTATGTGCTTGTAGTGTAGTATTCTGCCAAAGACTAAAGGGGACTCTATATAGTTCTCTGAACTCTGTGTGTAACTTTTTCAGTAGTCTTTTTATAAAGGATTAGATACGAGAGTGAAGATTGAATATCAAAGTTTCAGTTTGACTTATTCCAGCTCTATGTATACCAACAGAATTTTGGAAAGATGATGGATTGATAGATTTTCCCTAAGGGAATGGTTAAATACACTAATAAAATGTTTAAAAGATTATTGACACAGATATTGTGGTGGTCGCTTTCATATGTTAACCTGACTGGACTGTATCCCTATTTATTCAGTCAAACGCTAATTTGAGCTGTGAGGTTACTCTGTAGATATAGTTAAAGTCCATAATCAGTTGGCTTTATGTAAGGAAGATTATTCTACGTAATATGAGTGGGTCTAGTGAATTAGTTGAAAGGCTTTAAAAGCAGAACTGAGGGTTCTCTCAGGTAGAAGAAAATCAGCCTACGGACAGCAGCTTTGTCCTGTTTTTGGAGAGTTCCACACTGGCTTGCTCTTCTGGAGTTTTGGACTGGCCTAGTCAGCCTCTGCAATCATGTAAGCCATTCTTTACATAAATCTCTTAAAATATTTTTGCTGCTGGCTTTGTTTCTTTGGTTGAACCTACCTTACTTACATGTTCTAATGATAAAATTTTAAGTGAGAAAAACATCTTCAAACTAATAACAAATCTGAAAAACACTTAAAATTTATTATATGTGCACAGAGAAGACAATCTGAATGGAAAGAAATTATTATTTTTTTAATTCTATTTATTTTTTTTCTTACATTTGCTTTCTTTCCTCAGGTATAGTCCCCATAGAATTCTCACCACCAATTCACCCGTGCACCATCACCATAGTCCCTTGTGCTCTTCCTTCCTTCATTTTGATCCCTTTCCCTTCCCTTCCCTTATAGACTCTCTGTGATTTATAGTTGTCTGTTTGTTTATTTGTCCATTTATTTATCTATCTATCTATCTATTTATTTTTGTTGTTGTTATTTTTTTCCCCTTGGGAAGAAAGTAATAGTGGTTATCAAAGTGTTTTCCATTTTCACCCTTGCCACATAGTATATTTTATGGTTTTTTTTTTATGAGTATGTATTTTACTGATTTTTTTTTTGTTTTTCACTTTCCATAATTTCTAAAATCTTTAGTAAAAGAGGGAATTTTTTTTTTTAAATTTCTGAGTATAGTAAGTCTTCATTTAATATCAGTAGGTCGTTGGAAACTATGACTTTAAGTGAAACTACCTATGATGAGACCAGGTCTTTGAATAATGTCATTTTATTCAACATTGGCAGGGTTTCTTTTTTTCTCTTCACTAATGTCATAACGACATGTTGAGTAAAGAACATTATCTGAAGACCTGCTATCATAGATTAGAATAGCTGCCTTAGTTGTCTTGTGAAAACCTTGTTTTCTGTTGTTGAACTGACAAGTTGTGTTTTAGATTAGAATTGGAATTAGTTTTGCAAATTCTATCCCAGTATCATTGGAGTGAAGACTTGAATGTTTCTGGAAACCATAGACTGGTGCTGTAAGACCAACATTTCCAAGGGCTAGATTGTTCTCAGCCTTCAGTTACTTACTGGTTTTCCATGAACAAAACAGGTAGTTGTGGTCCAAGTCTCCTCAATTTACATCTGAGATGCACAGTTTTGGCAGATTTGAAAATGGAATATAAAAGCTATTCTTTTCCCTGTTCTACTTTTAGTGTTATCTTATGTCCCCCAATCTGTGTGGAATATCATTTACTCTATAAACTGTCAATCTGGAGTTTTGTAATTTAATTGTTTCACTTAGCTGCTATTTAGATGACCACACAGAAGCACTGCCTATTCTGGGCACCCTGTCCTAAAACCATTTACTTATAATTCAGGTCTTAGATGGTTGATTGGTTGATTTTTGTTTGCCACACATTTGCTGGTGGTAATGTCTAGTATTGGAGAGTAGTGACAGCAGACACTATCTTCTCTCATTCTACAGTAAAGTGACAAACATGATTATTTAAACAATTTTAGCATAAGACTGGGAAAAGGAAATAAGATAATTTATGTCTTATTTTACATATGTACATATGTCTATTTTACATATGTTTTTATTATAAGGTGTTTATTGTATATAGTACAATATATATTTTTGATATGGTTTACATAACAGTACAATTCACTCTTTTTGGTACTTTGTACTGGCCAAGTGTAGTCTTAACAACCATTGCCATAGTTAAGACAGAGGAAGCTTCTGTCAGCCCAGTTCCCATTGCCTCTTTGGAGTTACCTCCTGCCCTTCCTGGGTCTTGCCTACTATTGGTCAGTTTTCCACTCTCAAGTTTTTACAGCACATTTTCATTTATACATAGTAATATAATTTTTTTAAATACGTAAAACCATTAAATGTTCTAGGGGGGTATTTGAGGGGAATTGAGTTTGATGTAATTTGTCCATCATTCTAATTTTTGGATAGTAAAGCTACAACTGCCCTGAATTATATTCTTGTTCCTGCCCTACCGTCACTGCTAGGACCCTTTGAGTCTGCATGTTTTTATATTGTACTTGACCTGGTAACCAGAGCTCAAAGGACTTCTGGGGTTCTGGCAAGCTGGTTGATATTTTGAGCACTGCTGAAGGAAGGAGAGACTCAAAAATGACATCATCCTACCTCTTAGTTCCTAAACTAGACATTTAGCTTTTGGTCTCCATCTCTGGGATCTGGTCCAGGGCCCCCGATGAATCTGCAGTTCACCCCTCAACCAGCAAGTGTCACTATAGGTAACTCAGTGATAACTGCCTATGCTGGTGCTGGGATGCCGGTGGAAATCTACAAAAGACTAGACCCTTCTGACTTTTGTCTTTGTAAATGAAAAACAGAATTCTTTTAAAAATGAGATAAAGGAAAAGAAAGTAGCATTGAGACTGTAAATTAATGCCCGAAACAGTTCTCTGTATTGGATGCTGAACCAGGGTATCATCTTGTCTCTTGAGTAAGGGATAGGGTATTTTAGCACTATTAATATTGATTGGTAGTGCATAAACTTGGGTCCACCTGGGCCGTCGTCCACCTAGGCCATCCTTCCGCTCTGCACAGGGAAACAGAGAACAGAGCCACATGAGAAGAGGGTTTCCTGGAACTTCTTGACATGTTAACCCATCTGGTAAAAGCCTAGGAGGACATGAGTGTTTTAGGAGGCTGGTAAGTGATTTTTTTCCTTTTTGGTGTGGTGTTTTTGTTTGCCTGGGATAGGGGTCTGGGTGCCTGGGGACAAATGTCATAGATTGAGAGATTTTTTTCAGTTTCCTAATAGTATCCTTGGCAAATGCTTCACCATACTTTTCTTTCCTGATTCAGCCTCCCCAGGTATAGATGTGATTAGTGTTCTTTCAATGTCTATTTCTACTCTCATCAAAGCCTTCCCAGCACTTACATTCCTCTGCTCTACCCCAGCAGGTAACTGTCCCTCCTTTGAGCATGGTTTTCATTCACCATCCATTTATGGCTGTTTGTTTCCACCTATTTCAGCTTTGAACTCATCAGGCTCTCTTAACCTCTGGCTCTGGGGAAGGAGAGCATTTTGAGGGTCTGGGGGCATGTTTTAAGGGGAGAAGAAGGCTGGTGAGAACGTCTTCAGAACTTTCTCTCTTGGAAATGTGCATTTCATTGTTTTGGGAACCACCAAACTGTTGCCTTTTTGACATGTGTAGTGGTGAAACGTTTTGCTTAAAATCATACAGCTAGAAGATAAGGCCAGAGTTCCTGGAAATTGAAGCTCAGTTGGCTCAGATGGCTCAGTGGGTTCAGAGGACTAAATGTGGATGTATTTGCTGTGTTAAGTAAAAAGCAACTATTATTACAGTCATCTGAGAGATACTTAAGTAAACTCAAATGGGGCTCCCTGCTGACACGGGGTTTCAAGTTTCAAGCTATAGCCAGCCACTGCAGCAGGAGTTCAATCCCTGGCCAGGGAGCTGACCCATATGGCACAGCAGAACTCTCCTGTCTCCCTGCTGCTCCCCTCAGCAGTGTATTTCAGTCTCTCTGCCTGTTCTGTTCCCCACTCTGTCTCTGGTGAATCCTTTCTCTCCCATCACACCTCTGGCCTACACCTCAGCTCTTGTATGCATGAATGAAAACAAGACAAAACTAAACTAAAATAACTACTATTTGAGTTTTTTAAAAAAGACTTATTTATGTATATAAGAACTGAGGGACAAGCCAGAGGTGTGGGAGGTGAGAGGATTCACCAGAGACGGAGTGTGGAACAGGACGAACGGGCAGACTTATGAAAAACACTGCTGAGGTGAGCAGCAGGCGAGACAGGAGCGATCTGCTGAGCCATATGGGTCACCTCCCTGGCCAGGGGTAGAACTTGTGTTGCAGTGGCTGCAGATGCTTCACAGTGCAGTGCTTAAAACCCTTGCACCACCAGAGAGGCCCCTATTTGAATATTTTAATATAATACTAGGGACAGATAAGTTTTTATGCTAGCTTTTTTCCCATTGAATGAGTAATATATACCTATTATTTGATGGAATTTAAATATAAATGAGAGTTGAGAGAAGAATGTAATGAGCCTATAGGTCCTCATTGCTGATCTAGCACCGTCTACTTGATTCTTCCTGTGTTGTTTTGAAGCATTTCACTTTGTGAATATTTTCTTTTTTTTTTTTTTAATTTTTTTTTTATTAGTTATATTTGACATCATTTGTAGTCCCCAGGGGGTACCCACCACCATTTCACCCGTGCACCAT
>JAGFMF010011868.1:4264857-4351876 GCA_019455555.1 Galemys pyrenaicus | reverse complement strand
AAGATTTATTTATTTATGCATACAAGCACTGGGGTAAAGGCCAGAGGTGTTGGGGGGGGGGGGGGTGAGAGAATCCACCAGACAGAGCAGGACGCAGAACAGGCAGATTGACAGAAACATACTGCTGAGAGGAGCAGCGGGCAAGGCAGGAGAGGTCTGCTATGCCATGTGGGTTCCCTCCCTGGCTGGAGGCAGGGATCAAACTCGTGCTGCAGTGGCTGCGGTTTGCTTCACAGTGTGTTGCTTAACCCACTGCGCCACCAGGGCAGGCCTGCAGTTAAAATTCTTGCCTGTAATTGTTTTCAGCAAACACTCCTTAGTGAAAACAGCCTTGTCCAAAACAGCCTTCCAGTTGGGACCCATCACTTAGGTCAAATAATGACACTTCTTTGGGAATGAAGCCTTGAAAGAACTACAACTCCTAATGTTCTCTCTGATGGCTACCAGGGAACACTGGAGCTATGAGCTAACAAGAAGGTGGAAAGGAAGAATGTGTCTAGGGCAGGTTAAAATGTCATGAAGTTTGCCATTATAGAAATAGTCTTTTTTTTCTTGCATAAATGATCCCTGGTTTCCTGTAAACCGTTGGTTCATTTTCAGAGTTCAGAAAAGGTTGATTTTGACAATTTTTACCAATGATCTTGTTGCTTTTTTTTCAAGAAGCTTTTTGGGAGGCTTTAAGCCATTATTTTCACTAGCATCCTTTTAGATCAGAACTTCCTTCTATAGTTTTTTTGTGTCCTTGGAGTTTTTTGCTACCTTTTTGTTTTGTCAAAGACAGCACACTTTCTTCATAACTAGGATTATCCAGACTCTCAACGATACTATATCATGTGTTGTCTAGAAATTGCTTCCTTCCTCAAGCCTTCTAACTTTGCCTCCATTCTGGACTGATTATTTTCGAGTTCTGTTATACAGCTTCCTTCTTGGAACTTCTTTTACTGTACTTCTAGATTAGATTCATTTTTGGGAGCATCACAGTTGGATCCTCTTCTTTTTTCCAGTTTTATTGAGACTTAGTTGACCTATAAAACATTGTATTAGTTTAAGGTGTACAAGACAAATATTTGTTATATTTATATACTATGAAATGATCACCGCAATGTATTTGGTTAGCCTCTGTTACCTCATGTAGGTAAATTTTTTTTCGAGATGAGTACTTTTAAGATCTACTCTCTCAGCAGCTTTCAAATATACAGTACAGTACTGTTAACTACAGTCTTCATGCCATACATTACATTCCCAACACTGCCTTCTCAGTAGGAGTTTATACCTTTGACCTCTTTCAGCCAGGATCTTTTTTTGAAGTTTTAAGTTTTCATTCTTGTTTTGTTGTAGTGTAACCCCAAATAATTTTCTCAAAAAATTATGTGATACAGAGTTCTTGAATATCTTAAAGTATAGCTATTTTAATCTCCCACTCCTTTTATAGTTTGGGTACATACAGAATTCTACCTTAAAAAAATCCCCCCCTAAAATTCTATATTGTCAAAATGTTAACATGGGTGTAAAACAATGGTACTTCATTAAAAAACAAAACAAAACAAAACTTAATCATTATGCTTAAATTATTAAAACACATACAGAGATATTTGATACTTAATTTTTAATAAAATAAGTCACTCTTATATTTGTTTCCCAGATTAAACAAATTTTAACATATTTGCATCTAATCTTTCCCTTTCAAGATAAAATGTTATAGATAACCCTAAAAGAGAAATTTAAAAATAGAAAATTTCCCTAAGAAGATTGAAGGCTTTGTTTTCTCATCTTTTTACAACCAGTGTTATGCTTTAGAAATTATTCCATTCAGGATATTTGTAAGTAAACTTTTTCCCTCTTTGGAACCTTTAAGACATTATTTTAAATACATGGCATTAGAAAATTACATGAGTTTTTAAAAGTCACCTTTTATTTATTCTGCTCAGTTCTCAGTGCTTTCAGTTAGAAAGCAGGTCTTGCTGTTGTCATGGTTTTTGGGATGTCCTATTGACTTTATGGACTGGTCTTTGTCTCATTTTTTTTTAAGATTTTATTTATTTATACATACAAGAGCTGGGGTACAGGCCAGAGTCCAGGGAGGTGAGAGGATTCACCAGAGACAGAACAGGCAGACTGATTGAAACACACTGCTGAGGGGAGCAGTGGGCAAGGCAGGAGAGGTCTGCTACGCCATGTGGGTCCCCTCCCTGGCTGGCAGCAGGGATCGAACTTGTGCTGCAGTGGCTGCGGTTTGCTTCATAGTGGGTTGCTTTACCCACTGCGCCACCAGGGAGGCCCCTATTTTTTTTTTAAAGATTTATTTATGCATACAAGAGTTGGGGTACAGGCCAGAGTAGCAGGAAGTGAGAGGATTCACCAGAGGCAGAGCCGGGAGCAGAACAGGCAGATTGACCAAAGTATGCTGCTGAGGGGAGCAGTGGGCGAGGCAGGAGAGGTCTGCTGTGCCATGTGGGTCCCCTCCCTGGCCAGGGATCAAACCCCTTGCTACTGTGCTGGATGCTTCACATTGTGGTGCTCAACCTGCTGTGCCACCAGGGAGGCCCCTTTGTCTTTATTTTCTTAGACTTTATCTCCTAACCTTTTTATTGAGAATTTTATTTTAGCTGCTGTATTTTAATTCTAAGTGTACTTCTCCCCCCACCCCCCAAATTTTATTTTGGTTCTATATGGTATCTTCTCATTTATCTCTGAAGATAAGTTAGGAATATTTTAGAAAATCCTGTTTCCCTAAAAGTTCTGTAATCTTTGACTTTTAACCTGTCTTTTCATGCTGCTGTTTTTTCTTCTAGGATGCAATACTTAGTTCCCTGTTAATTTTGCTGATTTTGTTTTTTTAACTAAAAAAATACATTTCCCTCCATTCTTTAGAGTAGGTGATGCTATTGATGGTTTTCTCCATTATGTGCCCGAGTCTGCTTCTCTCACCCTACTGAGAGCTGAAAGGTCAGCTGGTCAGCCCAATGTGGACTGGGTGTCCTCACGACTGCTGCTTCCCTCCTTGTCAAACCCCCCCCCCCCCCNTCACCCCCCCCCCCCCCCCATTGCTTTATACCAGATGGTGGGTTCCTAGTCCCTTCTGATGGGGTTTCCTCTGGTCCAGCTATTTCATGGACTGACTCATGGCTCTGGGTTCCCAGATCCTGACCTGTAACTCGTCCCTGCTCTGTACTGTCTGTCCCCATGTGCTTTTTCTTCCATTTCCACAGAGTCGTTGAAAGCTTACCTATTCCCAGCTTTCTACTTCCTTTGGTGTCCTTCTGCTTTGTTCCTGTCATCTCTGTGAGTCACAGGAGATCAGGAAATGACCTATCCCAAAATGACATCTTGCACTAGCTCCTGGAAACATCTCCTGTCTGACTTCCCTCTTGGTTTGGCTCCTCCCTCTGTTGTGCAAGACACTGCAGTATGAGGTACTTGCCCAGATTTGGAATTACCGTGTTATGTAAGACAGACTGGGAGAATGTTATTCGTTAAAGTGAGCCTGAGGGACTCTGTTTCAGGTGTCCACCACACACAGATTCCCAGGCAGGGAAACTTGTGTGGGCCAGTGAGTGCCTGGGTCTGTTTGCACTGGGCTTTGCTGTGTTTGCTGGTATTTTGTTGCCTTCAACAGCTGGGGCTGAGACTTTTATGCCTGTACCTTTATAGAACTAGCCAAGTAAATAGCTCTCCTAGAAATTGGGTGCACGTAGGGCTGCAGCTCATAGGCAGCCCCTCAGGGTTCACATAGGAAACCTGTTGTTATATCCCTGGTCACAGGATATTTGACAGTAGGGCATGTGTATGGGCATGTGACCACTTTTCCTGTGTGGTAGCTCTGTCTCGGTCTTTCCTCCCTCATGTCACAGCTCAGGAATTTCTCTCTGAAACCACCTAATAATGGTGGTAACTCAGGAACACCATCTCTCCTCTACCCGTCTTTTATTTATGGATATTTAAAATACAGTTAGGTTACAGAATCAGATTCCATAGGCAAATAACTTCAGTTGGAAAAATCTGTTATTATAAGTGTTTTCTTTTCAGGCATTTTGTAAGCATTTAATGAGCATTGACTTTACCAAGCAATATGGGAGGGCCATCTCCAAACCGTCTTGACCCCGCACACCAGATAGAAAGATCTAAGTTCTTACCTCCAATGTCCATTTAAGAATGTAGTATGTAAATACTATTATAAAAAGAGTTGTGCATTCTGGAGTGCATAGGTTTTAGAATTTAAAAAGACGTGAAGTAAAAATATAAGCAGGACTTCTGTTTTCTTTTCTCTTCCAATTACTGATCTGATGAATCTCTTGGGGCACATGTGCTATAGATCCTGTAGGATCCAGGGCATGTGGCATGAAGGAACAAACCCCTTGGTCCATAACCCCCAGGGTAACGAGGAAAGTGTCCCAGAGGAAAGAACATGAGCTAAGAGTAAAGCTGACTTCTCAGAGAACAAAGGCAAGACCTAAAACTAGGGGAAATGGCCTGGCCCTCCTGGGTGAGACTGAGCTGTGGCCATAGGGACAGTGTGGAAAAACATGGCAGGAAGCACCTGAGGCCAGCAGTGTAGGTGTCCAGTTACTGTGGACAGCAGGATGGGACTGAGGGGGCACACTCCTCTACCACACTGGCCCTGCCTTTGCTCTGCTATGGGAATCAGTCTTCCCTGGCTAAAGAAGGGATATTGATATAAAACTAGCTGTTTGCACTCAGCACCTTATGTTACCAAGACGTATGTCAAAACTTGACATACTTTACTTGAAGGTGGACCTCCTTGGTGATGCGAGGGGTTAAGATGTAGCACTATGAGGTGATCCACAACCACTGCAGCACAAATTTGATCCCTGGCACCACTCCCATAAGGGCGCCTAACCCACATGGCATAGCAGACCTCTCCTGTCTCGCCTGCTGCTCCCCTCAGCAGTGTGTTTCAATGCATCCACTTTTTCTGCTCCCTACTCTGTCTCTGGTGAATCCTCTCACCTCCCTGTACCTCTGGCCTGCACCCTAGCTCTTGTTTGCATAACTAAATGAATCTTTTTTAAAAAAAAAACAACCAAAAAACTTTACTTGAAGGAGGTAGTAATGCTCAATGCAGGCCACGCAAGTGTAAATTGGTTGATACAGTTTTCTTGGTTGAGAATGCCTGGTGACTCCATTGACAGTTTTGTATCTTGTTATCCTGCCATGTCCGGTCAGACCCCTTGGCAACCATTGACTCGTCCTGTTTTGGAGCACTCTGGTTGCCACCTTCACAACATGAAATGACTCCTATCTTCCAGGTCTCAGTGGCTCTCAGTAGCAGTTCCATCCGAGTGGCAGTGCTGGAGGAAAGTGGGGAGCGTGTCCTTATGGAAGGGAAGTTCACCCACAAGATCAACACTGAGAGTTCTCTTTGGAGCCTGGAGCCAGGAAAGTGTGTCTTGGTAAGTACGGGTCTCTGTGTCTGAGCTCCCAGGGAGGTTCCACAGCCACCTTGATACCGTGGTGACCAGTATACCTGCTTTGTACTCAGTAGTGAAGTGGGTTCCAGCAGTTGAGCAGCTTCCTAAGCAATGTGTATACCACTCCCGTCAGGGTGCCTTTGTGGGCATTAACTGACTATCACTGGTGCAGCTCTAGTCTCGGCCCCATGAGCCCCACCACTGGGTTTATTTGAGGGAGTGGTGTTAGCCAGAAACTTAAGGACTCTTGAGTGCTGTGGATCCTGCTGGCCAGGGCATATGGCATGAAGGAACAAAGCCCTTGGTCCAGTAACTCCCAGGGCAACAGGAGGAAAGTGTCCCAGAAGAAGGAACACAAGCTAAGGCTAGCAAAGCTGACTTTGCAGAGAACAAAGACAAGACATAAAATTAGGGGAACTGGCCTGGCCACATGTGGGGACCGCAGAAGAGATGTTGGAATGGAAGGTCATCCTGAGAGCATGTTGTGTCCAAGCCAGCTATGTCCTCTTAGTCGTGGAGGCTTAGGCTCTCTGGTGGTCTGTTATAGTCAAGGCAGAAACTAATAATTTAAATATTTAATTTAATAGGTTGAATTTCATCGATGTCAGTCTAGAGGATGCCGGTTAATAAGTTCAGACAGACATGTGGACAATGAAGTGTTCTTAGTGGAGTAGGCATAGCTGGGGGTTTGAACCTGTGTGAATAGTGTACATGCCCCAGTTAGGAAAATCTTTCAGTGTGCCAGTTCCCTCCCACCAAAGCCTTGGCCTGGTCAGAAGATAGTGTCCAGTGGAGGTTTTCTGTGGCACAGGGAGGCTTGACAGGTTTGGATCAGCTTCTTTCCTCTTCTTTCCTGCTGGGGTGCTTAACCAGGCTTGGTAAGAAACATATGAAGTCATTGGACAAAACACTTGCAATGCATGCAAGCACTTCTATGAGTATTTGCTTCTCTCTGGGGATAGGTGCCCATGGGCTGTCTCCTAGCCGCTGATCGGGAAGGCCTGTAGGGACTCTTGGCTGCCAACAGCTTGCAGAGACACAGAAACCAGGTGGAACAGAGACTTTTTTCAGTGCTGGGGTGGTTGGTGGGTTTCAGCAGTCCTAGACCCCTCCACCCCCCACCCCCCCCTTCCAGAGCCCCTTTTGCATGACCAGGACACCAGGAGGCAAAACTGATGGCCATAGGGACACCACTGGCACAGAGAGCTCTGACTAGTCCCATCAAATCAAGTTCTCTAGATTACTGTTCTCAGTCTTGCTCTGTCCTACCACCCACACCCCCACAGGCTGCCCTGAGGTTCTGCTTAAACACCAGATGAGGAAGGTGCTTTTTTTCTCTCTATGAGTGCTGTGAGAATAATGATGATTTCCCCCTCCTCATCCTGGGCCCTTTACCGTCACCATGTATCTCCCCACTCCCAGAGTGTCTAAACCATTCCCCAAACTACAGTCACATGTATCACTGTTCCATAATGTTGTACCGCTAATTCCTTTCATTCCCACCACACTTTACCTTTATGGTCTCATCTTCCCCTCACACAGTGTGGGAGTAAAAAAGTGAATCTAGGATCTCCTTACCTTAGATCTCTGAAGTGACAAGAGTGTCCTGTCCAGGTGTTACCCTTGATGCCCCAGGTGGCCAAACCCTGTCTAGTGGACCCACAAGACACTGGGTTCCAGTCTCTGCATTGGGTGGATAGACTTTCCAGCATAGGTAGCTGGTCACACTGTCCTCCCACGTGCATTCCCTCTGAGGTGAAGGTGACCTTCTGGAAGCTTTCACCCATGTGTTGGTCTTACCCAACCCAGCCTTGGAAACCTGAATCCCTACCTGGAATGGAAATAGTGGGCTTGTTTCTACAGCACTGAAGATTCACAGCTTCTGTGTGGAGCCTACTGAGATTAGAGTCAGTGTACCTGCTAGTCCTTTATTATGCAGCTTCTGTAGAAATGATTGTTACCAGATAGCATACCTGTTAGTCAGGTGCGACATCGACTTTCTTAATGGCTATTCCAGAGTCATTTTTTGTACATTTGGTCTGGATGTGAATGTGGCCAGAGCATTAATGCCTTGCAATATGGCTGTCGTTTATTGAGCACACAGGGCTGGGATATTGAAGACCTTGGAATGCTTTTTAACTCTCTGTAAACTCTTTGTGGAGACTGGCACTGGGGCCACAGGAGGATAAGAAGCCAGCCCAAGAGAGAGCCTGACTCTGAGTCCACAGTCACCCCATTCACTTCCCCTCTTCCTTCTAGCTGAAAGGCTCCCTGAAGGGGACAGTGAGGAGAGAGGAGAGTGTGACTGGCACGTGAGAGGTGGTCCCATTGAGGGGATGTCTGGAAATAGAGGCATAGTATTCTCTTGCTGGTCTTACTGAGCTGGCCTGTGTGCGGTGTGTGGCTAAGTAGCCTCCTCTGGTGTGCCCTGATGCCTTTAGTTTCCTGGTTTGCTTTTGCCAATAGCTTGCTGCTTGAGGAGTTATAAAAAGGGAGAACTGGCAGCAACCAGAGGTGCACCTGCCATTGGTTGCCCTAAGTGTGGCTTCCAGGTATCCTCCTTCTTACCCCACCAGGTCTGCACAGAGCCCTCTCTGAGTGTAGGTGCTGCAAAAGTTCTTTCCACACTACCTAGAGTCATTTTGATTATCAGTAGATAGCATTTAATTTCCAACACAGCTTTTCACCACTTGTAAAAGGAAGAAGAATTAAGAGCGTCACAGTCCTTTTCCAGAGATTTCCTGTCAGCACAAACTTTGCACAACTGGAAACCACCTTCTGTTAAGAAGCAAGGCTTCTCTTTCCTGACCCAGCCTCTGTTTAGAGAATATATGTGTTACAGAAACATTGCTATTTATGAAGCTCAGCTTTGGTGTGTTCTTGATACTTATTTATTGGTGACATTTTAGAGCAAACTTTTCTTCTGCTCATGTATCTGAGGTGATAGTGTAGTACAGTGAGCATGTACTTTGATGAATAAGACAGTATTTACATTTGCTGTGAGGGGCAGCCACCGCTTCTCTCAAGTCTTTGGTGGTGAGAGTGTAATCACAGCCTGGCTTTGTACCTCAGCTCACATTCCCTGGCCAGTTGGCTTTGGTCATGGCTTTAGCCTCTCCGGCTCTCCATACTGTTCTCAGTTGAGACTGGGAGCTGACCCTCAGACCTACTGTTATGTACCAGGCTCTCTACTAGGTTCCTGGGTAGTTAAGGAAACAAATCAAGGGCCCATCTTGCAATCTTTGCAGGTGTGATTAGGTGAAAGATCTTGAGATGAAGAGATCATCCTGGATTATCCAGGTGGATCTGGAACCTGGTAACAAGTGTCATAGTTAGAGAAAATGAGGGAGAAATGAGAAGAAACAGGCACATCTTCACTTCAGAACACAGGGCAGAGATGGGCAGCATGGTCATAAGCCATCCCCTATAGCCTTCAGAGGGAGCATGACCCCTCAGTGCTGACTTCTGGCCTCCAGCCTGAGAAGACACATGTGTTCTCTGCAGCGCCCAGCATGCTGTGCTTTGTTGTGACTGTCCCAGGGACTCTTGCACAGGTCTCATGTGACAGGCTTACCATGAGGGCCATAGGAGGAGTGACTCATGGCCTGTCAACTTCCCCAGAGTCCTTTATCTGAACCTCTGACCTCCTGACCACCCAACAGACCTGTGCAAAGATGCCACTGGCTTCATAGCCACCTTCCTTCCTACCTGAGCTGTGGATCCACATCTGACATGACCGGGCAGGCTTTCAGAGCAGGCAGGGGTGGCAGCTAAAACCGTGTGACAGTCTCGCCTCCCTCCCTCCCACACTGAGAATGTTAAATGAGGCTCTTGACTGCCAGGCAAGCTCCTGTCTTGGTTACGAATTCGTGAAGTGTGCCATGGCAACAGCCCCAGTGCCTTCCCCTGTGCCTCCCTCTGTCCCAGAAGTCCCTATATCCATTCATTGTCCTTCAGGTGAGGCCTTTGACCTCTCACAGCACATGGTTTTTATGGCCATACCCTTCTGTGTGGCAGAGCTGACCCATTTGTTGACATGGTACACGCACAAGTCATTAAAATCAGTGTGGTAGTTGCAGAGTTCATCTGACAGTCTGAGCTCACTCCAGTGTGTGTCTGGTTTTTGACCCTGTATTTTTGTGAAATTTTTATTTAAATTATTTAGATTATTTCCTTAGGTTAATAGTTCTTCAAAGAGGAGTTACAGGCAGACTATAGTTCTGAGTGTTTGCTGTGGGCTCGCTCAGAAGGATGCTATCTTTTTGTGGTATTCCTAGATCCCCATGTGCCCACCAACACTGGGCTTGTTCATCTCAACTTGATTTTGTCGGTTTATCTCTTTCTTTTGGTTTTCTAGTAAGGATGTGAGCTTCCCCCTGAAATGGTTCAGAGTCTGCATATTCTCACTGGTGAGCCATCATTACACATTGCCATCCTTCTTCCTAAGTTCAGAGTGGAAACTACAGGCTAATTGTGTTAGCATTTTGCCAAAAACCTAAGTCCTGAGAATTGGTCCTTGGAATGAAATATGAATCCTTCACCTTATATTTTGAATCTCGGGGTCCTCAACCTTATTCCCAATCCCTCATTTCCAGGAGGGAAGAGCTGAGGCTTGGGGGTTCAGAGGAGTAGGTTTTCCAACAACTTGTTACAGAAGTCATCCAATGAATAAAATAGGCGTGCTGAGCAGGGCCAGAGCACGACACACCCAATAGACAGAGCATGGCTCAGTGCCGCTTGGTCATCTCATGCATGGGGTTGTGGCTTCTCCTGCCTCCTGGGGAAGAGGCCAGTGGGTACCTTCTAACTATGTTCACACCTGGCCGTATGTCTGATGGTCTGTTCCAGTGTCTTCCTCTCAACCCTCCCTTTGGCCCCACACTCAATCCCAAGGGCAGCTGTAAGGAGCCATTGTCTTTACCAGGCACATTGCCTCCCTGAATAGAAACAAGGTTCTGTGACTAAGGAAGGAAAGACATGTTAATGTTGGTGAGTCATAGTACAGATTGGGGGTGCTGAGGTAAGTTTATTCATGTTGAGTTTGAAGTTTGTGTGAGGACATTTTGGGGAAATTATTCAAACAGCAGTCTAGGGGATTCTCTGAGAAACCCATTGTAGGCCTGGAAGCTGGCCATTAAATGAAACGTGTAGTGACTTGTCATGCCAAGAATGAGGGAGGGTCAAGGAATGCAAGGGTTTTCCCCCAGGTCTCAGTGACCTCCAGTTGAACAAGTCTACATCACTGCACACCATTGAAATTGGGGACCCGAATGCATGAGAGCCATTGAGATGTTAGGCTTCCAGGAGCCACTGTGACCACAAAGGTAGGTCGCCTCATCACAGAAGCAAAGGCCCTTTCTGGACAGTGCATGGTGCCTACCGGAGCTGGCCATCAGCATTACCTATAGCCTTCATGGGGAAGATGGGCTAAGACAGAAATTCTTGGTGGACACTGCACCTGAGGGTTATGAGCAAGAGCGGTACATGGAGGTGTCAGAGTGTCCTTACAGACTGTAGGGCAAAAGGTGTGAGACCACTACCCCACAGTGAAGTCAGGTGGTAGGCATCCCATGCGTGTCTCACCCTGGACTGCATGGGTTCCTATGTCTGCCATGGGGAGGTGTGGTGGGGCACAGCATCACTTACAAGTGTCCCACTAGCACACTCCCCTGAATTTAATCAGGAGGAAATACTGAGTGAACCTAAAATGAAGTCAGTCTTTGAAAACAGAATTACAAAGGATAGTGACTATGGACTGTTCCAGATGAAAGAGAACAGGACCTCTAATGCAGCCAAAGGGAGGGTTGAGAGGAAGACACTGGAACAGACCATCAGACATACGGCCAGGTGTGAACATAGTTAGAAGGTTCCCACTGGCCTCTTCCCCAGGAGGCAGGAGAAGCCACAACCCCATGCATGAGATGACCAAGCGGCACTGAGCCATGCTCTGTCTAGGACTGGATCTTGTGCAGGAAGGAAGATGAGCTAAGTTTGTTACACTTAAGTACTGCATTGGCTTTGGAAGGAGGTGCTCATTGGAATAGAAGGGATAAAGTGTTAAGAGGGTTCAGAAAAACTTGTGTGCTTGACTGTACATTGTGCATGCATTTGCACATACAGAATGAGGGTGTAGACACTCTGTTACATGTGTACTTGCACATAGGGAGTGAGAGGGTGCTGGCTCTTACTGTCCGATATACATGTGCTTGCTTGTGCAGAGTGAGCGAGTACACCCTCAGACAGTAAGCAGTGGCAGAATGCCAATATTAGGTGAGTCTAGGAAAGGAGTGAGGGGTAGTCTCTGTAGTTGAATAGTTGCAACAACTTACAAATTTGAAATTATTTCAAAATGCTCCTTAAAAATGGGATAGGGAAAGCGCAGTAAAAGACTCAGCATCATTAGACATTCGAAAGCTTGAATTTTAACCTCGGTGATGTATCTATCGCCTCATACCTGTTAGAGTGCCTCCTGGGAAGATTTAGCACTGCCAAGTGCAGCCAGTTACTTGGAGCCCCTGGAACTCTTTATACATTCTATTGGAATTCTGAATGCTGAGTTAATTGGAAAATAATTTGACAGTGTTTTGTAAAGCTACACATACACTGACCATAGGACCCATCAAGTCCACTGCTGCATATTTCTTTACCCAGGAGAAATGAGAATGAGCATTCATACGGACACCTGTGCACAGCCGCATCGGTAACTGCTTCACCCTGGAAGCGTGGGCATGTGCATTCGCAGGTGTGTGGCCAGTATGCCACGGCCCGTCGTGTCAAGAGTAACTTCTCACACCCATGATGTGTGACTGGACTTGGGCACCATCAGAAAAAGAGGGGTTGCGGCCGTGTGATTCCATGAACCTCAGGCATTTTGGACATAGACCAGCAAATGGCAACATGAGTGCTAGGGGTGAGGGGCACTGTCTGCAGATGGGACAGGAATTTATGGGGGTGTAACTTGATTGTAGTGGTGGCTGCATAGCTGTATGCTTTTGAAAGCTCATGGAATGTGTCCTCAAAAGGCTGACTTTTACTCTATGCAAAATATATGTTCAAAAATCTGATTTTTAGGGGCCTCCCTGGTGGCGCAGTGGGTTAAGCAACACACTATGAAGCATACTGCAGCCACTTCAGCATGAGTTCGATCCCTGCCGCCGGCTGGGGTGGGGCCCACATGGCATAGCAGACCTCTCCTGCCTCGCCGACTGCTGCCCTCAGCAGTGTGTGATGGTCGATCTGCCTGTTCTGTTCCCCACTCTGTCTGGTGAATGAATCCTCTCACCTCCCTGGACTCGTCTGGCCTGTACCCCAGCTCTTGTGTGTATAAATAAATAAATCTCTAATATATATATATATTTTATAATCTGATTTTTAAAAAAGTAACAAGTTAAAAAAACTAAAACCAAATGTTCGTCCATCAGAGTGCTTTATCAAAATTGTTAATTTTCGGTGTGGATTCTTGAGCTCCATTCTGTGTTAAGCATCCTGAAAGGGGAGTGAATTTCTTGACTTACTACCACATGCTGGACTTTGAGAACATTCTACTGAGTTCAAGAAGCCGGCACAGACAGACAAATATTTCATGATTATGTTTTTGTGAACGGTCCAGACAGACAAATAAATGATTGATGGTTGCCAGGACTGGGAGAAAGGGAAAAGTTAGAATGAAGTGGGGAGCGACTGCCAATGTTCATGTCCCTTTGGGGTAATGAGAACTAAATAGTTGGTGATTGCACCAACACTATTTGTATTGTATCCTAAGTGTACTGAATTACTCACTTTAAAGTGGTTAATTTTATGTGAATTCATGTCACACATTGTATTAAGGTGTTGTGGAATTCATCTTGGTTTTTGTTTCCATTTCAGCTTATCAATAACCAGTATTTGTTTGGACTGATCCTTGTGCTTCTTAGGGTCACAAGATGTTCTTCAACAAACTTAAGGAAAAAAAAAGAAAGGGCCTCCCTGGTGCCCTGGTGGCCTAGGGGTTGAGTCTCCGCACTGTCACCACTACAGCCTGAATTCAATCCTGTCCAGGAAGCTAGCCCACATATGGCGCAGCAGGCCTCTCCTGTCTTGCCTGCTGCTCGCCTTAGCAGTGTATTTCAGTAAATCCACCTGTTCTGTTTCTGGTGAATCCTCTTACCACCTGCATACCCATGGCCTACGCCACAGGTCTTCTAAGCAGAAATAAATAAAATCAAAAACTTGTGCCCACCCAGCACCTGGGAGAGAGGAACACATGAATAGAGACTTGGGAGTCTTCTGTTATTGTGGTTGAGAGTGGGGGTTTAGGGTTTCATGGACTCTCTTGGTGATTTTAAAACATTAGAACTGTGAATTTAAAGCACAGATAGAAAAAAATGAAAATCATATGGCTTCCCAAATGGTCAGTTATCTAAATCAAGGATCTGAAAAAGAAAGGCACCTCGGTGGCATGAGGTGTCTTGGTCCTCTATCAAGTCCTGTGCCTAGCAATGTGTTGAGTTAAAGTGGGTACTTTGGGATCAAAAAGCTTAAGCCAGGCACTTGCATTACAAACAGAAAAGCCAACTGCCAGGGCCTGCAGAGTACCTGGATGGGGTTTGCTCCTTGGATACAGGTGTCTTGGTAGCAAATGTTGGCTTGTATGTATGTGAAAGGGACCTATGATGGGGACCCTGGCTGTGTTTCGGTTGACCTTTGTGGGCACTGTTCCTTGGGCCGTTGGCTTGAGTATGGTGCTGCCGTGGCACTCATTGGTGATCCATGCAAGACTCGCTGACTTCTGAGGCGGAAGTAATAGTAAGATACAGGCCTCCTAAACATGTGTGGTAGAGATCTGGGCAGCCAGAATGGCTAATGAAGACCCAAGTAAAATAAACTTGAAGGGTCTGTCTTTCCAGAGATTCAGAGTTCTGTGACTTCTGGAGTAGCAGAACTAGAATGTATTTCCCACTTGGAAGGTTTCTGCAGCTCACTAAGGACAGAGCCAACTGTTTGGTGATGGAGTCTCTGAGGCCATGTCAGACCCCACACACTAACTGAAGACAGAGTCAGCCAGAAGCTGTCTGAATGACACCCTCAGACAAACCGTGCATTGGTAGGGTAGAGCCCACTCATGCGATGGGATGGGTAGAAGGGTATTCAGGAGCTGCCAGCTCACCTACCCCTGGGTTCTTCCCACTACACCACTTGGGCGAGTTATAAGTGGGGCGGTTGCTTTTGTAAGAAGCTGAGATGCTGATGTTAAAGCAATGCCTGCAGTTTTCTGGAGGTTCTGTCACACGGCCCTCCTGAGTGCTGAGGCTGCGCCTCCTGGGTTGAGCCCTGCTGCAGCCTGCGCTCTTCTGGGCAGTGGGCTCTGGCAGCAGTACTGGAGCTTGAAACTGTGCGCACAGAGGGTGGGCACTGGGCCTGGCTGCTTCTGACCTGCGGGTGATGCCTGCCAGGAACATACAGGTTATCACAGAGGTCACTTGGGATCTGTCTGGGCCAATTCCAAGTCTACTTTTTCAGTTTCCTACCAGCCAGTACCCTCCTCGTGGCACACAAGTGAGCGAGCACTGCTTTCCGCGGCTGGCTCTTCATCTTCATGTTAGCTCCCTGCCCTGTGGGCATGGCTGCGACTCTCATCCCATCAGCAGGCAGACAGTGCCAGCAAGGATGGGCAGCTGGGAGGTATCACAGAGCTCAGAGCCGGCCTGGCCAGGACAGGTAGTAAGACAGAGTACCTTAGTATTCACATGGGGGGAGTTCATCACGGGGCTAAGCCTTCTGTCCCTTAGGTCCCAGGAGACAGAATGACTGTTGTGCTAGTGTGCAGAAGGGAGCGGGGGTGGTGACAGATGCTCACATTTGGGGTTGAGCTTCCCTTGGTTGCATGGGTACCACAAGGCCGGTGTTGGGTGGACATCTTTGAACTCTTGGGAATGGCTCTCCTTGCTCAGAGTGGGCTGGGATGCTAGTGGCTGAGGGGTGTGGAGGGTGATACCCACTGAGCACTGTCCTCTGAGAGGATCTGGGGGAAAGGGCCCAGACGTCATCAGTCATTCCTGGGGCGTCAGGTCCTTGATGCGGTGTCCTCCTGGACCCCATTCTCTGTGTCCCAATGTCCCTCTCTGGGAGCCCATTCCCTGTGTCCTCACACCGCTCGGGGGAACCCTCATCCTTCCAGGCCCACTGAATAGCACTGCCTCCCCCTCACTTGCCCTGTTCCTGCCCCTCTGTCCCAGGTGAGCCTGAACAAGGTGGGCGAGTACTGGTGGAGTGCCATCCTGGAGGGCGAGGAGCACATCGACATCGACAAGATCAACAAGGAGCGCTCCATGGCCACAGTGGATGAGGAGGAGCATGCCGTCCTGGACAGGCTCACCTTCGACTACCACCAGAAGCTGCAGGGCAAGCCACAGAGCCACGAGCTGGTACGAGCACCCTGTCAGCCTGGTCCTTCCCAGTAGCCAGACTGGTACAAGGCTGCTGGGACCTGCTGTGTGACAGAGGTGTACGCAGAGAGTCTCACAAGGCACAACTGCTCGCTGGGTTCTGACGTGGGAGGCTCCAGCCTGCCGTTGCCCAGGACAGGGCACTGCTTCCGTACCTAGACCGAGAGCCCAGGTGGCAGAGCCTCGAGGCAGTCATTCAGTAATGCTGTGTGTGTTCCTACCTGTCGTGTTGGAACCGTCCAGATAAAGCCTTCCTTGACCCCCTGCAGGCCTTTGTCAGAGGAGGGGAGACCCAGGCCCACTGCTGTTGCAGGGTCTGTGCAGCTTTGACCACTGAGGGCACATGGAAAGAATTCACTTCCAATTCACTTTCAAACATCAAGCTCAAAGAAGTTAGCATGTCCAGGGGCTGTGAGGGGTGGGAGGAATTGCGACTCAGGAGAAGGCTCACCCCTCAGCAGCCAGAGCTTGCCTGTGGTCGAGCAGAAGACGATTTAGAAGTAAACTTTTTCTTTCTGTTTTAATCCCAGGAGTGGCTATTTAGGGAAGAAAGGGGTGCTTTTCTCAGGTTATTTTTAACTCCCTGTGCCCCACACTGTAGGGTGTGGCAAGGCCTTTCTAAGCCCTCATCTGGGGGAGAGTGGATTGCTGGACACGTGGGTTTCGTGTTGAGCGTTAAGCACAGTACCCCACTCCATCGCCACCCTCATTCATAAGCTCATGTTTCTCTCCTGCGGGGAAGGCGCTTATTTTGCAGTTCCCGTGAGTGTTCATTCCCA
Source organism: Galemys pyrenaicus (assembly GCA_019455555.1). Classification (NCBI taxonomy): domain Eukaryota; kingdom Metazoa; phylum Chordata; class Mammalia; order Eulipotyphla; family Talpidae; genus Galemys; species Galemys pyrenaicus. The sequence goes on along the minus strand of JAGFMF010011868.1, from coordinate 4,335,244 downwards.
CATCTCCTGAGTGCTGCTGCCCCCTCCGTTCCACACCTCTCCCGCTCCCCCCAACATTGCAGGTGTGCCTGTTCGTCCTTCCCATCTTCACTTACTCAGACCTCACATGCTCCTGTGAGGCTTATGGAGATGTGGAGGGGAGCGCTTACCTTACTGAGAACTTAATGCACTCAGCTCAGGTTGGGCTGACTAGGTCATGGACTGTGCAGCTCCCCAGAGGAGAGGGTTAGTTTAGGTGTTATAGAATGTTCACGATCCTACAGCTGCTCAAGCAGCAGGGTGGGTTTGAATCCCTCCCTCAAGTTCTGAATCTTGTCCTGATCTGGCTCCCTGATCTGCAACTGGAGGCCAGGATTCACCAGTCATCAGGGAGGATCTTGGCCCTCTTGCTGGTTGTTTCCTTGGAAAATGGTTTCTGTTTATAATGTCTGAGCACAGGGTGTGGGACATGGAGAATGTTTGGGCACCAGTTTCACCTCAGTTACACTGCATCTGCCTGTGACCCCTGGATTCAAGAACAGTCTGAACAGTGACCTGGGCGTGGGGTGTGGGGAGGTCATGCATTCTTAGGATGCCCAAGTGGGAGCAGAAGGGCCCCTGCTCATGGGGTCGGGTGATCAGGAAGGATCTGAAGAAGCGCTTTGAAGACTATGGCCTGATGGAAAGTCTTTTGTGACTTGAGTCAGAAGGATTCTGGGAAGACTGACCCTGTGCCGGGCAGTATACTGACCTGAGGGAAGGAGAGATGAGTGCCTGACTGATAGCACCCTGTGAGACCTTCAGTGCACACACAGGAACCAAGGGGTGGCGATGCATGTGGCCAAACCAAAGGGTAACCCTTTATCTGGTGACCTGCTCCTGGATGATAGTGAAGGCTGGTGTCTCAGGGCGCTGGTGATTTGGAGATGAAAGTATGCCCTGTGGTCTAGCCTGGAGCCAGCATTGCTCTCTGGCACTCGTGGGCTTAGAGGACTTGAGGAGGGCACCTGTGAATGAGGTCTGATCACCAGGAATGTTCCATATGGAACATTCGCAGCACAGACCTTGAGGAAGCCCAGTAGGGAGAGCAGGTTTGGGAACAAGAGAAGAGTGTGGAGGTGTGAGGTGCCTCACGAGGAGCTGGTCCTGGCAGTGAGGGAGCTGAATGGGGTGCGACTTGGTGGGTGTCGTATAGTCATGGATGGTTTCACCTGGGGAAATAGGTTCCCAGGAGAATGAGATTGGGGATCAGGAGATCGACAGAACCAGGTGAGGGCTGCAGGGAGGAAAGGGGCAATTTAAGAAAGTAGGTGGTGAGACGCTCACTTGCCGAGGGCTCTGTTTAAGAGGTGGCATGGGTGCCTGTGAGACTACCCACAAGGAGGCTGGACACATGATGGGGCTGAGAGTGGGGGTGTCATGCAGCACTGACCCAAGAGGTGGGCAGCCACAGAGACCAAAAGGAGCAGGGCGGGTGGGGGCCAGGCAGGAGCAGGAGGCTGGGCCTCTCTGGTCCTTTCCGTGCTGGGTTGGCCGCCTAACCCATGGCATGAGCCAACCTTCAGGGTGACAGTGCCCCACTCAGGTGTTCTCCCCAAGGCCTTGGCGGGGGGGGGGGGGNGGCCGGGGGGGGGGGGGGGGGGTGCTCTCTGTTCCAAAGTGGGAGTAGTATTGATTAGTCCCTATCACACACTAAAGCACACTTGGCTGCTGTACACTTAGGTTTAATAACAGGGAAAGAAGGCCCCTGTCAGGAGGGAGAATCCTGTAGCCTTGCCATACACTGGAATTTCCCCCACCTCTCAGTCTGTTCACTGTGCGATGAGCGGTCAGCAGAACTTTTTGTCACAGGGTAGCCAGGGAAGGAGGGCAGCACTGGGTCGCTGGCAGTAAGGAGTGGCCTATGGCACAAGAGACTCCCTCAGAGGCACCTGCAGTCCCCTGACCTAGACCACACATGTTGGCAGCTGGTTTGGATGGTCACATGCTAGTACCGCTGTCCAGCAGCAACGATCCTGCCTCCAGGAGTTGCAGATCCAGGGTTGGTCTCTCCCTCTCAGTCACTGGCTGGGTCACTCCCAGATTATCCGAAGGTGCAGGCCTCAATGCTGCCAGCCTTCCCTCTTGTGAAGGGGGGCAGGGAATGCTCTTTGCACCTCAGTCAGCCCCGAGGGAGGAGATAACCCCCCGCCCCCCAACGCCTCAGCCTCATGGTCTCTAGGCCCCTGGTGAGAAGGGCCAGCAGCTGAAACATGAAGATGGGTAGTGCTTCACTAGTGGCAAGATGGGGAGTGGGGGTAGAGTTAGCATGTGGGAGCATAGCTTTGTGGAGGGTCTGCAGTCACCCCAGATGGGGTCTCCTGAGGAAGCAGAGCGTATCCTGTTTGAGGACACGCAGGCTTGGTGACCGTGGTTAACCTTTCTGTCTATTTTCTGTTTGTAGAAAGTCCATGAGATGCTGAAGAAGGGGTGGGATGCTGAAGGCTCTCCTTTCCGAGGCCAGCGATTCGACCCGGCCATGTTCAACATCTCCCCAGGGGCTGTGCAGTTTTAATGACCGAAGGAAACGAAACCCTCGCCAGTGGGGAGCCAGGGGCCTCGGCCATGCCCCTTGGCTCCCTGCCTGCCAGGGACTGTCTGTCGGGTTCACCGCACTGTCCTTTCCTTCAATGGGAGAACCAGGCCTCTGCCCTGGCCTCGCATCTCCAGACTCCTCCGGAGAAGGGGGGCTGTGCGGCGATGATGAGCAAGGGTGTTGGAGAACAAGAGGGATGTTCCAGCAGACCGCGGGGCCGGGCCTTGCAGCCCTTTGTCGCACTGCTCTCTGCTTGCTGCTGTTTGACCTCTGCTTGCTTTTCTCGTGCTTGAGGGCAGGGAGTGGTGCGGGGTTTGGTTGTTGAAGCATGGGCAGGTGTGCAATGGTGGGCCATGTGCCTGGGCAGTTCGGGGGAGCTCCTCGGCCCTTGATGGCTCATATGCAGTTGTGCTCTTCCATGTGTGAATGTGTGCCGCCTCCCTAGCCTTGTCCTGGAGCAGAGAACACAGGTCCTGCTTGCTGGTTCTGGATGCTGGGAGAAAGTTCTTGTTGCCTCAGTGCATGTAGGAGGACATCTGTTCTCTTCCTGCCTGATTAGTGCTTTCCTCTTGTGGGCCCATTCTTACAGTGAGCTGACTGCTCTGCTTGGATGCCCTCAAGCTGGTTCTGGGTGCGCTGATGTCTGGGCACCCTCAGGAGACCAGGCATATCAGCAGCCCCTTGGCAGCGTGCAGCCTCGGTCCCCTCCCCAGCCATGAAGTACAGCGTCCCATCATGCTGAGCCAAGGTCACTGCAGGTTGCTCACAGCTCCTCCCCTGTGTTCTACGGACCTGGAGACTGGCAACAGGGCTATGGGGCTGCTCTGCTGGGTGGTCACCTCGCAGATCTCCACAGCCTGCCCTTGTGGACTCTGTCCGCTGCACTGGGGGAGGAGGACCCCTGTCTGGATAATGGGCCTCCTGGAAACTTCCATGTTTACTCGAATAGATGGGAGCTGGTTTATTGAAATCATTTGGGGGCAGGTTTTTGACTCACAATCAGTAAGTGGCAGTCCTGTAAGAAGCATCCCGGTCCTCTGGGAAGTGCGTGTTCACCCTGGTGCCAACAGGGAGGCCCGGACTGCAGGTGGCTGGCGGGAGCACTGCCAAGGGAGTGTAGAAGCCTGTTGTTTGCACTTGTCACCTAGGCTGGTGCTGGGACTACCAATGCCCCTTTTTAGGGATCCAAGATTGTAGTCTGTCGTCCCATCTAATGAAATGCCTCACGGCTTGCCCCTGTTGAGAACTGCGCTCAAGGTGTCTCTGTCTTGCTGCTCCCTTGACCACGCCTTTGGGGTTTCCCGAGTGATGGGCGAGGGTGTGCCACCTGCATCTCAGTACTTGGGAGACTCTGGAGCTGTGGACTCCGTGGTCAGTTGTCTTCCTTTTTCCTGATCTTATTTTCAGTGTTGCCTTTCTCTCACCCTCACCTGCTGTAGCAGTGGCACATAGGTGTTGGGAGTAGCAGACTCGGGGGCGACCGAGGTGCTGGTTAAACACATGACTGACCTGTGCCATCCCAACTGTCCTCTGGTTGCCCTTTGCTCCTTGCTGCCACCCGTGACCAGCCCAGCACCCTGGAGTAGGTGCCCTCTGCCTGTTTTCTCTCTCTAGACACGACAGCAGCAGATTGACCACTGAGCTCCATCAGCTGAGGTTCGAGGAAAGTGGGGTATTCGCCTGCGACGTCGTCTTCGTCTCCGGTGTTGGTTTGCAATAAATCTGTATTTAAGCACTTCTGGGATCTGTGTGTGATGTTTGCCATTGGGAGAATTCTCTGCGTGTGCTCATTATGGGCCCTCTAGCGTGAGGTTCCTGCCCACTTGCAGACCTTGCCAAAATGGGGCGTTCCTAAATGTCTCCTAAGAATGTTTCCCATCCGGCCTGCACACTGGTCAGCCTGCACACAGCTCAGAAATCTAGTAAGCTTTTGATCAGGAAAAAAGAATGGTAGCAGTAGTGCTTGCATCAATTGGCAAAAGGTTCTAAAAACCCAGGTTGGCACAGGATTCAGGGGCTTAAGCCACAAACACCCTTGGTGCCTCACTAACTGCCTCGCTCCAAAACGCCAGGCCAGGTGTGTGTCTGCTTCTCCTCTGGGCATAACAGAGGCACCCCTTCCTCTCTCATCTTGGCTCTCCCACTCCCTCCCTGGAAGCCACCTCTAGCCCTGCTGACGCCCAGTGGGTGTCCTTACAAACAGTTCACAGTGAATGATGAGTGCTTCAGTGGCTCAACAGTGGCATTACCGAACAGACCCCCGGGGCCAGAAATAACCTGCCCCTAAGTGGTGTGGGGGGAGAACAGATAGGACTGTTCTGTGTGGAGATGTGTTTGGGAGGTGGCAGCTGGGAAACAGACCCTCACCCACCTCCAGTCTGCTCCCTTGGTGGGCCAGCTGGCTGCGAGCTCAGCCCGGGATGGGATGGCTCCTTTCTGTGTGTAAAGCGAGTGGGGTTGTTGGAACAGAAACTGACCAGCCCTGGATACACATCCTCTCCCTTGGTCAGAGGGTGGCCACCAGAGCAGTGGCCTGCACGTGAGGCCTGTGCCGGGAGGGGCTGGAGGCAGGATTTCTGAGTTTGTGCTGCTGGCCATGCATTCCTCAGACACCAGGGGCAGAGTTACTGGCTGGTGCCCACGTGGGCATGGTTAGCAGGACATCTGGGACCTCACCTGCAAACCCTGTCACAATTTCAGGGGCAAGGAAAAGAAGTTACTATTTCAGACTCCTCACCCCTCAGGCAGTCTTGTACTGTTTTATTTCTTCTTGATTTTGTTCTTTATAACTGAAAGCTCAGCACACTGCCCTGCCTTTCGTGGGAAGAATATAAGTGCCAGGTCTGTCAGATGCCCTCCTGCCTGCTGCTCCCCAGCTCCCCCTGCCCTGTGGGGTCCGCTGGGCTGCTGCCTGCCTGGAGGGGCAGGAGCCCATTCTAGGAGAGCCTGGCTCTCTGCGACTTGATCTTGCTGGTGCTGAGGGGGTCAGTGTGGTGGGACGTTGTTACACCCTGCCTGTAGACAGTGAGCCCAGTGGGCCTGAGAAGGCCTTAAGGAGGTAGTCTCCTGCCGAGAACACCTCCATCTTCCTGGAGAAGGACGCATTAGGAGGGTGCTGCAAGACAGCTCCACCTGGACTCAGTCACGGGTTCTCTAGGGAATTCATTTAGGGCTCTTTTTGCCTCAGTCCTGGCTTGCAGGAGGGAATCTTAAGCAGATTTGGATGGAAACTTAGGGGCTGTTTGGTCCAACCCACTCATGGAGGGCATATGGTACCCCCAAGACTCCAGCTGGGCCCATAACCTGCCTTGTCTCCTGGGGCGGGGGGGGAGGGGGCAGGGGCAGTGGTTCCTTGTGCCTCCAGTCCTGGCAGGATTTCCCTGACCTCTGCTGTCCCCAGAACAGGCCTGGCACTGGGGGACCGTCCCTGGGTAAGTAATGGAATAGAGGGAGGCCCCCAAATATCATCCACCCACTGAAACCCTGGTGCTCCAGAAGTTTCAAGAGAAGGATCCTGAAGGGCATTTGGCCATTTCCTAATGGGTGCCCACCAGTCTGCTGAGCGCGCCTCAGAGTCCCAGGGATGGGAGTGCGCCATTCATGGCTGGGCAGGGCTGCCAGAAACTAAAGAGCTGCTGTGTGGAGTGTCGGGGGCCCCAGGGTATGCTTGACCCACAGTTGTGAACCAAGAAGTTTGTGTAAATACAAGCTGGAGAACCCTGGCTACCTGCTGGGGAGGTGCTGTGGACGAGCTTGGTGGGGGGGGGGGGAGGGAGGAGGTTGACAGCAGCACCCTCAGGGCCAGGAGGGCTGCAGAGACGGGGTCACAGCCAAGATGCAGCGGAGAACTGCAGAGGGAGACAGAGGCAAAATGGGAAGGAGGAACTAGAACACTGTGCTCTCACAGTCCTGCTGGGGGTCCCATATGTTCTCTCTGTTCCAAAGCTAAGTGTCCCCATTTCTGTGTCTTGGGAGCAGAAAGAGCATTAACTAGGGACCCCCTGAGTCTGGTGTGGCGTCTGTGACAACACCCACAGTATTGCCAGTGGCTGATGTTTATGGAGCACAGACGTCAGCGGTTCCCAGGCAGCACCTGCACGTGAATGCAGCCTGCTGGGCCAGAAATGACAAGGTCGGATGTTATGAGAAGTACCCACTCCACATGACAGCTGGGAAACCAAAAGTGCCAGTGCTCCACAGCAGTGTCTGACCCTTGGGGTCATCTAGCGGTGAGTTCGGGGGTCAGGATGGCAGCGTGTTGGCCTCTCGTGTGAAAGAGCAGCCACAGGACCATGGGAGAGGCCAGAGTCTCACACCCTGCCCAAAAAGGAGCCTGGGTGGTGCCCCCAACCTAGTCCTTTGCTACCCAGAAAGGGAGGATGCTGTCTTGTGTGTTTAAACGTGAAGGTGGGTTCAAGAGTTGGGTTGGGAAGGGAAATAAGGCATTTGGGATTTTGCCCACCTTATCTCTAGGGATTGGCTGTGGGGGTCCTTGGGGTACCAGCAGAGACCCTCTAGTTGGGGGAGGTGACAGGACTTACTCTCCCCATCACGGGATGCTCACTCCATCCAGCCTCATCCTGCATTCTGTGAAGTCTTCACAGGAGTCACTGCAGTGGCTGCTGGCCAGGAGACCAGAACCCAGGCCTGGACGGCAGCCGCCTGGCCTGCTGGACGGCCTGGTGTGTCCCTGCTAGCAGAGGTCTGCACAGGGGGGAAGTGGGCACTCGTTTACTCTTTGATTAAGGGAGGCAGCCTGTGTTTGTGGAGTGTCTTGTGAGAGGTCAGGGAGAGCACTCCAGGTGCCCTCTCAGATTCGGCATGGACCCACACCCCCAGTGCCAGTCACAGGACACTGCCCACCCTGTGTTGCCACTGACGTAAAGAACAGGGGTTTCCAGCACTCAGCTATCAGAACACAGGTGGTGGACAGACTTGGGTTGGACTTAAGGGGCAGGCAGTGCCTGCAGACCCCCACCCCTACCTCCAGGACCCAGAAATGGAGGGACAAGGTCCCTGAAAGGGCACATCTTGAAGACTAGGATCAGGTTTTAGATTTAAACCCCAAGCCTGGAAACTCCAGGAAGACATTCATACCTGCCCCTGTGGAGAAGTCAACTGAGGGGTGCTGGGCGGGGTGGGGGAGAAGTGCACAGAGACTGCACCTACAGAGAGGGCCAGTGCTAATGACCCCCTCCTCTGCGATCCCTGCCAAGTGCCTCCTCCCCCTGCCCTAAGCCCTCCCCTGCTTTGCACCACCCCTCCCTCTCTTCTGGTGTCCCAGCCTGTCACCTTGAGGTCCAAGGTCCCCAGCCACACAAGCTGCTGCTCCTCAGACCTGAAGGGCAGTGCCAGGTAGAGGCCCCAGGCCAAGTATGTGGGGTGGCAGGTCCCACCAGGGACCTGTGGTCCCTGCACCCCTCGTTGTCACTTCCACCATGGGGAGGGTGGGTGAGCAGGCAGTATACAAGCCATCTCCAGCCTCCCCCAGAGCCACTACGTCCCTCAGTTTCCTCGGCCGTGCTATGACCAACATTTAGCAGGATAGGCCCATCGAGGTTTGCAGCCCTCTCTGGGTGTCCAGCACCACAGAGGGTTGGCAGAAGGGGAAAGAAACACTGCTGACCTTTCACCTATCTCACAAGTCAGGCACATACCTGGACCCCTGCTGGCCTCGGGTGCACCCTCAATGGCAGCAGTCATTGGAGATCCTGACAAACAGCATCACCCCAACCTCCGTCAGGGCCCCTGGCCCCCAGAGCGTGTTTCTGGGCCTAGTCCCTCCTCTCCCTCCTTCCCCTTCTGATTCCTCTCGTCTTCCCCATCCTTCCCCTTCGTCCCTTTCCCTCTGGTCAGTGGGAGGTTCAGGCAGACAGAGCCTCCAGGTAGGCTTTGGGGTTCAGATCAGACCCTCAGTGGTGAGAGGGACTGGCTAGAGGTAGGTAACTTATTATCTGCCCCCGTGAGAGGGGCAGCTGGGAGCTCCTCCCCTGAGGGGCCTTCTGTCTTTCCACCCAGGAAGGGCAAAGGGATACCTAGGATAAAGTTACCGGCTGGCCCTGTCTTAGCCCATCGGACGGGAAGGAGGTTGGGCCTGGGAGTATGGGTGGTCCAATGACGCACCCCTTTCAAGATGTCCTGCCCTTCTCCCCAGAGCCTGTCAGTGTGTCATCTGACATGATACAGTGATTTTGCTGATGTGATTAAGTGAATGACGCTGAGGTGGAGGCGATCCCGGATGACCAGGTGAGCTCAGTGTCATCACGGGGGTCCTTCGAGGGGGCAGTGGGTTGGCGTCAGATGTGATCACGGAACCAGAAGTCAGAGTGGTGCGTTCTGAAGAGGGAGAAAGATCCCATGAACCAAGGAGACGGGCAGCTTCTGGAGACTGGGACAGGAAAGGAACAGATTCTTCCTGCTTGATTTTAGATATCTGACCACCAGAAGTAAAGATAACTTTGTGTTGTTTGAAGCCACTGAGCCTATGGCGGTTGGCTGTAGCAGCCCTGGGTCTCCTCCAGGTGTCAGCAGTGGGGCCTAGGAAGAGTCAACAGTACCGTGTGTGTGTGTGTGTGTGTGTGTGTGTGTGTGTGTGCTTGCTGTTGGTGTTGGATAGACTGTCCCCAGCACGTTACTTCCGCCCTGGCCTGAGTCCTGCCCTGTAGTGGGCGGCACGGCCTATATGGTCATCTATACCTTTTCCCTGACTCATGGGCCTGTCCCTCCCTCACTGTGTGGCCTTAGCCAAGTTCCTCCTAGTCCCTGCCTGCCTTGCACTCAACTCCACGGGGTCCTGGCGGGACAATGTGCCGTAACACTTGAGTTCTGGAGATTCTGAGGCACCCAGAACAAGTGTGGCGGAGGCGTGCAGGGCCGGGATCCAGAGGGATGGTGAGCAGTAGGTGAGCCTGATAGGAGGGCCTTATCCAGGGGGGCTGCAGGCTTAGGGGGCCCCAGGGCGTGGAGGGAAGGGTGCCCTGAGCACCATCTTATCTCATCCTATTGGCTGACACCTCAGGAAGTTTGGAACTCAGGTGTGGTCCAAATGGGCCTGCCCAGAGGACACAGACAGAGCAAAGTCGGGGGGAACAAAAGAGGGTTTTACATAAGTCAGTTGTGCTTCCCGGGGATAAACTCCACTTGACCATGTGTATGATCCTTGCGGTATATAGCTGAACTTGATTCGCCAGCCTTTTTTTTTTTGGAAAAATTTTCATCATTGTTCCTCAGGGATTTTGGTCTGTAATTTTTCTTGTGCTGTTTTGTCTGATTTTGGCATTAGGGTAATGTTGGCGTCATGAACTGTATCGGGGCATTCCTTGTGTGTTTTGAAAACAGTGTGAGCAAGGTGGGCATTACTTCTTTAAAAAATTGATAAAATTTATTTGTAAAGCCATCTGGTCCTGGGCCTTTATTTTTCAGACGACTTTTTGGTTATGGTTTCAGTTTCCATGCTTGTGATCAGTTTGTTCATTTCATGTGTTTCTTCTGGAGTTAGTCTTGGTAGACTATATTGATGTAAAAATATATCCATTTCTCCAAGGTTCTCCAATTTGTTGGCATATAATTCACGTTATTCTCTTAGAGTCTGTTGTGTTTCTGTGCTATCTCCTTTTCCATTTTAATTCTGTTTATTAATAGTTTAGCTCTTCTTATGGTTAGCCGATCTTCCTAAAGAACCACTCTTAATTTCACTGATTTTTTTTTTTGGAACAATCTTTTTGATCTCTTTATTTTTTAATTTTTTAAAAAAAGATTTATTTATTTATGCATACAAGCACTGAGGTATAGGCCAGAGGTGTGTGTGGGGGGGGGGGGTGGTGGTGAGAGGATTCACCACAGAGTAGGGAGCAGAACAGGCAGATCAACAGAAGTACACTGCTGAGGGGAGCAACGGGCACAGCAGGAGTGGTCTGCCATGCCATGTGGGTCCCCTCCCTGGCTGGCAGCAGGGGTCGAACTTGTGCAGCAGCGGCTGAGGTTTGCTTCATAGTGTGTTGCTTAACCCATTGCACCACCAGGGAGGCCCCGATCTCTTTATTTTTGCTATTATTTTTTGTTATTTCCTTCCTTCTACTAACTTTGGGTCTTGTTTGTTGCTTTTATCCAAGTTGTTTTGAGTATTTTATTAGATTGTTTATTTGGGATTTTTCTTCTTAATGTGGACCTGTATTGCAATTATTTTCCTCCTTATGACTGCTTTTGCTTTGTCCTATAGATGCCGGTAGATTGTATCATTTTCATTCATCTCTTTTTTTAAATTTATATTTTGATTTATTCTTTTATTCAATTGCTATTAAGCAGCATGTTGTTTAACTTTTGTGTATTCACAGTTTCCTTTTTTTCCCTTAAAGTTGTGTTATAATTTTATGGCATTATGAGTACTAAGAGTACTAAATATAGTTTCTATCTTTGTTAATAAAGCATTTCACTTGTGTCCCAAGATGTGGTCTATTCTTGAAAATGTTCCTTGGGCACTTGAAAAAAAATGTGTATGGAGTGGTTTGGGGGTGGAATATTCTCTAGTTGTCTTTTGGACTTATTTAGTCTAGCTTCTCATTTAAAGCTGTTGTTTCCTCATGGATGGAACTAGAAGGGATTATGCTCAGCGAAATAAGTCAGAAGGCAAAAGAAAAATACCGGATGGTTTCACTCCTAGGAGAAATATAAGGGAACTAAATAAGGGACCAAGGAAAAGAGTAATAACAATAAAAAAAGACACAACAAAAACAAAAAGATAAGGACAAATCAGAAACACTTTTTGGGGCAAAGGAGGAAATGAGATGAGGGCAGAGAGAGCACCAGGGACTAAGGTGATGGTCCACTGGTGAAATGGTGGTGGGAAATCCATGGGGACCACAATTGATGTCAAATATATGTAAATAAAGAAAAAAAAAGTGGAAAAAATTAAAGCTGTTGTTTCCTTATTTATGCTTTGTCTTATTACCTGCTCGTTGTTGTAAGTGAAGTATTAAGAACCCCTAGTATTACTGTGTTGTTACCAGTATCTCTTAAGTTCTGTTATTTGTCTCTTATATCGTGGTGCTCCATCCTTTGGTGCATAGGTGTTGTTATTTACGTGTTAAACCCTTAATCATAGTAGTGTCCATCTCTATCTCTTACTACCTTTTTAATTGGAGATTTTTATCAGCTATACCTGTTCCTGATTTTTTTTTTTTTTTGGCAGCCATTTGCCTGTATAGTTGTCTTCCACCTCTAAGTATGTGCATGCCTTTGTTGGTTAGGTGAGTTGATTATAAACAACACAAGGTTGGACTCGGTTTTGAAATACAGACAGCTACTCCGTATCTTTGACTGGTAAGTTCAGACTATTTACATTTAAGGTGATTAAAAAAAATTATTTGTGAGCATAGAAGAACTGTGGTTTAGGCCAGAGGTGGGCGGGGGGGGCGGTTGAGATTCACCAGAGACAGAGTGGGGAGCAAAACAGACGGGTTTACTGAAATACACTGCTAAGGGGAGCAGCAGACAAGACAGGAGAGGCCTGCTGCGCCATGTGGGTCAACTCCCTGGCCAGAGATCAAACTCAAGTCATAGAGGTGATAGTGCTGGGACTTAATCTCTAGGCCACCAGGGAAACCCCATTTAAAGTGATTATCAAGACATAAGTGCTCATTGCCATTTTATGGTTTTTTGGGTTTTTTTTTGTTTTTTGTAGAAATAGATTTTCAGACAGTAGTCTTGGGGCACCTGTTGAAATAATATGAGCCCAGTACTGGTGAGGGTTAGTATATATGAAAGGAACTAGCCAGTAGGGCACCAAAGAGTCACTTCTAGTAGATTCAGGAATTTGAAATTCCTACTGTGCTGTGGTGCTAGAATTATGTGGTGGGGATTCACACTGATCCCCTCCTCCAGGCCAGCTCCTTGGTCTTAGTGTCTTTTATAGTCTTGTGTCTGCTTCTGTTCTAGGCTAGTTTTAAATGCTAGATGAAGCACTGGACACAGATGGAGTTGATGTGGTGATAAGCTGGGAGTTCTCTTTTCCAGCGCAGTCTTCTCCTGTGTGTTGGCCCCTGTTACTGATAGGTGCTTGAGCTCTCATTTATTCAAGCGTTTCTTTCTGTTTTGTTTTGTTTCAACCCTGGCATGGGCGGCAGCAGGTATTTTGGATATATTAGCATGGACTTCAAGTAGTAGCCTCATCTGTGAGGAAGCCCAGGAGCTCTGAGCCTATTTGGGCTACAGCTATTCTGTTATGAGCCTCAGGCTCCAGCCAGCAGTCTTTGCTCTGTGCCTCCACCCCTGCAACTCTAAGTGTCCCCTCTGTCGTGGGTGCCTGCTTGTGCACCCTCTTATTCAGTGAAGTTCTGGGTCTCAGGAGCCTCTTTGTTGGCATGTGCTGAGTCATTATCTGTAGGGGCCCTGCACAGTAGTAGCTGCTCCTCTCTCATGTGGGTGTACTGCCCTGTGACCACTTAAAGATTGTAAGTCACTTTAGGTTTTCCCTGCCACTCTGCCTGAGTATGCTCTTAGCATGTGCTGTCCTCTGTGTCACTCTCAGAGGCTTTTGGCTTTGTTTTATAGCAGTTTAGTTGCGAGTATCTGGAGGTGGTATCTTCACTTCCATCCTGCTGGACCTCCCCTGCATCATATGTTTAAGTGCATGGGTAACTTCATAAGGAAATATCAAACTATTTTCTAGAGTAATTCACATTTTACATTTCCACCAACAAGCTAGGAGAGACCTGGTTCTCATCCTCTATATATTTCCCTCGCAACCCTGCTTAGGATATATTTAGCAACTTGTGACTTTTTTTTTTCATTCAGTTTTATATGTATTTTAATTTTCTCGAACACTCCCTCTTTCAGAAATATGTTGTTTCCAAGCAAGTGTTTGGATCCTTTTCTGTTGTCTTTCTTTTACTGATTTCTACTTTAATTCCATTACTTTCAGAGGACATACCCTGTGTGATTTCAAATCTTTTATATTTCTTAAGGTTTGTTTTATGAACGAGGATATGGTCTATCTTGATGAGTGTCAGTGGGTACTTGAAAAGAATGTACCGTCTGTTGTGATTGTGTTGAGCAAATGTTCAAAAAATATTATTCGAGCCTGTTGTTTGATAATGGTGTTCAGTTTTTATATCATTTCTCTATAGTCCCTTTGTCAGTCGTTGAGTGTCCCCATCTTTAATTATGGATTTTTATATTTCTCCTTGCAACTCTACTAGTTTTGCTGCTTGCATTTGAAGTTCTGTTGTTTGGTGCATAAACATTTAAGATTGCTACACCTGTTTGGTACACGGACCTTTTTGTCATTGTGTAATGTCCACCTCTGTCACTAAGTGATTTTCTTTGCTCTGAAATTACTTACCCACTCCTGCATATAAATAATAAAAATTAAAATTACCTTTTGATTAATGTTTTCATGATATCTTTTCTTTAACCTTCAATCTATTTTGAAGTGGGTTTTTGTAGACAGAATATGGTTGGGTAGTTTTTAAAAATCCTTTCTCTCAATCTCTCTTTTAACAGTATATTAAGACTATATACATTTAATTATTGATATGCTGGATTTTATTCTGTCATTTCGTTATTTGTCTTCTGTTTGTTTCTTTAATTTCTCATTTCTGCTTTTCTTTTTCATTGCCTTCCTGTGGACTTTTTGAGATTGTTTTTGTAGTTTCATTTTATTTGTAGTGCTTTTAAAGGTTATTACCTTGTATAGTTTTTTAATGGCTACATTAACTTTTCCTACTGATGTTGCCATTGTATCACTTTGAGTGAAGTAGAAACTTTACTTCTGTTAATACTCCTTTATCCTCCCAAATTTTAAAATCTGATAGTCTTAGTTTTTCCTTTACATTGAGGAACCAGTCAGTTAATGTTCAGCTTTTTGCCTAGCCATAAAATGTGATTAAAGAAATTAATGAAGTAAAACAGTCTGTGATCTTTACTTTTATTTTCACCCTTTTATTGATGGTTTCCGTCTCCTCATCACCTTTCTGTTTAAAGAATTTTAGCTAAACTTTTAGCTATTCTGTAAATATAGATATATTAAAATATTAACAAATCCCTTTAGTTTGTCTTTATCTTAACGTATCTTAATATCTCTTGTATTCCTGAGGATAGTTTCACTGGGCAGGGAGTTTGCAACTGACAGTTCTTTTAGTACTTGAAAAATAATGTGCCACTCACCCCTGCCTGCCATGGTTTGGAGTGAGAAACCTGCTGTTTCAAATGATGTTCCTTTCAGTATTGTGTCATTTCTCTCTGGCTGCTTTTTCTTCTTTGTCTTCAGTTTTCTGAAGTTGATACATGATGTTTCTTCCCGTGTATTTCTTTGGGTTCTCTTAAGTCTTTTGCTAAAATTTAAACTTTTGCAGATATTGTTGCTTTATTTTTCCTCCACATTCTTTCTCCTGCCTTCTGGGAGTCTGGTGAAATGAATCTTGTGTTACTCTTCAAGTCTGCTGATTGATTCTATCTTTTGTCATCTCCTCTCACACTATTCAGTCCACTCAGTAAGACTTTGGTTAGTATATTTTTCAGTTCTATAATTTTTCCTTTTTTTATTTAAGAGAAACTTGTAAAACTTTTTTGCTGCAATTTTCGACTTCATTTATTTTAGGAGGATTTATGACTGCTTGTTGAACACTTTTATGATGACTGCTTTAAAATACTTGTCAGATAATAACATCATCTGGCTTATCTTAGCACTGGCATGAATTGTCTTTTTTCACTCAAATAATGGTTTTCCTGGTTCTTGGAATGATGAAGGATTTTCTATTGTGTTCTGAAATTTTTTATTATTATTTTAGAAGACTCAACCCTATTTAGGCCTTCTGTTTTAGTATGCAGTCACCTTTTTAAAACCTTTTTTTAAAGATTTTATTTATTTATGCATACAAGAGCTGGGGTACAGGCTAGAGGTGTGGGGGATGAGAGGATTCACCAGAGACAGAGTGGGAAGCAGAACAGACAGATCGAGTGAAATACACTGCTGACGGGAGCAGCCGGTGAGGCAGGAGAGGTTGCTGAGCCACGTGAGTTCCCTCCCTGGCTGGGGATCAAACTTGTGCTGCAGTGGCTGCGGAGTCCCCACAGTGTGGTGCTCAACCCCTTGTGCCACCAGGGAGGCCTGGCAGTCACCTTTTTTAGTTTCCAGGTTGGTTCTGGCTTACTTTTGTGAGTTGTAGTCCCAGGGATTCGTTCCCAGAGTCCTTGCAGTAGTGGTGTTCCTGCAAGGGCAGCGTGCTTCTGCTGCACTGATACTCTGCAGCACTGGTGGAGGCTCGGGAGACTTGGTACTCCCCTCATCTCAGCAGCTGGCTGCTAACTCTGTTGGGCCTCGCTCTCCATCTTCTTTGGCCTGTAGCATTCCTGGTAGGTGTCCTTTTGCCAGAGCTGGTTTGCAGACCTCTGACTAGCTTGGGGTTTGTGGGCGATTAAAAGGCAATTCAGGAGATGTAGGGCTCTGTTGTTCCCAAGCTCTCAGGTCCTTACTCTAACCTCTCTGTCTTCTTTTTTCCCACTCTCAAGGTCTTTTTATGAATGACTATTAAGTTGTTACTAAGAGGGAGGAACTGGTCATTGTTGTGGATCTGGAAGTCCAGTTCTGGGGGTTTTGCCATATCAGTATATTTTCTCTAAAACTGGGGGCCATAGTGACTCCTACGTGACAGCTTGACAGGTGGCAACACACAAAAAAGACACAGGGGCTCTCAGCCTCCAGAAGGTTCAAGGAAAGGAGGCAGAAAAGAGTAGGGAGAAGTGGGAGCAAGTGGTGCAGAGCATCCTCCAGCCATCAGGAGCCTGTGTGTACACTGACAGGGAACATGGACCCCAGCCCCCAAATCCCTCTGTCTGATGGGGCACATCAGACAGATGTTGAGACATACCATAGAAGTTCCCAGGCTCTAGGGTGTGGAGCCAGAAGGATAAGGGGGACAAAGGAGTTGAGGGAGTGGAAGACAGGCTGCTAAGGCTTCCTCAGGAACCTGGGTGCTGACATTTGTCTCTGGAGGTTCTCAGGGATACCTTTCCTCACTCAGGACTTTGGGACCCTGCAAATGACAAGGGAAGGCAGAGCTGGGCATGGGGCTAGGAAGAGTGTCTGGGGGAAGTTCTCCAGGTGGTATGAAGAGGAAGCCACTTTTCTCAGCTGTTACAGTCTTGGTTAAAAATACCCATGTGCAGAATCAGCTGCTAACCTTGTTGCTAGGTGGAGTTCAACCCCAGAATTGCCATTTTATGCTAAGTTTGCTAAGCAGTTTTTCCTGAGAATCAGACTCTCAGCCTCAGGCCCAGGCCTTCGCGGAGGCACAGAGAGACAGGCACTTGCTCATTGCCTGATGGTACACACAGGGCATCTATCACATCTGAACTGCGGAAGGCTGCAGAAGGAGGTCCATGCTCTGTGAGAGGCAGCAGGCAGGGTCTGGCGTTCTCAGTGGGATCTGCTGGCTGATCTTGGGCCAGGGAACATCACAGTGAACACCCACAGGGGCTGTGCATCCTAGGTGGAGGGATAAGGCCAACAGCTGGACAGATCACTTAAGGGACGCTTCCAGGGGAAAGTGCTCTCTGCCTCCATCTGCACGAAGGCTTCTGTGCAGCACCTGAGGAAGAGGTCAGGGTTAAGGAGAGCAGGGCGTGCCTAGAACCCAATCTGTTAGCTCAGGGGGTGGGTTGGGAACCCTAGAGATCTGTGGTCCTTGGAGGGGGAGGCGAAGGGTTGAAGAGTCAGAGCGGCCCAAGTGGAGATGCTTGTGGGATTTGCACAGAAAGGCTTGAAAACGGCTGATGTGGCCACAGTGAGCAGAGGCATGTTAGTGACTGAAGTTAAAATTCCCGGGCAGGTCTGCTGGCCGCTGCTTGTTGAAGGGAGGTGGGGCTACAAGTGTTTGAGAGCAGGGTCAGCCGACCCCTTGAGCCTCTGGGCTGAACCCAGCCCTGTGGGGCCACGTGTGGCCTCCCAGGGAGTTCATCATCCGGGTCGACTCTTTCATGAAGACATCACAGACAGTTTTAGGACCTCCCCCCCGACCCTGCTTTTACCTCCATTAGTCCTGCACTCTGCTTCCTCAGAGCCTGGGCCTCTCAGCACCTTGAGTGGGGAGCCCAAACTTCCCAAGCCGAGTTCCCACTGGGATCCACACAATAGCAGCACTAGCTGGACAGCCCTCTCCTCCCCACCCGGAGTCTCAGTCACACCACAGGGGTTGGGGGGGTCTGAGGTAGCCATGTGTGGTCTGTCAGCCGTAGCCCTTACCCAGTTCCAGCCTCCCCCTCCTTTTTTGTTTCTGGTTACCAAAGATCCTTTGCTTAGGAAGGCCACAAATTCACCTCTCCAGTGCCTGTGTTAACAGTGACATGGAGAATGCTGACATCTCCACCCTAAGTCCCTGCCCCTCCAAGTGCAGGAGCCATCCCGCACGCTGCAGAGAGACTCTCTCTTCCATCCACACAGAGAAGCACCCATGAAGAGACCGCATATAACTGGCCAGTGCAAATCCTGGGAAACTATCCATAAGTCCAAATACTCAGATTCTAGTTGGTAGGTTAATGATGAGGCCATGTCAAGCCCTAGGCTGGCCTGGCAATAAGATGCCCTAAACACTTTGCCGAGGGACAAGCTGAGTCCGAGGCACTCCCTCCATAGAAGGAACTCAGAGTAGGCTTAGTCCTTACCACACATCTACTGGGACTGCCCTGGATCATCCACTCACTTTTGGGCTCTTATCTACCCCCCAGGAAGAGAGGTGGGTGCTGGAGTTGCCATCTGTGACCTATTAAATTCTTGGGATGGATTTGCCAGGGTTAAAGAACCAAAGCAGCATTTGGGCTTGAGGCCAAAGTGGGAGAAAAGTCGATGAGAGAATATCCTTCACTGGCTAAAATGTGTGAAGGAGAAAGAAACCTGGACCTGGGCTGTGTGTTTGATTTATAACACGACCCTGGCAGTGCAATAGTTTAGCCAGTGGCCACAGAAGGCCAAGGAGGGCAGCATGTTTGCTGCCCTAGAAGCAGGAGGCGGGGTGCCAGGCCTGTCCCCCTCCTACGGGCCACCAGCTGTTCTTTTTGTTTGTTTTAATAACAGCTTTATTGAGGTATAATTCACATAGCATAAAATTTACCCTTTTAAAGTGTACAATTCAGTGGTTTTTAGTGTATTCACTGAGTTATGCAACTGTTACCACTAAGTTTAGAGTATTTTCATCACCCCAAAAAGAAACCTCATACTCATTAGAAGTCACTCCCCATTCCCAGTCCCACCCACATCCCCAGGCCTAATCAACCACTTTTCTGTGTTCTGTCTCTGAATTTTTATGTCTCATGGGATGAAGTTGCACCCCCTACCTCACACCATACACAAACATTAGCTCAAAATGAATCAACTACTTAAACATATAAACAAGAAACGTAAAACACTTAGAAGAAAACATACCTTTATAACTTTAGGATTGATAATGGTTTCTTAGATATGACACTGAAAGCACTAACGACAAATGAAGATTTTATCACTGCACTTTATTAAAATTAAGTACTTTTGTATAAGAAAAACCATTATCAAGAAAGTGAAAATGCAGTTTAAAGGATGGAAGAAAATGAGGGTTTAATATCCAGAATGTGGAAAGAACTCTCACCATCCAGTAACAAAAAGACAAGCAATCCAACTATTGAAGCAGAGGACTTTAGCAGGCATTTCTTTAAAGTAGAAATGAATAACAAACACATGAAAAGACTCTTAAATCATCAGTCAATAAGGGACTGTGAAATACACCACACATATAATTTTTTTAAAGATTTATTTATTTATGCATACAAGAGCTGGGGTACAGGCCAGAGTCGCAGGAGGTGAGAGGATTCACCAGACAGAGTGGGGAGCAGAACAGGCAGACTGACTGAAACACACTGCTGAGGAGAGCAGTGGGTGAGGCAGGAGAGGTCTGCCTTGCCATGTGGGTCCCCTCCCTGGCCAGAGGCAGGGACTGAACTCGTGCTACAGTGGCTGTGGTTTGCTTCACAGTGCGCTGCTTCACCTGCTGCACCACCAGGGAGGCCCTAATTTTTTTTTTTAAAGGCAATACCAAGTGTTGGCAAAGATGCAGAGAAATTGGAATCATTGTGGGTTGCTGGTAGGAATGTACTATGGTGTAGTTGTTGTGGAAAATAGTTTGGTGAGTCCTCAAAAAATTACATAGAATTTCCATTTGCTCTAGCACTTTCATTTCTAGATAGAAACATGAGAACAGACACATAAACAGGTCTGTGGATGGCTTTTTTCAGAGTAGTAGTATTCATATTAGCCAAAAGGTGGAAATATCTGAAACATCCATAAACTGATGAACGGATAAACAAATGTGGCATGTACATGTAATAGAACATCATTCAGCCATAAAAAGGAACAAATCTCTGACATATGCTGCCACATGGATGAACTTTGAAAATATGCCAAGGGATAAACTAGACACAAAAGGACCAAAAGTATATGATTCCACTTACTTGAAATATCTAGAATAGACAAATTCATCACCATAAAGTAGGCAAGAGCTTACTAGGGGGTGGAGGGTGTGATGACAGGGACTTATTGTTTAATGACTACAGAGTTTCTCTTTGCAGTGATAAAACATTATGAAAACAGCAGCGATTGTTACATAACATTGTGAATCTACTTGAATTGTACACATAAAAATGGTTGTAAAGCCAAATTTTAGGTTATGTGCATATTTTATCACAAAAACCTTTTCAATTTTGGCTCCAGGCATTAGACAAATTGTCTAGTAAATTAACTTACTTTTTTAACTTCCCTAAGCCTCAGTTTCTACCTCTCTAAAGTGGGAACTGATGTAGTACCTATCTCATAAAGTTGCTGTATAAATCACATGACATACACAAGTAACCATTTAGCACAGAGTCTGGCACATAAAAGAGGGGGCTGTCATCATTTTCATCCAATTTTATGTCACCTCTAAAATGACCCTTGAGTTTCTACCAGGTGTGGTAGAATACTTAAGCAGATCACGGCCTCCACCAAGCAATTAGATCAATTAGAAAACTCAGATGAAAAAATAACTGGTTTCAAGACATCAGATAGCTGCAAACAATCAGGTACTGAGGAGTAAAGTTTCCAGAGAGGAGAGAATGGGGCAGAAGTGAGCTGCTACTCTGCATTTCCTCTTCTAGGTGTTTACCAATTCTTGACTTAGGCTGGGAAGCTGAGCATAGGGCAGACTACTGCTAAGTGGCAAAGAAGGAAGCAGCTTTAGCAACATTATAGAGAAGGGGAGAAAATTTGACTCTAGGCCTCACAAAATCATTAGAATTCAAGAGACTGGACGCTCTAAATCCAGATGTTTCCAATGAAACTTTCCCCTATGTATTAAATACACATGATGAATGGCTAAGAAACTAACAAAATCAGTGGAAAGCTGAGTGATGTTTTCAAAAATACCAAGGTTATAAAGAACCAAAAATGGGAGCTCAGGCTCTGAGTTGGGCTTTACTCTAAGAATGGGCAGGAATTAAATGACACACAGGACTGCAACCTCGCCTCATATTACTTTGGATTAAGGTAGTCTACCTATAATCTAGCTGTCCCTGGAGGATACGGCGAACACTCTCTAGAGAAACTAGTAGAATCCACAACCTCTATAATT
The DNA here is from genome assembly GCA_019455555.1 of Galemys pyrenaicus. Classification (NCBI taxonomy): domain Eukaryota; kingdom Metazoa; phylum Chordata; class Mammalia; order Eulipotyphla; family Talpidae; genus Galemys; species Galemys pyrenaicus. The sequence continues at coordinate 4,314,064 of JAGFMF010011868.1, read as the reverse complement.
TGTCATGGAACAATGTCCAACATTCAATTACAAATTAACAGACTCACCACGACAAAAAAAATGGGAAAAATTCCTTAGGTGACACAAATATTGGAATTACCAGAGACTAAAATTTACTGCTATTAGTGTTTTATTTTTTTCTCAAAGATTTATTTATTTATGCATACAAGAACTGGGGTACAGGCCAGGGGCATGGCAGGCGAGAGGTTATACCAGAGACAGAGTGGGGAACAAAACAGGCAGATTGACTGAAGTATACTGCCGAGGGGAGTAGCAGGCGAGGCAGGAGAGGTCTGCTAAGGCATGTGGGTCAGACCCCTGGCCAGGGATTGAACTCGTGCTGCAGTGGCTACAGATGCTTCATAGTGTGGTACTTAACCCCTTGCGCCACCAGGGAGACCCCCCTCTTAGTGTTTTAAAGAAAATAGATAAGATGGAGAATTTTACTGGTGGAGAAAAAACAGAAATTCTAGAATGTAGTTTCAGTAATCTAAATACAACAGATGAGTTTAAGGTGAAATACAAGAGGAGAGAGGACTAGTGGAGGTAGGTTGATAGGATTAGTGAAAGATAGGAGAGCAGAAAATATCCGGGCTGACATATAATGATGTAAAAAAGATGAAAAATACAGAAAAGAGTGTAAAAGATATGAGTCATGTTGCAAATCTCTAAAATACGTACATCTGGAGTTAGAGAGAGAAAAGAAAGCTAATGAAGCCAAAGAAATATTAGGGAACATAATGATTGAGAATTTTGAAAACAAGTGAATGCCATCAATCTAGGAATCCAAAATACTCAATGAACCCAAAGATAAATAATAATTAAGATGCTCCTTAAAGGAGTCAGAATAAAATCAAGTACTACAAAGTAACATTTACAAATGAATAGTCAAAAGGGAATAAAATAACATTTTTTAAAGTCTGGGGAAAAAAAATGAATGGCCAAACTAGAATATTACCTAATTTTGTAGAAAAATATCCTTCAAAAGTGAAGGTGAAGACATTTCTGAGAAAAATAAAACTTAAAAATTGTAGTCTTCATTAACAGGATACCTGCACTAAAAAATAAAAAAGAAAGAAAAGAAAAGCTTTAGATAAAAAATAGTTCCAGATAGAACATATGGAAAGAATAAGGAGCAATGAATGGGAAGGAAAAAGCTAAATGAATACTGACTCTATCAAACAACAATAACGCTTAACTGTGGTCTAGTTTATATATGTGTATGTGTGCGTATAAAATATATGACAATGATAACAGAAGAACAGGTAAAGGTGGAAATGGAAATAGAATGTTTTAAGGGAAGGGGTTAAAAAATGTTCATATGTATGGTAGAACACAATGAATAAGTGATGCATGTTGTCATAAAGGGTAACCAGTAAAAGAAACAGTAAATCATAAAATAACAGTAAAGGAATATGTGACAGGCTAATAGATGGAGTGATGGAATCATGAAAAAAATACTCAATTCTCCCCCCAAAATAGAAAAGAGAAGATTAAAATAATGTAAAACAGGTGGGATGAATTTAAAAGTTCACATAGTAGGTATAAATTCAAGTTTATTGGGAAGTATATTAAATGTACATGAGCTAAATACTCCATAAAAAAAGATTAAGATAGACTAGATTAAAAAAAAAAAAGAAACTATCTTGCTATAGGAAGCATATCTCAAATAAAAGGAGACAGGAAAGTTGATAGTAAAGTGAGGGAACAATGTAAGCCACAGTGTCAGGAGCACTCAAGACTGCTCAGTCTTGGTGGTTCACAAAACTCAAAAGAGCTGCCGTGCTCACAATTATAGTTCATTATCAGCAAATGGGAAAGTGTATGAGAAAAAAGTCGAGGAAAAGCCAGACATGGGCTACTGATGTCCCCTGCCTCCAAACAATGTGTGACAACCTGTGTGAGGTATTTTTTTAAAAATATATAATTTATTTATTTATATATATTTTACATTATTCTTCATGTAGGTACAGTGTATATACAAGGTATGCTTTTTCCTCTCAGGTGCAGTCCCCATGGAATTCCCACCACCGGCTCACCGTGCACCATCACCACAGTGCCTTGTGCTCTTGCCCCCTTCCTGTCTCCTCCCCTGCTGTGTGCCTCAGGTCTGTGGTTGTAAAGGCTCCATTTTAAATAGTCACATCAGAAGGTACTGAATATTAGGATTTTGATGCATGGATTTTGGGGGAAACTATTTAAGTGCATATCACTGTTCAAACTGTGGCAAGGCCAAGACCTGAGGCATAAAAAGCATTCTTCAGGCTCAAGATGTCATCGCCCAGAAGCCAATCAAGGGCCAGTCCTTTCTTGGATGTGCAGGGCTTGGGTGAATCAGATCTGATGTGTTAACTCTTTTTTTTTTTTTAAAGATTTATTTATTTATGCACACAAGAGCTGGGGTACAGGCCAGAGATTGGGGAGTGAGAGGATTCTCCAGAGACAGAGTGGGGAGCAGAACAGGCCGACTGACTGAAACACACTGCTGAGGGGAGCAGCAGGTGAGGCAGGAGAGGTCTGCTACGCCATGTGGGTCCCCTCCCTGGCCAGCAGCAGGGATTGAACTCAAGCTGCAGTGGCCACGGTTTGCTTCACAGTGGGTTGCTTAACCCACTGAGCCACCAGGGAGGCCCCTGATGTGTTAACTCTTTACTGCATGCCATGCAAGTGCCAACCAAAAGAAAGCTAATGTGGCTTGCTATCACCATGAATGAAAAAATTATGAAAAAAAAGTAACTAGAGATAAGTAAGGATATGATGGTGAAATAGTGTATTTACCAGAATTAAGTAGGTATAAATTCAACAATTACAACAATTAAGATTTTATATAAATCTAATGATATAACTTCAAAACATATAAAGTAAAAATTTTTAGAGGACAAAGAAAAATTTTGGCATTTATAGTGGAAGACTTTAACCCACTTCCCTTAGTATAAGATAGCAGACAGACAAAAAACTCAAGAGAAGATCTAAATAACATGGTTAATAAACTTGACATATTTGACAGTAGAATACCATACCTAAAAATGACAGAGTATTTTTTCCACAGTGTATAGAACATTGCAAAATTGATGATTTTGAGTTGTAAGTTTCAACACTATTTTAAAAGATTAGAATTATTTAGAGCATGTCCTAGGAGTGAAGGGAATCTCTTGTTCTGTTAAGAGTACAAAAGGCCTCCTTAGTGATGCTTTTGAAATCTGTTCCCTGATATTCAGAATGAAACAAGGATTTCCATAATCATCACAGTTGTATTAGAAGGAGCAAGGGCAAAGGCAAGCTGATAAACATCATTGCTTACAAATGGCATTATTGTGTACATACAATATCCAAAAGAATTTCAGGCAACTCCCCAGACTTAACAGTGGAATTAGCTGGCTGTTACACCAGTATTTTAAAAATTGTATTTATATAAACAACAGTTTTACCACTTATAGTAAAAATAACTCCCAAAACCTTGTAATACATTGAACAAAAGACATACCAAACCTCAACACTGAAAGTCATGAACTTTATATTAAGGTAAAGTACACCTAAGTAATTGGAAAGATTCCAGACCAGGTTTGTGGATTGGAAGATGCAATATTGAAATAACTTAAATTCTTTGCATCTGTACTATATATTCAGTTTCCACTTTCCATCAAATACTGGCAGGTAGGTAGGGTGTGTGTGTGTGTGTGGGGGGTGCTAGGGAGGGACAGAGGGAGAAAGAGAGAGAGAGAGAGAGAGAGATACAAACTGATTTTAAAGTCTACTTGAACTTGCAAAGGACCAAGAGCAGGAAGATGAACCAGAGGAGATGAACAACAGCAGCAAGTTGGAGAACTGCTACTAGCACACATCAAGACTCACTACAAAAGTACAGTAATTACCCAGGCGGTCTTGGTCGAGGATGGACAGATAGACTGATGGAGCTGGACAGAGTCCAGAAACAGGTCCATACATGTATGACACAGTTACCACTTATTTTTACATTGAGGGGAAGAAAGATCTTTTCCAAAATTATTGCTGGGTGAGTTGAATACATGTATTCAATCTTGATGCCTGCTTTACAGTAACACACATACTCCTAATTCATAGGAAATGCAGAACTAAATCTGAGGGATCAACAATAAAGCTATAGTGAAAAAAATAGAAGAATATCTTTGTGACTTTTGGGGAAGCTAGTAATTTCTTAAATAGAAATTACACTGAGGAAATGATAAATTTGATCACATTGAAATTAGGAACTTGTATTTCTAAAAGGCATTATTAATAAAGTACAAGAGCGTGAAAAAGCAACCACAGAGTGGGGAAAGATATTTGCTGTTTATATCTGACAAAGAACTGATTCAGAGTGATTATATAAATCAATAAGGAAAAGCCATGAACTGCTTTTCACGACAAAAGGATATATTTATGGTCCAAGAACATATGAGAAGCTTCTCACTCTCACAGTTACTAGAGAGATGCAAGTTAAGATCACTGTGTAACACACAAGTCTGTGTGGCCAGACATTTGACAATCCCAGTTAAGACCCAGACTGTGGAGCAGTCAGAACTTTTACATTGTGTCCGTGGGAATGTGACTTGGTACAGCCAATGGGAAATTTTTCAGTGACCACTAGCGGTGAACATTTCACAAATACCCAAAGATGAAGAAATTTCTCTCCTAAGTATTTGCCCAACACAAATGTGTGTATGTGTTCACTAGATAGGAACGAGGATAGTCACAGCAGCATACTGGATGCATAAATAGTGGTATAGTTATGCAATTATAGAGGATAAGGCAATAAAAATTTGCTATTTCTAGACACAGAAACTTGAATATCACAATACAATTTTGAATGGAAAGACAAAGAGATAATATGTTACAATTCCAGCTGTTTAAACTTCAATACAGACCATACTATGAATGTGTTTGCAGAGGTTGCAATGGCAGCTGCCACTGTGGGAGGGGATTGGTGACTGTGAGAGGATAGGAAACATGCAGCTATTATTCTATTTCTTAATCTGGGTGAAAGTACGAGTTTATTGAGTCAGCATGCTTGTCACATATATTACACCTCAATAAAAATGACTATTAAAAATAACTATCCTTCCTTGACCTTTGATCCGTTCTGTTGCCCTCTTCCTCCCCCTTGCCCCAAGGAAGCGATTTCTTTTTTAAAACATGTTGCTGAAAAGTTGCAAAACAGTACAGTGCTCCTATGTTCTCTTTTGTTAAATTCTCCAATTGTTAACATTTTACTAAATTTGCCTTATCAATCTCTAAATATTTTTCCTGACTTATTTGATAAGCTGTAGGCATGATTTTTCATAACCCCTTTGTACCCTTGTGCAAAACCAGAGTCCTCCACTATATAAACACAGTACAGCTGTCAAAATGAGGAAATTGATCTTGTTCTAATATCACCATCTAATCCGTAGGCCTCACGCAAAGCTGACCTTTTACCCTAACGTCCTTTACAGGCTCAGCACTCGGCCCCATATTGCACTTAGCTGTGCTGTGTGTCCAGTGTCTTCTCACCTAGGACAGTTCTTCAGTCTTTCCTTGCCAGTTGGCCTTCAAAATGTGAAGACCATAGGTCGACTACTTTGTAGAATGTTTCTTTTATTTGACTTCCTGTGTGTTTCCTTATAAATTACACAAAGGTAATGCTGTAATGTCGGCTTGTCCCACTCCTGGTAATGTTCACTTCTGTCATATGATGAAGATCCTGTCTGCCAGGGGCTCTACATTCCTTCATTCCTTCCTGTGGATGGAATCTCCACAGTTCTAGCTGTGTCAGTTCTGCCGACCTGTGTCCTGCTTCTACTCTCAGTCTAGTCCCCACCTCAGGTCCATGTGACCTCTGTTTCCAGCTCTATGTCACAGCCAGGAAGTATATCCCCAGGTGAGCGCTGAGAGATTGTACGTTTTCCTTCTCTCGGGAGTTCCAATCTTACATTGTCTGTTGTCCACTGAAAACAATGACCTCATACATTTTGTTCAGTTTTATGTTTATGGCGGCATGTCTGGAAGTGGAAGTTATGGGTAGCCTTCTTGATGAAGAGGACAACGCTGTCTTTATGCCCTCCCCAATGCCCGTCTCCACCTCTGACAGTCTCTGCCATGAGCCCACCGCCCAGTGGTGCTCCCTGCCTGAGCACTGCCCAGCCCTGGCTCCCACAGTGCTCTTCATTTCTTCTGATATCTTTGATTAGTGCTTCCTCAGACTACCCCTCAATGTTGCCTTTCTCTGGAAGACATGTAGCTGGGCTTTTTCTCTCTTCCTGGTAGCATTCACTAGACTGTGGCTTCACTGCTTCTTCTACTGATGATCTCTGGTCTGTACCTTCAATTCTTATCTTTACGGCCTGCAGCTTCATGTGATACTGCAGGTGATGTGGCTCTATCAGGAGTTCTGACCTACGCCCTTTACCTAATCTATCCTGCAACCCAAAGTAGGAGCGGCCACACAGCCTTGGCCCCACAGTCTTGCTTCTTACTTGCAGTGGCCACCAAATCCTGATCCCAAAATACCCTCCCAGATGGACACTGGGAAGACCATGGCAGCTATTGTTAGCTGCAGCTATTAATAAGTGGCAGCTATTGTTAGCACCATGAAGCAAGAGACAGAGGTACAGTTTCCAGGCTGTGGCCCCCATTTCTTTCTCTCAGAGTTGTGGGGGCGAGGGACAGGAAAGGCAAAAGTGAGGAGATGGTCAAGAGACCCAGGATGCCAGGAGGCCAGGATTAGCATAGCCCTCTGTAAAGGCATATAGCTAGGCAGAAAGCCCCAGGCATAGCAGCCACTTTGATAGCGACCTGGCTGGATGAGAGTGAGGGAGCTGTGCATTGTCCACATGCCCAGTAGCTGCACTGGTGTGAGGGAAACTTGCATGAGCTGTTGCCCAACACATGGCTAAAGCCTGCAAGGGCCCGGGACCAGCCAGTCTGCCACGGCCTTGCCAAGGTCCTATGGTATCACTGATCCCTGGCCAGGCAGAGGTTGAGGGGAATTCAGCGAGGAAGCACAGAAAGAAGTTAACAAAGACATGTCCTGGCTCAGCTGTAGCCACTGAGGGGTTCCCCGTGCCAAGACTTATCAGAGGCCCCTGTAGAGCCTTCTCTAGAGGACCCCTCTCCTCTTGTGACTTTGCTGTTGGTCTGAGGCTGAGAGGCGTGTTGCAGATTGGGATAAGGACTGAGCAACGGGTAACTGTTCATGCAAAAGTACTGAGTCTAAGGGGAAGGCGAAATGAAGACTGCGACTGACAGAGGTGAAGGCACCAGCAGGCACCAATGCAAGATCAGGGCTGTTCCAGTCTGTGGGTCTCACCTACTCCTCCGTTCACTGCCCTCAAGGATTCTGGGGTGGAAGAGAGTCCAGCAATCTAGGAGACCCCATATGATGCTGTTAGAACTGGAGACCCCAAATATGGGGGGCATCTCAGAGAAGGGTCAAGGAAAGTCCCAGCAGGACAAGGGAGCGCTACCCTTCCAAGGCCACTTAAAAGAGTCACCTCCCCTCTCTGCTCCATTTCCAGTGGGGGAGGCATTGTACCTCCTGAACAAAGGCCCATGACCTTAAAGTTGTTTCCACTATTGAGGTGATCCTGCATAGCCCTCTTTATCCCCACCCTCAGGCCAGGAGACCCCAGCAGAGGGCTGGTTTCCCATCTCCCCCTTACTGCTGCTACCACTGATCAGGGCTTAATATCCTACTCACAACGTGGTGAGGAGACACAAGTGTCACATAGAAGTGCCCCTCCTGGACTTACTCCGCCTGCTACGGCTTGACACCTGTACATGAGGCGGTCTCGCAGTGCCCCATAATTATAGTCGCTGTGTGCAAATTACATTCTACTTGGCTCCCCCCATGAACCAGCCTCTTGTCTCCAAGGAGTCTTCCCTCCCCGAACGCCACGTGGCTGCATCTCCATCCCCTCCTCTGTAAAGCTGCCAGGACAGTCCCGGCGGTGGGTGGGTGGATGGGAGGGGGGGGGTTGATGATTTGGGCTGTTTCCAGTTTTCTGGTTTATAAATAGCACTGCTGTGCATATCTTTATTACAAATCCTTCTCTCCTCCAAAACCCTGAATAGCTGAGCCCCACGGGGCACCCAGTATCCAGCGAGTACATCTTACTAAGAGCCTTTCTTGCTTCCTGGCGGTGTCACACTGCCTGTAGCGACCCTTGTGTGGACAGAGGTCCTGGGGACGAGAAAGGAGGTTCTTCTGGGCTCACAGGCATAAACAAAGCTGAGCAAAAACTAAAGGCAGAGCACCGGTGTCTCCTGACATTTTCTTCCTTTCAGTGTAGGGAGAGTTCTTTGTGCACCTGGGCTGAGGCGCGCTGGTGAGGAGGCGGCCTCACCCCCTATCAGAGCTGGAGGGCTTGTTTTGTTTTCCTTCTTTCACATGCTTGTTGACATTTTTTAAAAGTACAAACAATAACTGAAAGCATTCTCATTGTGCAAAGTTCACCACAGTTTTGACATTTTTTCCCTATGGTATTTGATTATGTTTTAATGGATCAGTTATTAAATTAGATTCTTTGTAGAAAATTTAGAACACCAATCTGTGAGGGCAAGCAAGGAGCACAGGTAGCCTGCAGCTGAGGAACAGCTTTGGTTTTTGGCAGCATTTGAGAGGCTACAGCCTTCTGGTCAACCTAGCACCCCTTCGGAATCTCGAATTTCTCCCGTGTTGAAGAGCTCACCTTTCTGGTGTTGCGGCTTATGCAGTTGCTTCTCGAAGCATCAGTGAGGTGCTTTGGGATCTTCACATCGCCAATATTAATTTTGGTGGAGGTGGAGATGACAAGTTTCTGGTGTGTCCTACACAGAGGAATTGATTGAGGGACTGAGGTCCAGTCATACATAAGAAGCCACTGCCCCGTGGCTCCAGGAAAGCCACCCTCTTGTCTCTGTGACTCCGGTGAGGTGAGCAGAATGGTCCCGGGACAGGTGCCGGCTCGCGGCTTTCTCACGGGCTGACTGAGACATTCCCCGTGGCGCCACAGCTTTTGAGGGGCACTGTGCGCAGGACCGTGCAGAGGCGTTTTGTGAAGTAGAACCACTCAGGTGCCACCATTCTAGTCACCGCCAACTGGTTTTGTGACATTTGCGAGAACCTTTTTTTTAATCCTGGATGTCGCTCTTGTTCATGGCCTTTCTGGAACGCGTACCAGGTGGGGAGTATCTGCCAGTCGCTCTGACTGAAACAGGGCTTCAGACGCAGTGGGGCTTCCCCTTCTTATGCGTTTTTGGCTTTGAGGTTACCTTTCTAACCTTGCCACCAGCATCAGCCTTCTCGGCTTCAGATTTCTGCTCTTCATGACCAGCATCTCAGCTTTTTCACCTACCATGTTGCAAGGTAGGAGAAGATGGTCTTCTGCTTTTTTTGTTTTGCTTTGTTTTGAGTTTAGAGGAGTGATTTCTATTTTCCTAGAAAAATTTCTATTCCAGTGAAATTTTCCCATTTATTGGTAAATATTGTGCATAGTGTTCTTTTATAGTCTTTCTTTTTAAAATTCTTGTCCCTCTCTTTCTACCTGCTTTTTGGGTTTATTTTTGTTATTGACCAGATTGGGCAGAGATTTGTCTATATTATTGTTAATTTTTTTCCCCTCAAAGATCTAGCATTTGGCATATTGATGATCTAATCTCCTGGTAGTTTCTATTTCATTAATTTCTCCTTGGCCTTACTAGGCTGTACCTGTTGCTTCTTTGGGGTGATTCCCTGACTTACTTACCTTGCAGTCCTGCGTGTTTCCTTCCTACCAGAGGGGCTGCTGGGATTCACTTCTGAGCATGTACTCTCCACATGTGGTCCTAAGCGCTATGCTCCTCTGAGCTGCTGGGTCGCGCCCCACATCTTGCAACGCTCAAGGGTTTCAAGTAAGTCTGTTGATTTTTTTGCAGTTCCCATGGCTTATAATTTAGATTTCCAGTGAAGTGAATTTATTTGGCATTCTTTATTTATATTTTTATTATGTTTATCACTCATTCTTTTTTTTAAAAGATGTATTTATTTATGCATACAAGAACAGGCCAGAGGTGTGGGGGGTGAGAGGATTCACTAGAGACAGAGTGGGGAGCAGAACAGGCAGATTGACTGAAATACATTGCTGAGGGGGGCAGCGAGCGAGGCAGGAGAGGTCTGCTATGCCATGTGGGTCACCTCTCTGTCCGGGGATCAAACTCCCGCTGCAGTGACTGTGGATGCTTCACAGTGCAGTGCTTAACCCCTTGTGCCACCAAGGAGGCCCTCATTCCTGTTTTTGTAATATGTTTCAATTTCTTTGTCTCCTAATACTGAAACTGTTCGTGTGGCTGAGACGAGCATGTACTGTCCACATGTGGTCCCAATGTTAATGTACTTTTCCTGTGATTTAAAAATTAGGTATAGTTTATCTACATGTTACATATAATGACATAGGAATGACATCTATATGAAAATGTGCTGATTTCAAGATTGCAGTTTGCTGAAGTTTATGCACAGGTACAATGCACACACGTCTAACCATAAAAAGCACTAGAGAACATTTTTGTCATCGCAGAGAACAGTTTGTCAGGTGCAAGTGCCTCTGGCCCCACTGAGGCCGGCTCTGGCGTGGCCCCCCTAGCTCGTGGGCTGCCCTGACCTCAGTGCAGGTGCGGTCTGGGCAGGGGCCGGGCTTTTCCTTTTCATATCTGGCTCCAGGACCCTAAATGGACCAATCAGATGTGCAGATTTGGGCTAAATGGGCCAATCAGGCTGGAACTTGCAACAGTGCCAGAGGGGCTGCTGGGATTCAGTTCTGAAGCTCAGTCACAGTGAAAATGGACAGCATGGGATTGAAAATAGTCTTGCAAATGGACCAAGTTAATTGGTACTTGACCAGCTCCAATCAAACAGCTGAAATTGGAGCCTCCCCACCCCTTGGCTCACAGTTTGGTTGTGGTCAGGTGGACATGCGGTACAATTCGACCTGCACCAATCAAATAACTGGGATTGTAAATGGACCAATCTTGAAACCAAACCCCTCTGGCACAAGCCATGGGAGAAACCTGCTCTTTCCTGCTGCTAAATGGTGGGATGTGCCAGCTTTGTTGCTGCTTCCGGCTCCCCTCAGTGAGTACAGCTGGAGGGCTGGCTGTGCAGGCAGCTGAAAGGCTGGCAGCAGTGGTGGCTTCCCGCCCTGCTTCTGCTTTAGCGGGCAGGGCGCTGCTCTAAAAGTGGCAGCAGTGGGCAGGAAGCTCCTCTAGCCAATAGCATGCTGCCTGCAGGCAGCCTCTCTCCCCTCTCCCCAACACCCCAAGCACAAGCTGGGTTTGAGCACCCGAGCCCCTAAGACTCTGGTGGCAGCAACAGGAGTTTTCCTACTAGCCTCCCAGAAGTGCTGCCTTTGAGCGGCACCCCGGCTGCCCCACAGTGGGAGGCTGCAGGGTGGCTGCACGGAGGCCCACCTGGATGGGCTGGACTGAATGGCCAGCCTTCTTGCTAGCTGGGTTTGAGTGCCAGAATACCTTCCCTGTCAATCTCCCTCACCTTTCCCCCTGGAAACACGTATACACACTCACTGCTTGGGCTCCAGTACCTGGCCCTAGAAGCAACCTGCTTGCAGGCAGCACAACCCACAGTGGGTGGCTGCAGGGGCAAGCATTTTACTGTCTACCACCAGCGGCTCCACTGAAGAGCAGGCTTCTGGCAGAGGCTGGCAGTGATGTGGGTGGCAATGGTTCTCCTGCTATGCTGCCCCAGGGCATGCAGCCCACTGGGGCTGCAGTGGCAAGATTTCCCTGTGCTTGAGCAAGCTCTGGCAGAGGATCAACAGCTAGTCCTGCAGCCCCTGGTTCAGGCTGCAGTGAGGAGGTTGGAACTCCACAGGGCCAGCTCTAGCATTGCAGCTCCCTAGAGCTGCAGGCAGGAGAGAGGCCTGTGGAGTTCCAGGCCAATGTGGCGGGCTTCCAGTGAAGCCTGCACTGCAGCAATTGGGACTTGAGTCCCAGTGCTGCAGTGGTCAACTGGGCAACCCCTCCTACCTCTACACCCCCTAATTTATGTCATTACACTGGGTCACTCTGAAGGGACACTGGGTAATGATATCAGTTCTAGTCCATGAATCTGCCCTGAGGTCACAGCAGGTCTGTGCAAGCACCACGTTTTCCTTTTTATATTTGGCACCTGGATCATTGAGTAGACCAGTCAGGTGCAAACTAAATAAACCAATCAAGTTCAAGCTCAGCTCATTAGTTATTCAGATTGAAAATAGGAAACGAGGTGATTGGTGCTAAATGGTCCAACTAGTCATTTAGGATTGAAAATGGTCATTCAAACTTGTAGAATGGGGGACCTTGACAGAAGATATAAGTCAGGGCAGGAAGTAGCTTAGTTCCTGGTCTCCAAAGAAAGAAGAAAGAAGGATCACCAGTCAACTTCTGTAGGAAGAAGAGACACTAAAGACTATCACAGTATCCTGGTTGATGTAACTGCCTCCAGCCCTGCCTCTGATATCACCTGAAAGGGGTGCCCTTGCCTCAGCCTGGTGTTTCGAAGAGCTGTTGTGCTGTTGGTTCATTCCAGTAGCTCAGAAAGAGCTGTTAACACTGATGTGCTCGACACTGCCTTCTGGTAACTGATGGTGACTGGCACTACGGACAGTGCTGTCCAGCACTATTGACAGGTGGCCAGCATTCTGTGTCCAGGTCACTGTTGACTGTGGTCTACCACCTCTGGTGGTGTCTGTCCCAGCACCTGGTACTGTCTATTCTGACCTTTAGACCGTTGCTGTGTGCTGCTGTCGTGTCATGTCCTCAGCCCCACATGTTAGCACCTCCAGCAACACCATGAGTTGGATCCTAGCCCACTGCTTGCTACTATGCCAATAGATCCAGGCCCTCATTAACAGGCCAGCACCATCTTTAATGAGCAGCCTTTTGTTTGGGGTGAGATAGCCGTCTAGTTGTGACCTTAGAAACTCTTTGTTTCTCCTGTGTGTTTGATAAGCCCCGTGTTGTTCCCTGAGCCTCAGTGATCTTGCAATTGAGCATACAGGTGAGAGCCCACAGACAGTGATCTATTCCCTCCCTTGACACTGTTTTTTTGACCCCCAATAGCACAGTCATAGCACTTGGGAGCCGCGTCCCAGTGCTGCCGAGACTCAATTTGTTTCAACTGATTGGAGCTCCATGGGTGCCAATCAACTAAAAAGGACCAATGAGTTTTGAAAGGCAGGCACCCTGAAGATCATGTAAGCCAAGCCCCGACCAGCTTCAAGAAAGTCAGTCAGATATGTCTGCATTCTCTCCTGGGAATACCTTCACTGAGCTGGATCTCTGATTCCTGTCCTCTGGCACCACACCTTTGCAGACCTGACCTCTGCCTCTGCCTCTGCCATCGCCAGCGGAATGATACCTTTGGCCCTGCGCTAGGTGTCTCTAAAAAGAGCTCTGCTATTGGCTGTATGCCCAGCATCTCTAAGAGTTATAACACTGGTCCCTCTGACATATCTGGCACCAACTCCTGGTGCTGTTGCTTTAGGTGCTGACCAGTCTGATGTCCAGTGATGCCTGGCCTGGCCTTTGGATTGTTGGCACCACCTCTGCAGAGACATTCGCAGAGACCTTAGACCTTCAAGATCTTCAATTTTCGAGACATTTGCTCTTGGAGACCTTGGACTTTTATGACCTCCATGACTTTCGACATTCAAGACCTTCAAGCCATTGCTACTGCCTCTGTCTCTGCCTCTAACTCTTTCCTCTCTCCAAACTTCTCTATCTCTCTCATCCCTTTGTAGATAAACCCTGTTGTTGTTGAACCTTGAGCCTGACTCATGTCCTGCAATTGCAGTTGTAAATGCGCAGGTAAGAACCCACCATCTGGGACATGTGCTCCTCTAGCTCTGGTGTCCTCTCGGTAGCAGTTTGACTTCAGCCCCACGGAGGCCAGTTGGGGCAGTGGTTCCCTGAAGCCCTCCAACCCTGAGCCCGCTCTCACCTCAGTGTAGGTCCAGTCTGGCCAGGGTCTGGGTTTAACAATTTGCTTCATTCATATCTGTCAAGAATAGTAAATCCTGACAGCTGTTCAGTGTTAGCTGAACAAAGACTCCTAATGGGGCTAGAATTAGAACCCAGGGCTGGTGTCACATTGGTTCCTACTCACAGATTTTGACAGGGACCACCTATGTCCCCAAGACATTCTCCACATCCTCTTCAGTGATGCCCACATTTCTAGAGCTTTTCCCTGGGTTCTTTGCAGTTAAGTGAAATCTTATGATTAAATTCTAGTCAGTGTTTCATTAGGAGGAGGCTGTTGTAGCCAAAATTGCTAAGTGTCCACTGTCTATCCTCCCATTCTCTATCTGGCTACTAAGGATATGGACACGATGGCTGAATCCCCAAGTCAGAGCACCAGGAGGAGGCCCAACTCCTGCTGCTGGCAGAACAGAAAGCTGGAGGCAGCCTGGACTCCTAAGGGCCACAGGGAACTGAGCACCTATGATGTGCTCTTTCAGATGCTTGGGGAGAAAGAAGCAAACATCTGTTTCATGTGCACGCAGGTCCTCTCGGGCTGTGTTGGGAGCCTCAGGCCTGTAGCTTGCCTTGCACTTGAGCGTACCATGCTTGCAGGTGGAGGGTGAGCAGGTGGGCACTGAAAGAGGCTTGAGTGTAGGGACTGACACCAGGAAGCAATTTCCTGGCGACTTGTCTCTGATGTCTACAGTGAGGGAAGTTCAAGCTGGAAAGGGCTCCCTAGCCTCCTCTGGCCATTTGGGACACTGGCGTTGTGCTACTTATTCCTGTTGGCCAGGCTAATGGAGCTACCTGTGTGAGCCCAACATTGGGTCAGAGGGAGCTGGGTTAGGACAATGCCTGACCTTCTGAGACCCAGGCCCACAGCCTCTCCAGGAAGATGGCAGTGACACCACTCAGGAGAGGTGTGGTGGAATTAGACAGTAGGAGTCACTGGTCTGGTAGGCAGGAAGAGAATGTCAGCCCCATCGGAGGCCTGGGAGGGAACAGAGGAGGTGGTAAAGGAGTGCTGAACCCTGATCTGAGAGTGGGCTTAGTGGGGGTCCCTTTAGGTCCCTCTGAGGGCTACTTCCTCTGCCCCAAGAGTGTACTATCTCCCTGACAGTGGTGCCACCTTGTGCCTGAACGCCTGGTGAGAAAGAAGAAGGACATGTGCCCTCATGTGCTTGGGCTAAGACTTTATACAAGCCTGAAGACACTGTCAGGGACTTACTGGTTAGCTTTATTGTTTTACTTGTTAATTATTTAGGTGACTCAATTTCCTTGGAGGATTTAAGTGCCACAAAGAATATGCAGAGGAACAAACACCAAAGTATGGTGGTGCCTTTGCTTATCCTCTCTTCTCTGCCTTTTTCTTTCTTTAAACACATCATCCGTTCCAGCCAGGGCCTTTGCATAGCCATTTTCCTGCTTGCAAAGCCCTTTCCCTTATCTCCTTAAGGTTTGCTTGAAGTCATTCAGACTTTAGCTTAAATGTCACCTCTAAAAAGGGATCTTCTGGGCCTCCCTGGTGGTGCAGTGGGTTAAGCAGCACACTATGAAGCAAACCGCAGCCACTGCAGCACGAGTTTGATCCCTGCCGCTGGCCAGGGAGGGGACCCACATGGCGCAGCAGACAGTAGACCTCTTCTGCCTCGCCCACTGCTCCCCTCAGCAGTGTGTTTCAGTCAGTCTGCCTGTTCTGCTCCCCACTCAGTCTGGTGAATCCTCTCACCTCCCATGACTCTGGTCTGTACCCCAGCTCTTGTAAGCATAAAATAAATAAACCTTAAAAAAACAAAATAAAAAAGGGTCTTCCCTGAGCATCTACTCTGAATCTGTCACCCTGACACTCTAGTAAATTGCTTTGCTTTAAATCTTTGTAGAACTTTACTACAGTGTTTCTTGTTGGTCTTGGACATAGTCCTGTGAAGGCAACTACTGTGTCCACCTCATTCACTGATGTGACCCAGCACCTGGGGCAGAGACAGGGAATGTCAACATCTTACAGTAACTGAGTGAAGAGGACCAGTGGCCATTCTTGAGCAGAGTATGGTGATGAAAGGCACCAGTTATAAAGTCAGGCAGACCCAGCTGTCAATGTTGATTTTGTCATTGACTAGCTGTCTGAGCTGAACCCAACTGCAGTTTTTGATCATACAGTCTGTGACTTGGTTTCCTCATTTGTAAAAGGAGGCTAATAGTAGCCCCTATCTTGTATTGCTATGAGGTTTATATGAAGTTGTGGATGTTGGACCATTAGATGAATTTCCACCATATAGTGAACACATAGTAAGTTTTAGCTATGGGTTTCATTATCATCACCAGTACCATTACGATTATCACCAGCATCACCATCACTACCATCATCTTCCCCCAAATGCCTGCCGCAGAGTCCTGCATAGGGTGCCACATCATGGACCAGATGACGAGCAATTGATGAGCTAGGGTCTTCCTGCTCTGGAAAGCCACAGCTAGCTCTTCTGTGCAGATAGCTGGGTTTGATGGCAGCGACACCCCTCCCATGTCAGCAACCCCAGAGGGGGTCAGGAAAGGCTATGGCTTTCCTTGGGAGAATGAGCACCATGTGCAGCACTTTTAGCTCTGCAGATGTGATGCTTGTTGCCATGGTGACCGTCCTAACAATAACCTCCCAGAACTGATATTCCCCACACCCGCCCCAGCTGCCACCTGGGAGGGAGAGCCCTCCTTACTGACGAAAGCCATCTAGAAAGGATAGGGTGGGAGGTGGAGATGACATGGGGGTGGGAAGGAAGAGGGCCCTTCTTGAATGAGGGATGGGAGGCAAAAGCCAGGTGAGAAGACTCCTCAGGCCTGGGACCCCAGAAAGAGTCATGACTGGCAGCTTTTCTCCCTTTCAGCCTTTCCACTCTGCTGGGGAAAACCCTTTGTGTTTGGAAGTGGGGAGTGGGTTTTTTGGTGAGTAGTGGAAAGGGTCATACGTTATAGGCAGGGAAATTCTGCATACCTTTGGTAGCTCAATTGTGCCTTGCTGTGGTGCCTTGATGACCCCCAACTTTCCTTGCCTTCCTCACCATTGCTTCACACCATTCCTTTAATGTTTCAGCTCAGTGGAGGGGCTGCCTGGGGATCCCGGAACTAACATGAGAAGAATGGGGAGCTTAAATAGCACCCCTTTAGTGACCCTGACTTTTTGTGAATCTTTGGTTGTGGACAGTCTCCTGACATGACCTCAAAACAGACCACCCAGAGAACTGCTGTGTTCTCTGGGAAGGGAGGAAAGGGCTGTTGCAGGAAGTCACACGGGTGTTTGTGAGCCTGTGAGTGTGTGTGAGAATGTATATGTGAGTCTATGTATGTGTATTTATGTGTGAGTATATGTGTATATGTGAGAGCATGTGAATGTGTATATGTATGTGTGTGAAAAAGAAAAGATGGGCTTTGCAGGGCTTTTGGGTTTGAGTCCCAGGAACTTCCTGGCTACACAGCATTGAGGAAGTTACTTCACTTCTTTGTCTCCATTGTCCCATCTAGTAGAGTGGGGTAATAATAACACACGCCTGGTAGGATTATTTGAGAATTTAATGAGGTAATATATGTAGAATGCATGTAAACAAATCAATGTTGGGCCTCATGATGATTTTAATGCTATTTTTATCATCAAGTAGTTTTGTGCCAGTAGGAGTGTATGTGATCTTAGCAGTGTGCTGGTTGGTTTGTAGTCTGGGGAGAGTCTTATTTACCGAGGGTTGCAATTTTGCTCTCTTGCTAATTGTATTCCATCCCATGTGTGGGACTGCTTCCTTCTCCTTCCGGAGCTCAGAAAGGAGCCTGCAGATGGCCCAGCATGTGTGAGGAGAAGTTCCTATGGGACTGAACACAATCCTGAGAGCAGGTTAATGCTGGTCTCAAGGGCCCTTAAGTCCTCACCCAGGAGAGATGGGTGTCTGCTGGTAGGACAGTGCATGCGTACTGGGGTTCCAGCGCTGAGTGAGGAGGTGGACTCCCCTCCTACCGCCCTGCTGACATCACAGCCACATACTCCACAGGACCTCTCTGCCCCTAGTGGGGGATTTCCACCTTGACTGGAATGTTCCTTGTCCTCTAGCTATCTTTTGGGTGCAAGCTGGGGCTGTAAAACCACTCCAGGCAGAGACTGCTCACCACATAGTTATGGACGTTCACATAGTTCACATTGTTCTGGAGGGGAAGGCCCCAGCTGCCCCTTCCCCAAAATCTGCTCATTTGATCATTTATTCATGAAATATTTATTGTAGCTTCTAAGGTCGGCATTGAGTGACCATCAAAGTAAAAGAGATGAGCAGGACAGGCCCAGACCCTATGCTTGGGGAGGCTGCAGCACAGTAAGTGGCTCATGTCAGTCTGGCAGCATGACCCAAATCCAAGGCTGGCTGCTGGAAACTTCCTTCCTCTGGGCCTGCCAGGACAGACCCGAGTCCTGTCCCCTCTGAGGACTGCGGGGGTGCCAGAGCCCAGTGGGTCCTCTTTGTTAACTCTGATGTTCAAGTTCTAGATAGCAGCTTAGGTGCCTGCTGGCAGGGGGTGGGGGAGGAAAGGCTCTTATGTGGGAAATGGGGTCAACTCAGCCTCTCCTGCCCCTCCCTGGTGCTCTCTCATCCTCCTTGGCTCTGGGGCGACTTTCAGGAAAGACCCTCTTCTTCCGGGCCAGAGAAGGGGCAAGCATGTGGACTGGGTCTGGGGGTGGGGAGAATGTCTTTCCCTACCTGCTCAAGGGGACTTGTGAACCCTCACGGCCCCTGAACTACTGAGGAGAAACCCCTGTTCTTCCTACTCTGGGACCCCCAACCTGAAGTCCAAACGCTGGTTCCTGGGACCTTCATTGCAGACACCCTAGTGTCCGTGAGGGAGGGGCTGGGACCAGGGGGAAGCAGGCAGCTCCCACCTCTCACCTCCCAGCACGAGCCTTCTCAGTGTACACCGCTGGTCTGGGAGGCTCCGGCAGCTCTACCAAGAGGACCTGGACCAGGCTGTGGTGGAGCAGTGAACTGGCAGAACTGGCTGGCAGCATCTCCTCCGGGTGGTGTGAGGAATGAGTCCTGTGGAGGGTGGCACTTTTTGTTGCCACCTACCCCCCCACTTCTTGAGCTTCCCAGTCTGCTCTGCTCTTGCAGTCTGGGATCACCAGGTGGGCCTTTGGCGGAAAGAAGGACTTCCATCGCGTGCAGTACTCTGTGTGTGCGTGCGTGCAAGGGGGTCGCCAGCAGGGAGCAGAAAAGCTGGCTTAGGCGGCCAGCGGTGCCCTTGTGCCAACCAGGGGCGCATGAGCACTGGTGCGTGTGCGTGTGCAGGGTTCAGGTACCCGAGTGGGTGCAGGAGCAGTGTATGCAGGGCGCCAGTGCGTGCGCAGGGAGCAAGTGCGCATGCAGGACGTGGATGCGTGTGCGGGAGCCGGTGCGTGAACAGGGAGCGAGTGCCAGCGCACAGCGCGGGAGCGGGTGCGTGTGCAGGGAGCGTGTGCGGGAGCAAGAGCAGGTGCAGCGTGTGCAGAGCTCGGGTGCGTGTGCAGGGCGCGTGCAGTGGGTGGCGGGCGGGGCGGGCGCGGCGGCGGCGGTGGCGGTGACAGCGGCGCCCGCGCCTCTCCGCGCGTAGGTGTGCGGCGCGCTCCAGGAGGGGACGGAGCGAGCAGATCTCGCGTGCGCTCGCCGCCCGGCGCAGCCCAGCCCGGCCCCCGCCTGGCGCCGCAAGCCGAGGTGTCGCCCGCGCCCGCGCCCGAGTCTCCGCCGTGCCCGCGAGCGGGAGCCGGAGCCGCCGCCGCCCGAGCGCAGTAGAGCGCACGCCGAGCCCGTTCATCGCCGCCATGGCCACCACAGTGACCTGCACTCGCTTCACCGACGAATACCAGCTCTACGAGGATATTGGCAAGTAAGAACCGCGGCGCGTGCGGGGTCGGGCGGGGGACCCCGGAGGGCGCCGCCGACCCCGGAGACCCGGACGCAGCTTGCACCCGCCCCGGCGCAGTGCGGCCCCGCGCGCCCCCGGCTCCCCCAGCTTCGGGCCCGGAGCGCACCGCCCTGCGCGACCCCGACCCCCAGGCCTCGGGCCCGGTGGCGGGACCTTGGAGCGCGAGGCCCTGCCGGCTTTGCCCGGTGCGGCCGCTCGGCAGTGGCTGTGGCTCTGGGTGCGGGGCTCCGCGCAGCAGGGGCGGCAGCAGGTGTCCCCGGAGCGCCAGGCAGACGTGACGCATTTGGTGGCGGGAGGTCAGAGAGGAGGGGCGCCCGGGGGCGGCGCGGGGCCTACAGCGCGGAGGAGGGGGCAGCGCTGCTTGTGGGGGTCGTCCCCCGCGAGAGCCGAGCCGTCCCCACCCCCACCCGAATGGCAGGGTGAGGGGGGCCGTGAGGTCTGCTCGGCGCCTCTATCTCCGCGAAGCTCCGCGCGGGGGGTGCCCTCTGCGCTCCGGACCGCGTGGGAACAGCCACGGCTGTGGTCCCCCGAGGAATCTGGGTTCTGGAGGATTTCCCCCTAGATCCTTCTGGAAAGAAGAGTCTGAAGAGCTTACTTCAGACTCCCTCATCAGGGAGCTTGGATCAGGTCTTTGGGCTGGAGATGAGGAGATGATGGGGGAGCAAAATGGGCATCTAATTTCGGGGTCTTCGAGCTAGATGAGTTGGATTTGGGAGAATTATTGAGGAGAGGGTCGTGGGGAGGGGCTATGTAAGGCGCTTCAGGTATGTCCTCAGGAGGGAACAGGTGGTTCCTGGACTCTGCTCACCAACATGAGTGGTGTGGGGCCTCTGGATCTGCCTGTGCCCCTGGGGTCAGAGACCACCAAGACTGCCTGGGGTGCGGTGGGGTGGAGTGGGGTGGGGAGTGAGGACTTTTCTCTGGCCTGGGGTCTCTGCTGTGAGTCAAGGTTTCACTGGGCACCTCCTGGGGTCAGGCTTCAGAACTCCTGAATACCAGGGCCAGCCTGGCAAGAGCCCCATCCTCTTTTATCCTCCTCCATCCCCTGTCTTCCCCCATCCCCCCACCCCCCTCCATCCCCTGCCATCCCTCTGTGTGGTGGGGGTGCTGGCGAGGTTTCCTCTTACACATTCAGCAGCAGATCCTTTTTTTCCCTTTCTAAAAAAATGTATGTGGTGATACCTTGTGTTGGCGAGTGATGCTGATCATTGATAATTGTGGGTGCCAAGCTGGGAGGAGTGTGGGGGTGTGCTGAGTTCCCAGTTCTCCCTGCAGGTGCAGGAGGATTTGGGTCAGGCCTGGGGAGTGAGGCACCAGGTGGAGTGGAGGAAATCCATGGCTCCAGCGAGGGCAAAGGCCATGTCCTAGGGACCCAGAAACTCTGTTCTTGCTGGTGGGGCCTGGTGGGCACCTGGCCCCAAGGCTGAGTGGACTGGGAGAGCATAGCAGTGTGATGAGAGTCTGGCTTGCACACTGTATGTCCTGAGTCCCCCAGGACACAGGCCTGAAAGCAGCTTTCAGGGACTGGCTGGGACTTTTCCTGTGAGGAAGGGAAGGGGGATACGGGTTGGGGGTCCTCAGGTGGGGGCAGGTGGTTCTTCAAGGCAGAGGGCAGCAGTGGGAGGAAGGTCATTCCTCTTCAGGGGACCTTCTTGTGTTTTTTGCTGCTTGTGCTCCAGAGCACGGTCCCTCACAGCAGTCTCCTCCACCCCATTTTCTCAACCTGAAGTTCACACTGATGCCCTCTCCTTCATTTTTGTGTAAACTCCCCTGAGTCCAGCAGCAGTAGCGGGGTGACCTGCCCTCCCCAAGTCTTGGGTTTCAGCCATGACTGGTTATCCCAGCTGCTGCCACCGCATTGGAGAATGGAGTTTCTTTGGGGTGACCTCTGGGAGGCTGAGAGGGGGTGGCAGACCCTAGTGGAGAGGGGGCTCCTGCTTTGGTCTTTGAGGACCTGAGCCACATGTCTGTGCCAGGGCATCCTGCCTGAGGCCTCCGTGTGAGTGGGTGAGGAATGGAGCCTGGATGTGGAGCGGGAAACTCAGGCCTGAGGACGAGCGGAGCACACCCAATGGGTTGACCTGACTTTTTCGGACCAGGAAGGCTTAAGCTCAATCCAGCACCAAGGCACCAAGCTCACGAAGGATGCCGAGGGGCCTGTCACAGTTTCTCTGGGGTGTCCTATGCAGCGAGTTGGCCAAGCAAGTGCAGGGATATGAGCACGGCAGGGAGTAGGAGAGAGGGTTGGGCGCTCAGGCCACAGCCTATGCCCAGAGCTGGGTTCCAGGTGGCCATGTTGGCCAGTTGTTGACTGTGCCTGCTCCGGCACAGTTGGTGTTGCTTCCCAGTCCCAGGTGCACACATCCAAGTTTATTTAAAGCTGCAACCCTTGGCACCAGTCAGGAGACACTGAACTCCCTGCCCGGAGAAGGACTGGGCCATAGGCCCAAGTCTGCCCAAGTGACGTGGTTGCATGCCTCTTTCCTCCCTGACCTGTCCCCTTCTCTGTCTTGCCCCCACCCCACCTGTGCTCATCCGTGGAGGCCTGGGTATTGGGGTCCAAGGCCCTGGAGGAGCTGTTTTCTGGGGCACTGCTCTTCCTTGCCTTGCTGAGCAGGACCGCCGGGGCAGTGCTCAGGGCTCCGGGACAGCAGGTTGGTGGGCCAAGTCCTGGGTGAGAGCTAGTGTGTGAGCCCAGGGGCTCAAGGACAGACACAGCAGACACTGGCAGGAATACAGTTTTCATTTGTCCATGCTGGATAGCTTTTTCAAAGGGTGATAAACTCCAGGAATAATAACATGAAAACTTGTGTATCTTCTAGCAGACTTGAAAACTGTTACTCTTTTGTCATATTTGTTTATAAGTTCTTTTTTTTTAAGATAAGAAATTAAAGCATTGCAAAGAAATATTAAGTAACCATTTCCTCCCACCACTGGCCTGCTCTTGGAAGTTATCCTCCCTCCTCTCTCTTGTGCATTCACACACAGATGTAAGTATCCACCACTAATCTGTAGTGTTTTTTGGTGTATTTTCTTTTAACTTTGTGTAAACATTCTGAAACTTATCTTTTTCTCAACCTGCTCTTACTGACATCTGTGTGTGGTGATGTATTTTGACCTTTTACTGCTGTGTGGTGTATGGTGCTCGTAGTGGGAGCTACGGGCAGCTCCCATCTTGACAACACTTGGGTGGCTCTCAGGTTCTGTGGTGTGTTTGCTGGGGCGCAGTTGTGAGGATCTCTAGATTTGCCCCTAGGGTCCTGGGTCTCCACTGGCCCTCCGTTGTGCATAACTCGCTTAGCTGGCAGGTTGTGGATGTTCGAATTTGTGGGGTAGGAAGAAGTCTTGTATTTTGTGTTCAGACTGAGTTTTGCACTTTGGGGAATTGTCCCCTTTAGTTTAGATGTTCTCCCTAAAAGAAAGCCATGCCCTAGAGATACTAGATATGAATTTTGGGGTTCACGGAACCCTCCCCATGCGTGAAGGTGGCACTGGGACTCACAGCTCCTGATGTGACAACTCTAAAGCACATCATTGGACTTTGGATTTTATTTCACTTGACT
Source organism: Galemys pyrenaicus (assembly GCA_019455555.1). Taxonomy (NCBI): domain Eukaryota; kingdom Metazoa; phylum Chordata; class Mammalia; order Eulipotyphla; family Talpidae; genus Galemys; species Galemys pyrenaicus. Next base: position 4,290,617 of record JAGFMF010011868.1, on the reverse strand, counting down.
CCTTAAGGAAGGCTCCCAGCCCCATTGGATAGACAGAACCACAGCAGGTGGAGAGTCTCTACTTGCCTGTGCCCAGGCAGCGAGGAAGGCCCTAATCTGCAGTCCAGGCACCCCTACCCTTCCGGCTCCCCCTGAACCTTGGCTAGGCCCAGGACTGACCTTGGTGTGTCCTTGTCTCCATCCAGTGTACCCCAGTCTGTGGAGGGCGGCCCCCATTCTAGGATGTATCCTTTTGCTGGTGATTTGCTGTCCACCTCTTGATGCTTTTTTAGCATGCTCTCAACTAGCAAATGGTCTGCTAGGTAGTTAATAGATAAACCTAGGAAACTCAAAGCAAATCAATTTTTGAGTCTCCTGAGTGCTGAGGTCAGGTTGCCAGGGAAAAGAGGACTCAGTGGAGGAGAAAGCACCCTGTTTGTCTTCTCCCACCCTCACGCACACCAGGCACTTTCTGCTTTAGGGCCTTTGCCAGTACTCTTCTGTCTCCCCTCATGAACGCACAGTTCATCTCCTCCTCCCTTTGGTCTTCGGCCCCCAGCCCCTTGCTCACTCAGTGAAACCTTCCCAGATTTCTGGCTCCCTCCCCATCCCGCTCCCCGGCTTTTGGCTTACCCCTGCACTTGACACTGTGAGCACCCCCCACCACACACAAAGATGGGGTTTGGGGACTCTCCTCTGGTGCCTAGCTGAGGTGTGCACTCCTGCACATTTGAGGGGAAAGTAAGTGAACTAGTGGGTCCCTATGTACCCTCAGAGCCTTAATTCCTTAATGTAGGATATTTAGAAAAGAAGTTGCACATGTTGAGGTTGCTGCAAGATGCACATGAAGGTGATGCTGGTTTAGTTACTATTGAATGGTATTTTTATACCATAACCTACTTTGCTGAGAGCTAAGAATATATCTTGCGCTTGCTACCTGCACTCTTTCTCTTCTGGTAACAGTAGCTAGCAGTTAAACAGTGCTTATTCCAATAACGTGTGACTGCTATTGTGAGCACTCCCAGTTTATGGAGGCGGTGACTGAGGCCTGGAGAAGCTCCATCACCTGGCCAAGGCCGCCTGGGACCAGGATTGAATCCAAGCGGGTTGACTCTGTACTCTACCTTCTGGTCCTCTCAGAAGTTCACGACCCTCCTTTATAACAAATGCTATTTATTATAGCACATGTACTAAATAAAACGGTGTTATTCCGTGACTGACTCCTGGCCCTCTTGTGGTCTCCTCTGACCCCAGCATTCTGGGGCCTCACCTGGCCTTTGGAGGCCGCTCACGAGGCTGTCATTGTGCTTTTCCAGTGGCACTGCCCCTTGGCTCCTTTTTATAAAAACAGCATTTCCTTTTGTTGTCTCTCCATGACAACCAACACTCTGCCCCCATTTGGGACCAACTAGGCTTGAAATTCCATTTGATTAATTGAACAAAATACGAAGACGCTATCATCTTGTAAAGAAACATTAGTGTGCAAGTATGGAGTGGAGATGTGACTCACTCCCCACTTCCCAAGTTCTGCAGTGATGGGGGCCCTGCAGGCAGTGCTGAGGAGAGGCCTGGAGAATGCCCTCCCAGCTCCAAAAGCCTGTCCCTGGGCTAAAGCTCTTTCGTCCACCCTGGCCTTTTGTGAGGTGAGGGGTGTTAGGTAAAGCTGGAACTCTTTCTAGCTGGCCCACCACATCCTGTTCTCCCACGTCCTCTCCCCAGAAAAAGCTGCCCACCACAGGCCCAATCTTGAGACTCTGAACTAAATCTGGGGCATGTTAAGATCTATTGAGACCATGGTAAAAATTAAAGAATTCTTTCCAGAAAAAAAAAGACATTAGCGTCAATTTAGGGATATACACATATATGATTTCATAACACAGATGAACTCATCGTACAGGTGATTCTGCAATTTGTTTGCTCCCAACATTTCTCATGAAGACCCTGCCATGTGAGTAAGTCTTTTCTTACAGCTAAGTACCTACCAGTTCTCTTAGAAGCAGAGAGGTGTATGGATCGTGGTGGCCAAACTTGTAAAGCCCCAAATGGAGACTCGTTCTCTAAGAAGCATTATATGGAAACTCTGTTTGAAATTGGGGCTCCCAGAGTTATCTGGAGGACACAATTGTGGATGAACAAAGGCTCTTTGTTTCTGGCAGGATGCCCAGGTTAAGCACAGGGGTCTCCTTAGAAAAGAACCCACGAGTATATTACATTCCTTTTTTAATTTGGGGAATAATTAATAATAAATGTATTCTTCTCCTTTTTTAATTTGGGGAATCTCCAAAGAGCCTAGGGGAGAGAGGTGCAATGTCTGATTTTCTTTTCTTTCTTTTACCTAAAAAAAATTCGAACAGAGATGGTTTCCTTATTTTGCTCCATTAGAGTCCATATTGAGCCATTCTGGAATTTAACAAGAGCTTTACTAGGAAAGACCAAATGGAGTCTGTTCCTTGGAAACATCTCGTCCCTCCTCCCATTCCCTGATGCCACCTCCCTGGTCCAAGACAAGACATGTGGTCTTTCTGGTGATTTCACATATATTTTCAAAAAAGTTTAATTCCCTCTCTTTCTACCACAAAAAAATGGAATGATTTGATTATTTTAAGGCATCTTTCAAAACTGCATGTCACTTTGTTAGTGTAGAAACATAAAAATGCATTATGTATCAACTTGGCTTTCCAAAAATTATCATATTGGCATATTACATAGAAACTTATATTTTATTCATATAAAAATCTGCATGTATTTAGATGAAAAATGATTTTATGTTAGAAATGGTGTTACTAGCTGCCAATTTTGTGGGTGGCCTTTGTCTTCTAAGTTAGAGGGCCACCACCTCTTTCCAACCTATAGCTCCTGGTGGACACTTGGTCCTAAAATACAGTTATGATTCTTTGTTCAGCCAAACACAGGCTTTTGTTGAGTTATGGGACAGATTCGCAATAGGCGGGCAAAAATTTAGGACGCTTTTATGAAGAAGACATAAAGCACAGTTTATAAGGGCCTAATTTGAGAACCGCCTTCCTTGCTTTCCCAACTTTATGATCTCAGTGGAGGGGGTGGAGACGCTATGTCCATCACAATGCAGCATGAAAGCATCGTGTCTTTTGACATAATGCCTTCCACGTCACTGAGCACATTCAGGTTGGTGCCCTTTCCCAGCAAGGAGCTGAGGGGCAGCCCCTGCCTCTTTGTCTCAGCCCACACTGAATTCTTGGGTATAGAATCATGCTCAGCACACGAAGGTGCCCAACGGAGTGGCTCAGTGACAGACTGGCCAGGACGTTGGCACATCCGCCCTGTGCAGGCAGTGGAGGTGGGGTGTGCTGTGGGGTTTGGGCCTGTGTCTGCATGTTCATGCATACAGCTGTATACACCCCACATGTATGTATTGTTTTAAAAACACAGATTAACATTAAGCAGACTTTTAGTGGAGGGTCCAGGTTCTTCTGGGAAGCGAGGGCCCTGGGGTGTAAAGGAGTCTTTGAACACCAGCCTGAGCGGCTTCCCATCTTGTCACCAGGTAGAGGACAGCCTCAGTGTTGGCATCACTTAGGTACTTGTCATGGTGGTACTTGGTTCGAAGAGGTTTGCTACATTCTGCTCAGTGCTCAGTAAAGTTCCTTACGTGGCTTCTGTTGTTGCATGTTGAGGTACAGCCTTATTCTCAAAATCATTGGCTTGGTCCAGCCTGTTTGTTAGGGGTTTTTGGATAAATAGGACCCGTCTAGTTAGGAGCAGCACCTGCTGAAGTAGGCGATCAGGGCAGTGGTTCCCAAGCCACAGATGCACATTGTAGACTCCATCCTAGACCTGCTGAATAGGACACAAAATGGGGGTGCTCAGTGGTGGTTCCAGTGGGCAGTGCATATAGCCCCTGGCAGGGACTCTGTTCTCAAGGCCAGATGCACACCACCCTCAGTCCCTTGGCTCTGAAAGAATCTCACCTGACCATGCATTTGGAATTTGCCTTTGTTCTCCTGTACATTCAGTAACACTACCCCTTTCCCATCCAAGTCTGGTGCTGTGCTGTCCAGAAGACGTATACATTGAGCTGCAAATGTAAATTTTTTCTAGCACTTATGAAAAAGAGTGGAAAGAACAGGTGAAAGGAACTGCAGTCATGTATGTATTGAACCCACTATATAAAAATATTTTTAAATATTTTGCATTTAAATTTAAATTAAATTAAATATTAATTAAATTAATAAATATTAATTATTTAAATTAAATATTTTGCATTTAAAAATTATTTTGCATTTAAAAACATTTTGATACTGTGTAATTTTTAAAGATTTTTTATTTATGCATACAAGAGAAGGGGTACAGGCCAGAGGCGCAGGAGGTGAGAAGATTCACCAGACAGAGCAGGGAGCAGAACAGGCAGATCGACTGAAGTACACTGCTGAGGGTAGCAGTGGGCGAAGCAGGAGAGGTCTGCTGTGCCGTGTGGGTCCCCTCCCTGGCCAGGGATAGAACTCGCACTGCTGTGCTGTGAATGCTTCACAGTGCGGCGCTCAACCCGCTGTGCCAACAGGGAAGCCCTGTTGCTGTGTATTTTACATTTGTGGTGTATTTCAGTTTGGTCTAGTCACATTTCAGGTTCTTATGGCTTCCTGTATGTAGTGGTCACCAAATTGGACAACGTAGGTGCAGAATCTCACGGTCATTCCAGAGTCCAGGGCAGTGAGAGGACTCACCAGAGACAGAGTGGGGAGTAGAACAGGCAGACTGACTGAAACACATTGTTGAGGGGAGCAGCGGAAGAGGTGGGAGAGGCAGGAGAAGCCTGCCTGCATCATGTGGGTCCCCTCCCTGGCTGGCGGCAGGGATCGAACTCGTGCTGCAGTGGTTGCGGTTTGCTTTATATTGAAGTGCTTAATCCACTGTGCCACCAGGGATGCCCTATTATTGTTTGTGATGTGTGTATATTTTTTTCTCACTTCTCTCTCTCTCTCTCTCTTTTAATATAGTCTCTTTATTTATTTTTTTTCTCACTTCTCTTGCTCTTCCTCGGACTCATTCATTTATTCAGCAAGTCCACCTGCACGTTTACTGTGTGGCAGGCATTTTTCAGGTACTTGGCGTATAGCAATGAACCAAGTCAAGGAGCTGTTCTCCTGAGAGAGGAGGCATGCAATTAGCAGAAATACTAAACAGAGTATATGATAGGGTAGAAATAATCTCTCTGTCCTGGAAGTAGTTAAGGAAACTCAGGAGTATTACTTAGGAGGAAGGTTGCAGTTCCAAAAAGGGTGATCAGGTCAAGAAGGGGTGAGAAACTTCCACTTGCTAAAATCAGTTAACAAAAGAGGGGGTGTCACAACTGACCCTTCAGAAACAGATGGGTGACAGGGAATTTTGTGAACAGTTCTGCACCGACAAGGTAGATAATCCAGATGAAATGAAAAAATTTGTAGAAAGACTCAAACTACTAAAACTGACTCAAGAAGAAATAGAAAGTCTGAATATACCTATAGCAACTAAAAAGTTAAAAATTAAAAAAATTCGCCTGAAGAAAAGCCCAGACCCAATAATGTCATCACTGAAAAAGCTTGTTAAACATTTAAAGAAGAATTAATACCAGTCTTTACAAACTCTTGTGAAAAACAGAAAAAGAACTTCTTCCTAATACTGAAAGACATCACAAGAAAGGAAATTACAGACTAGTATCCCTTATGAATATTGCAATATCCTCAACAAAATTCTAGCCAAACAAATCTAGTAGTATATAGAAAAGGTTATACATCATGAGCAAGTAAGATTTATCCTGGTTGTTTTAACATGCAAAAACCAGTCTAGAAAAGATATTATCTCAAAGATTCAGGAAAAGGACTTGACAAAAGCTAATGCTTCTTCCTGATTAAAGAAACAAAAACAAAAACAAAACACTCAACAGACTAGGGATAGATGGGAACTTACTCAGCTTGAGAATGTTAACATAGTTAATGGCAGCCAATGTTAGTTAATGGCAAGCCACTGAATGCTTTCTCTTTAAGAATAGGAATATGTCAAGGTTTCTGCACTCCATTTCTACTCAGTATGGTATAGGAGTTTATAGCCACTGCATTTAGCAAGAAAAAGAAATAAAATACTTCAAATTGGAAAGGAAAATATCTGTTTGCAATTGACATGATTTTGTATATAGAATACCCTAAACAATTCACTAAAAATATATTAGAACTAAAAAAATGAATGCAGCAGTTTCAAAATACAAGGTCAAGATACAAAAACTCATTGTGTTTCATTACACTAGCAGTGTCCAATGTTAAAAATAAGATTAGAAAAACCAATTCCATTCAAATAGATTAAAAAATAATAATATACTTAGTAATTAAGTTAACAAAATTCATACAAGAATTGTAATTGAAAACTACAAACCACTATTGAGGGAAATTAAAGACCTAAATAAATGGAATGCTATCTTGTGTCTGTGGATTGAAAGACTTAATATTGTTAAAATGGTAGTATACTCCAAATTAACTTACATAATCAATTTAACACCTATCAACAACCAGCTGCCTTTAAAAAGTAATTGACAAACGAATTCTAAAATTCATATGTGAATGCCAGCGACCAGAGTATCCAAAACAATCTTGGAAAAGAAGAACAAAGTTTGAAGGCTCATACCTTATTCCTGGTTCCACACTACCTACACCCCTACAGCAATCAAGATGCTGGCATAAAGATAAACATATAGATCACTGGAATAAGGTTGAGTGTCTAGAATAAATGCACACATTTATGTTTAGTGATTTTTTTTAAGCAAGAATGACAAGGAAGTACAATGGGAAAGAATAATGGTCCATTCCACAAAAGGATACTTAGATATCATGTGACTCTCTAAGAAGTTAGAGCCTTACCTAACACCACATACAAAAATTACGTCAAAGTGGATCAAAGTAGCCAACTGTAGATGCTAAAACAGTAAAATTCTTAGAAGAAAATATGGAAACAAATTTTTGTGGCGTTGGGTCAGGCAGTGGTTTCTTAGATACAATGCCAGAAGTACAAACAACAAAAGAAAAATTGATAAATTTGCCTTCATCAACATTAAAATGTGCTTCAAGTCAGGAAAGTGAAAAGATAACCCACAGAATGGGAGAAAAATATTTGCAAATCATATATTTGATAAGTAATTTTATTTAGAATAATTTATAATTTTACTACCTAATACTAAAAAGACAAATGACCAAGTCAACAAATGGGCAAAGGACCCAAATAGATGTTTTTCCAAATAAAGTGTGCAATTGGCATCACTAGTCATTAGTTAAAAGCAAGTCAAAACCACTTCATCCCCATTAGGGTTAGACTGCAAACGCCAGACAGTAACAAGTACGGGTGAGGATGTGGAGCTGGAATCCTCGTATGCTAGTGGGAATGTAAAATGGTGCCACCAACCATGGACATCAGCTTGACAGTTCTTCAAAATGTCCCATCCCTAGATATGTACCCAAGAGAGATGCAAACGTATGTCCACACAAAATCTTGTTTGTTGGAGCCTCATTCATAATATCCAAAGAATAGAAACAACCTAAAAGTCCATCAACTGATGAACAAATAAAGAAAATGTGTTACATTCTGCAATGGAGTATTATTCAGTCATAAAAAGAAATGAAGTGCTCATCAGTGATGACACCTGCTACCACACAGCTGCGCACTGAAAACATTGTGCTCAGTGAAATAAGTCAGACCACAGCTATATGGTGTATGATTCTATTCGTATGAAGAATCCAGAAAAGGCACCTCTGTAGAGACAGAGAGTAGACTCTAGGGTTCAGTGGGGAGAGGGGATGGGGGATGACTGCTAATAGGTAGAAGCATGTTTGGAGGGTGATGGAAATGTCGTCAGGTTAGATTGTGGTAATGACTGTGTGAGTGTGAATCTACTAAAAACCACCGAATTACACTCTTGAAATGGGTAAATTGTTTGGAGTGTGACTTATATCGCAATAAAGATGATTTAGTATAAGTAAACTCTATGTAGACAGAAAGCTGTAGCATCCCGTTGCTGAGAAGTGAGCTCAGCAGCTAGAGGGCTGACTGTTGGGCTCCCAGCGGGCTGGGCTCCCTCGGCTGTGGGCACCTCCAGAGCCAGAGTCCACTTCGCATGACTTCACACACAAATGAACACAGAGAAAGCAGTATTGTTGCCACCAGGCAGACTGCTGCTGCTGAAGACAGCGCCCTAAATATCATGGCAAACCTCAGTGAATGTCTCCTGTGTCCCTTGGCCCAGCGTCCACTCTGCCCCACCCCGGGCTTCTGCTACCACGCCCACCGTGGCTTTGAGTTGGGAATCAGAGGTGGTGTGGGGCCTTCAGAGGGTGGCAGGGGGCAGACGGTGGAGGATGACAGGGCTGGGGGGTGACTGTACCGACTTCTCCTGCCAGCTGAGCCCACCTTACTCCCCCCAGTTACAATTTTTCTGGTTCCTTGGCTCAGACTGGTGCTGGGCTCAGAGCAGTGTCAGAGTGGACACAACGGCGTGGTGGGGAACAAGAGGCTGCCCTGGATCCGGGTGGCATGCCTGGGACACTTCCGAGGCATCAGCTGCACAAAGATAAGGTCTCTTTCCTGGGTCTGATGGGTGGGACCTAGGTGCTCCATGCTTCCCTGGGGAGGAGAGGTGGTGGATCCCAGCAGGTGTGGTGACAGGCGTGGGTAGTGGAGAAGGACATGCTGTCAGCAGGATTGTCAGGGCTGGGAAGGGCTGGAGGGGGGTGATAGGGGAGCCCAAACTCCTAGCTCTGCTTTTCCAGAACATCTGGCTGCTGCCCTCCCAACTGCAGCAGGGGCTCCCCCCCTCTTCCTCCCGTCTTCTCCAACAACCTCTTCTTCTCTTCTCTTTTCCTCTGCCCCTTGTCCAGGGTCCCAAGTCTCTCTACCTCCCTCTGTTCCTCAGGGCACCCTGTGGGCTGGGCTGTGATCCATTCCAGCTAGGGAAGGTTCAGCAAAGTGCGATTCCCTCGGGAGCAAGGCCGCAGGCTTAGATGAGGGTCTGGAGACTCATCGGGGGAGCACATCTCCTTACCACTTTGCTTTGGGGGCTCTGCTTTCCGAGACCAGGCAGGTATCTTAACTGCCAGTTCTGGTCCTGGTGCTAGTCTTTGGGCTGAGGCTGGGACCCAGAGTCTGGAGAGTGCGCCTCAGGGTCCCTCCCTGCCCTGTCCCTCAAGTCTGGGTCAGCAGTGGCACTTCCCCTGTGGTGCAACTTCTGGGGCACAGACTGTGGTTGCCCCAAAAGGCAGTGCTTTTCACAATTCCTCTACAGGCTGCGTGAATTTTTAGACTTATATTTTTATTTTTTGATCGACAAGAACAAATGCTCATCTTGACCAATTGCCCGAGTGGCAGGCTGCCCAGACAGCCTGTCTCGTGGGAGGGGTGTTAATCTCTCTCCTTTTTCCACTTCAGGCTTAGACATTTATTTTCCTTGCTTTTGCTTCCAGGCTCTTCCTGGTGTGGTCCCCGTAGCTGGGCAGACCCTGTTAGTGGGATTTCTCCTCCCCACCATTTCCTTTCTTCTCCCTTTCCACCTCTTCCCTCCTCTCCTTCTTTCCCTCACTTAAGGATCTCTCCTGATGCTGAGCTGGGGGGTCTCACCTTCTCCTGCCTCCCCATCCTTGGTGGCCCTTTGGACATCTTGGGTGTACGGGGTCTTCAGTCTTGGTCCCTACTGGGGCACAGTCTGTCAGACCCTTTTGAGAGCTCTAGGCTGTGCCATGCAGTGTCAGCTGGGATGCTGGGGCCCAAAACCTGTGGCGTGGCAGAGGTCCTGCTCAGTCTACCAGTTGGTGGGGCTGCCCCGGGGCCCGTCTTGGGATCTGGAGTCAGTGACATCCATGGAGCCAGGACAGTGAGTGGGGGAGGGGAAGTGTGCCCGGTGGCCTTGGGCAGGGGCAGGGTTACTTCTGGAGCTTGGGTCTCCTCATGCTGAGGGTCAAAGGGAGCTGGCCACACAGCTCCCTCCAGCGCATGCGCGGCGGAGCCATCTCACCCTGGTGTCTCGTTCCTTGTCTGAGGGCCTCCAGTGGCTGCAGTCTGTCTCCGGTGGGGCTTGGGTGGGGAGCCTGGGACTGAGAGGAGGGGCCGGGGTGATCATCCAGGGCGACACGTCTCAGCACTGCAGGGGTGGGTGGCCAGGATAGTTGATGCTGTGGACTGGTCACTTTTCTGTGTCCAGGCCCCAGAGGGAGGCTGCGGATGACCAGGCCAGGACAGCGGGCAGGCGGGTGTCCAGTAGACGGATTCTCCTCGGGGCTGAGCCTGGAGCAGCGCCTGCTGGTTCCCTGGTGTGCTGAGCCCACTGCAGCAGCTCACTGCTTTACTTCATGCCTTACTGTTCTGGATTTTGTGGATTTTTTCCTCTAAATTTTTCTTGTTTGTCAGCAGAAGTTAAGTTTGACTTGTCACGTGGTCTAAAAGCTCACTTAAAGGAGCACTTCTTAAAAACCGGAGTTACAGATTGCATTGCAGGCACCAATTTCTTTTAATTTTTTTAGAGCTATGGCTGCCTACTCTCCCAGGACATTGTTTTTCTATTTTGGTAAAAACATATGTAGCATCTACCATTTAAGCCACTTCTAAGTGGACATTCAGTGGCACTAGTCACATGCATATTGCTGTGCAGCCATCACCACCATCCACCTCCAGAACCTTCTCATCTTCCCAGACTGAGACTCTGACACCATTAAACACTCACTTCCTGTCCTGCCCTCTCAATCCTGACCCACTCCTTCTACTTCCGTCTCTATGAATTTGACTAATCTCCACACGTCACGTAAGTGGAATCACATGGTACTTACCTTCTTGTGATGGGTTTACTTCCTGTAGCATAACGTCCTCAGAGCTCACCCCTGCTGTAGCCTGTTGGAGTTTTCTTCCTTTCAAGGCTGATTGCCTGTCTGTCGTGGGGGTCACAGCTCTGCTTCTACATTCATCCATTGGCGGACACGTTGCTGCTTCTACCTCTTGACCATCGTGAACAGCGTGCTCTCAACATGGGCGTTTTCAGGACGTGCTACTACGTGGTCTCCTCCACAGCTTCTCAACACTCGCCGCATGGCCTGGACTCTGCCATGAAACCTCGCTGGTGTCAGTTTCCCCTCTATAATCTGGGGGTGCTGGGTCAAAGGACTTCTTGGGGTCCATCCTGGCTCCCTGGGTTGGTTCTGTGGAAACCCTACGTCTTCTCTTTCTGAGACTTGCCACACAGTTCACCGGTCAGATGCTCAGGTATCTGTAGGGTGATCCTGTGGAAATTTTTGAGCTTCCACAAGCCTTTCGTATTCCTCAGGAACAAAATTTTTTTTTAAAGATTTATTTGTTTTTGCATACAAGAGCTGGGGTACAGGCCAGAGTCCAGGGCGGTGAGAGGATTCACCAGAGACAGATTGAGGAGCAGAACAGGCAGACTGACTGAAACATACTGCTGAGGGGAGCAGCGGGTGAGGCAGGAGAGGTCCGCTGCACCATGTGGGTCCCCTCCCTGGCTGGCAGCAGGGATCAAACTCATGCTGCAGTGGCTGCAGTTTGCCTCATAGTGTGTTGCTTAACCCACTGCGCCACCAGGGAGGCCCCTAGGAACAAAGTTTTAAGAGGGGTGAAGTCAGATTGAACTGAAACATGAAGTTAAGCTGTTCATCGGTACAGGTTGAGGGAACGTTGGTGCAGGAACAGACTGAAGGGACTGAAGTCCACTGTTGGAACTTCCGTGCACTGGTGGTCTCAGTGGCATGCAGTGGCAGGTCGGTGTGTGGACTGCCAGGTGTGCTGTGCCCAGTCTGACTGAGACATTCCTGCCTCCCTCTGGGGCTGCGGGAGCATTCCAGTGGCTGTTGCCCCTCCTGGCATCTAGTCCTGCTTATTCTCTGAGCTGCTGTGGTCTTGGCTGTAATTTCAGGCCCAATGGGGGTTTGATTCAGTTCTGGTCCCTGTGGTGACTGCCTAGCCCTGCAACTAGTGGGGCGGCTGCGACTTTGAAGAGCTGCCTTTGAAGGTCACTCTGCGGGGTGCCTGCTCACAGACTGGGCTGGAAAGAAAGTCCTGTTCAGTGTTTTGTGGGGAGCACTACTGTGATTGTGTTTGTGGATCCAGCCACCTTTCTGGCCTGTTTCTGGCTTTTGGATCCTTCCACAGTTGCACTAACATAGCTGAGATGTAGACTGCTCTCCAGTCACCCCAACAGCCGGGCTGTGTCCATCCCAGAGATGGAGACACAGTGCTGGGGTGCAGTCACCCTCCTAGGGCTCCCTCGGCCTGCAGGTGTGAGTGGGGGGAGGAGTGGGCATCAGGAGCTAGGAGCCCTGGCTCATGGGGTCCCTGATCTCAGGGTCTAGGAGACACTCTTGAGAAAACGGTGACCTGGAAGTGACATCAGTGTTCCCAGGTCAGGAGTAAGTGATTTCAGCTCGGAGTGAGCAGTGGACTGCTCTGCTTCCCAGCAGGTGTGCACTGCTGCTCATCAGAACCTTTGGCTCTAGGGAGAACTCAGCCCCCCACCCCCGACTGTGAGACCCTCTTGTGGGCTTGGGGTGGCTGCTCCTGTGGGACAGTGCCCACACAGAGGCGATGCCCGGGAATCTGCATTTGTGGAAGAGCTTACTTTTGAGACAGGCAGTGCTGGGGGGTTCCCTGGGCTGAAGAAGGAAGCCCGGCCGGCTGCCTGCACCAGTCCCCTCAGCATCCTTGCTGCACTCCTCTGGCCCACCGCCCTGCAAACAGCTGTACTGGGGGCCAGCGCTGTTCCTCGTTGTCACTGCTGCCCTGCTCCCCGAGAATCGCCCGCTTTCAGGGATGAGCTAAGATCCTGTGTGGTCAGGGTTCTAGGGGCAAAGAGGAGCAGACACAGGCGCTGTCCTTGAAGCGTCCAAATTTATTTTAGGGAACAGAACAAAAGTGTGTGTTCCTTGCAGGCAATGCCACAGGAGCTGGTCGTGGAATTTGGGATGCATGTGGCTAAGGGTTGATTGCAAAAACCCAGCTGAAATGTGGGTGAAGAATGTAAGCAGGCCGTTCACAGAAAAAGAAATGGAAACTCTTTAAGCTTGTTAAAACAAAGAATATGAACGAAAGCCTTGCCAATGCTCCCTTGTCCCTGAGTTCTTTCGGGCTTCAGGCTGTGGATGGTTTTCTAGGCGGTTTGCTGGCTAATGAGGCCGCCTCGGCCAGGGTCTGGGCTCAGCTCTTACAGTCGTGACAGGCTGAGGGCCTCTCGCTGTGGGCGGAAGAGGAATCCCAGAGATGTGGGAGCTGCCCCCTCCAGCTGTCCCAGCTGCAGGGGGCTGAGCCAGCTCATATCCCTCCTCCTGCTCCTTTCTGGTCGCTCCGGGTCCCCCACCCTGCCATGGGCCAAATTGGGCAGTTACACCCCCACTAATCCCTCTCTGACTTCTGCTGGGGCCACTGTAGGCTGGTTACAAGACTGGTTCCGCTGGCAAGCTGCTCCTGGGCCCGGGGGTAGAGACATGGGCTTGGGACGGGGAAGGCACTTTGTGTCCAGAGCATCTCTGGGGCTTTCTGCTGGATGTGCCAATTTGTTTATCCATTCATCTGCTGAAGGACATCTTGGTTGCTCTCAGGTTTTAGCAGTTATGAATAAAGCTGCTATAAACATCCATGTGCAGGCTTTAGTATGGATATAAGTTTTCAACTTTTTTGGATTGAATATCTAGAAGCATGCTTGTTGGATCATGTCTAGTTGTATTAGAAACTGAGAAACTGGCTTCCAAAGTGGGACTGTGCCATTCTGCATTCTCACAAGCAATGAATAAATTTTCTGTTGTCCCCTATCTTTACCTGCATTGGGTGTCATGAATGTTCCAGATTGTGGTCATTCTAATAGGTGTGGATTGGTATCTTATTGTTGTATAAATTTGCTTGACATACTATGTAGTGTGTCTTTACATCTGCTTAATTTCCATCTGTATATCTTCTTTGGTGAAATGTCTGTTCATATCTTTTGCCCATTTTCAGTTGGATTGTTTGTTTTTTTAGTACTGCATTCTGAGGGTTATTTGTATATTTTGAGAAGCAGTCTTTTATCAGATGTGTATTTTGCAAATAGATCTCGTATTCTGTGACATACCTTTCTCTTAACCTGTTTTTCATATAGCAGTTTTTATTGTAGTAAGGCCCAGCTTATTAATTGTTTCTTCCATGTTATCTTTGGGGACTTTCATAGCTTTGTGTTTCACATTTGGGTCTGTGGTCCATTTGGAGTTGATTTTTGTAAAAGGCGTAAGATCTGTGTCTATATATTTTTTTGGTATCTGCATGTCCAGTAGTTCTAGTACAGGGTTAGTCTGTTGAGGCTGCTAAAACAAAACTCTTATAAATTGGGCAGCTTATAAATGGCAAACATTTGTTTAACATTCTGAAGATGGATTTATAAGATCATTGATCTTACGGAGTCAGTGCGTGGTGAGAGCCCCGTGTCTTAGGTGGCTGTTTGTCCCTGTGGCCTCACATGTCCTTGACACAGATGGAAGGGGTGTGGACCCTCTCTGGGGGCTCCTTTTTAGAGGCATCAGACCTAATCACTCCAGCAGCCCTACCTCCTGTGACCAAAAGCTCAGGGGTTAGGATTTCAACATATGAATTTTGGGGGCACTCAAAAATTTGGTCCATAGCAAGCACCATTTGTCAAAAAAAACAAATTTTCTCTATTGAATTTCTTTTTTTCCTTTGTCAAAAATCAGTTGACAGTATTCGTGTGGGCCTCTTTCTGATTCCATTCTGCTCCATTGAGCTTTTTGTCTATTCTTTCTCCCTGGGTCTCTGTCCAAATTTCCCCTCTTTTATATAAGGGCACAACCCAGGTCTTGGTTACTGTAGCTTGATAGTAGGTCTTGCAGTCAGGTGGAGTCAATCCTCCAACTTTGCTCTTGTCCTTCAGTGTGGTGTTGACTTTTCTGGGCCCTTTGCCTCTCCATATAAATTTTAGAACCAATTTGTTGAGATCCATAAAACTGCTTGCTGGGACGTTGATTAGGATTACATTGACTCTAGAGCTCAAGTTGGGAAGAATTGACATCCTGTTAATATTGAGCCTTTCCATGAACATGGAATATCCATTTGTTTAGCTCTTTGACTTATTACATCATAATTTTATAGTTTTTATCATGTACATATTATATGTATTTTGTTACATTTATGCCCACATCTTTAATTTTTTAGTGCTAATGTGAGTGGTATTATATTTTATTGCAGATTCCAAACTTGCTCTCATTGCTTATTATAGTTACATTGTTGTTTCCTTCAGATTGTCTATATAGATGATCTTGTCATCTGTAAACAAAGGAGGTTTTAATTTTTCCTTTCCAAGCTGTGTCCCTTTTGTTACCATTTCCTTTCTTAATTACACTAACTAGGACTTCTGGTATGAATGTCTAAAACAAAGGGTGAGAGGGGGACATCCTCACCTTGTTCTTGATCTTAGAGGACATGCATCTACATTCTCACCATTAAATGTGATTTAATTATAGGATTTTTTGGGTAGATGATTGCTATGGACAGAATCATACCTCTTCCTCCCACTCCTAATAAATTAAAAGGTTGAAGCCCTAACTCCCCCAGTGTGGGATAGGATCTTTAGGAGTAGATTAATGTTAAATAAGGTCATAAGGTAGGGCCCTGATCTGGTAGGATTAGTGTCCTTATAGGAAGACATACCAGAGAGTGCATTCACCCCCTCTTTCCATGTGCAACCACTGAGGAAAGGCCATGGGAACAGCACACAATAAGATGGTGCCACCTACAAGCCAAGAGAAGGGAGATGACTCCAGAAGTCATTCTTTGCTGACCTTGAGCTTCTAGCCTTGGGAACTGTGAAAATAAATTTCTGTTGTTTCAGATGCCAGATCTATGGCATTTTATTATGGCAGCTGGAGCATACTACTACAATACTCTAGCATGTTGAGAAAACTCCCCCTACTCTGCTGAGTGTTCTTATTATGAATGGGTATTGGATTTGAGAAATGTTTTTTCTGCATCTGTTGGTATTATTAGTTGATGCTCCTTTACATCAGTTGATGTGATGGCTAGGTTGATTCTATTGCTTAATTTTTAATATTGAACCGGTCTTGTATTTGAGACTTCTTGACCCATGTGTTATTTGGAAGTATGTTGTTTAATCTCCATATATTTTGGGGTTTTCCAGCTACTGTTTTCATTTTCATTCCCAGTTTAATTCCATTGTGGTCTGAAAGCACATTTTGCACCATTTCTGTTCTTTTAAATCTATTAAGGCGTATTATAGCCCAGAGTGTGGTCTGTCTTGGCCATTGTTCCATGTGGCCTTTGTGGTTGTTGAACGAAGTAGACTCTAGGTGTTGATTATATACAATGATCCAACTGGACTCAACACCGCCATCTGTTAGTTGTATCCTTGCTGCTTTTCTCTCTGCTGGATTGGTCCATTTCTGAGAGAGGGGTGTTAAAGTATCCCACTAAGGCAGCAGATGCGTCTAATTTTCCTTGCAGTTAGATCAGTTGCTACCGCATCTGGTTTGCTGCTCTGTTGGGAGGTGCATGCACACCAAGGATTGTTGTGTCTTCTGGAGAAGTGACCCTTACAGCATGCGATGTCCCTCTTGATCTCTGACAGCATCCCTGCCTTTGATGTCTTTTCTGTCTGAAATTAATGTACTTTAATTTGTTTTGATTAGTACTAAAACATATATCTTTCTCTATCCCTTTGCATTTTTAAAAATTGTGGGAAAATATATTAACCATTTTAAGAGTATAATTCAGTAGTACTAAGCACATTCACAGTGTTGTATAACCATCACCACTATCCATTTCCAGAACTCTTTTCATCCTCCCATTCAGTGACTGCACCTTTAAATAATCCTAGTGTCACACACCTTTCAGACCCCATTGGGTCTTTCGTTCCCCTTTGCTGGTGACCCCCACACCTTGTTTTCATCAACTTTGTTGCTTTAGTCCTCCAGGGAACTTCTTAAGGATGCCTGCAGAGGATGCTGGCTGTGGCAGGGAGGGGAGTGGGTTTGGACAGTATTTGGGGTAACAGTGTGAGCATGAGGCCCATGCAGTTTAAGTGAGACGTGGTGTCATGGACTCATGTCATTGCCTGGCTGTTCTCAGCCTCTCTATGGGACTGCTGATGTAGAAGAAAAACCCTGAACAAACGATGACTACATAAAGCAGTGATAATTACTTTATGTGAAAATATAAAGGGGTTACTCTGTGCAGTTATTTACATCTAAATCTTGCTGGGGCGGACTGTGTATTTTGATGTGAGCCTTATTTGATCAGGAAACAGCCTACTCTACTCACTTAGTTGCCATCTGCTCACAGCATTGTCAGAACTGTAAAGAAAATGAATTTCTGTTTCTGGCTCATCCAGTCAAGGAGCCACTCACTGGTCAGCGATGTGGAGAGGACAGGATGCAGGCGCTCCGGTCCTGGGCTTTGTAGTAGATGCGCTTGGCCGAGGGGGTACCCAGCACCTTTCGGAAGGTCAGAGAGAAGAGGGTGCCGAAGCGAGCAGAGACTCATGTCTCTGTCTGAGATGTACCCACAGGACCAGGGCAGCCCTGCGGTCCTTGTGTCTGGGCGGGTTCCTCAGGTGGGCCTGCTCGCATGGGTGCTGACTGGCACTGTTTCTGTCCTGTCCTTCCCGGTTTTTTTTGTTGTTATTGTTGACCGTTCATTTCCTCAGACACTATCTATCCTAGGCTTTTGTGGGTCACACACAGGTTCAGAAAGGGATCAGCGTGAGTCCTAAGAATAGAAGTGCCTACTCCCCCTCCTGGCCCTCATGAGACCATTGAGTACAACTTTCCTGGGTCAGATAAGTTAGGGAAAGGCGGCATGTCATACTGTCTTAGAATTCCCACTACAGATGGCCCTAAACGTCTTGCAGTTAAAAAAAAAGTGAAGGAAGGAAGGAGGTGGGAGGGAGGAAATGATGCACTGTTGAACTTACTGGTTCTCAACCTTATTGGCCTATAGAGCCTCGGTGGCACCTAAGATCTGTTACCATCACGTGGAGCTAATATTTGGAATGTCGTTTGGGAAATGTTTGTCTAGGATGCGCGGTGGCAGGCTCAGCGAGGCAGAATCGGGAGTCAGCATGCATGATGAATCGAATGTGTCTCCTAAAAATACATATGTTGAAACCTGAACCCCAGCACCTCAGAATATGACCTTATTTGGAAAAGGGTCTTTAAAGTAGTTAACCAAGTTTAACTGAGATTATTAGGATGGGCCCTCATCCATTATGACTGTGCCCTTATATAAAAGAGGGGAAATTTGGACAGAGACCCAGGGAAAGTTCTGTATGAGCAAGAAGCCAGAGATCAGAGCGATGTCTACAAGCCAGGAGCGCCATGGATTGCCAGCAAAGCCCCGGCAGCTGGAGAGAGGCCTGGTTGGGATTCTTCCTCATTCTTCAGAAGGAACCAGCCCTGCCAGCACCTTGATTTCAGACTTCGGGCACCAGCATTGTGAGAAATACATGTTTGTTTACGCTTCTGACCTGTGATGCTTTGTTAGGGTGGCCCCAGGACACTAGCGTGGCATGGCCGGGTTATGCCTAGAGGCTGGGGCTGGCGAGCCACCTGTATTCCAAGGAAGGACTTCAGAAGGATGAGGGTTGTTGGTACTGGGTGTTGGGGCAATCGCAAGGATAATCACCCGAGTTGTAAGTTGTTGTGAATCACCCAGCAGCTATGCCGTTGGACGTAAATTTGATGAAAATATCCATGGTGTTCACACAGGCCATCCATGAGAGGGGAAATTGGAAACACTCCAAATGCCTGCCAGTCGCAGAAGCGCTCAGCTACCCGTGGAAGGACTGTTCTCTACTATGAAGATGTCAAGTGTATGATCTAGGTCAGAGTGTGGGAATTGTGTGTGAAGTGATGTTAAATATAAAAGGCGAAACACAAAGCAGATTCACACACAGATAAAACACGTGCTTGGATGTTGGCAGAAACCACAGGGAGTTGGTGTCCACAAATAGAATTAATGTTGTCTGGCATCGGTCTCCAGTCAGGTCACTTGAGGTTCTGTTTCTAGCACCCAGGACGCCTGGACCCCAGGCAGGAGTGGGATCCAGCCTTCTGAGCTCCGAGTGCCAGCTTGCCACTGATGCCCGAGTGCCGACCGGCCGAGCGTGGGCGGTGGGAGGCCTTTGCCGCCTGCCTACTGGACAGCACTCCCATACCAGGGTCTTTGGCTCCTGCCCAGCATGCTCTGGCTTGCCCAGATCTTGTTCGGGGGCCAACATGCTCGCCTCACTGGCTACATCTTGAAGCCATCCCTTACTGGCGACCCAGGGTCAGCTGCACTGCAGAAGGGTTGTTGGTAGTGGAGAGAAATATGGAGAGGAAGAAAGAAGAGTGTGAAAAGCAAGGAGCTCCTGAATGTTCAAGAAAACTTTGCCATTGTGTAGTGCTCATGGTGGACCCATTACGGCCTGGGGCTCCACCAGCGGTGCTGGGGGTTACGAAGATAGAGGCGCCTTCCACCTGTTCTTCCTTGAACTTTCTTGTGCTTACTGTGTTTTCTGCTTGGAGTATGAATTATTTTTTTTTCACTATTCCTGGAAGTGGGAATACACATAAAAGAAAAAAAGAAACGCTTAGCCCTCTATTTCATATGAAAGTTCTTATTTTCCAATTTTAGTATATATGCTGTCGAAGAGAGCACTGAAAGTTCTTATTTTCTACCAAATTGCTTAAGTTGAAATAAAAAATATAAAGGCACACTTTAGTCAAGGTAGGAAAATAATTTTAAGTTAACAAACAAATAATAGCTTGATTTAGTTCAAGAAAACAAAACCTAACAGCACAGGGTCTGGGTGGGAAGTGGGTGTGGTTGACTGGGCTCTGGGACCCCGAGCTCTGGCTGGGGCCAATCTGGCCAGGGAGAATGGGCCTACGTAGCCTGAGGTTGGTTTCAGACACCCATTTATTAATTTAAATGGGAAATAAAACCATCCGCCGAGCCAGGTGCTTCTGTTGTCTGATCTGCTGTTTCAGAAAGATCTTTTTGGCAGATCTGCTGGGTGGGGTGGGGGCCATTTTCATCAGGAGGGACCTTTCTGCCTGAACTGTGTGGGAGCCTCACACATAAAACATAACGGGAAATTTTGTTTTACAAAACAGGTAAACAAGTGTTGGATACTAAAACTTACGAAGCCTGTGAAATACGGAGAAGTTAGTTTTCTAGGAACCAAAGGCTGTTCCCGACATGGCCCTTGGCTATCACCAGCTGTGAGTCTGATGAGGACTTCCCAGCTGACCTGAATGTCTGTGTCAGCAGAGTGTGTGTCTGTGTGTGTGGAAGCTGGGCCTCCCGAACTGTTCGGCAAACTGACATGTCTGTGGTGACCTGTGCAGACAGCCCCGCGGGAAGCCAGGACCTTGCCTGCTGGGCCTTTGAGGACCCCGAAGGAGGAAGAGGCCTGAGAAGGGTCATGGGGCAGGGAGGCAGAGGGAGACGCTCGGGACTGTTATCAGGGAGACAGGGCAGGCCAGCGGAGAGGCGGAAGAACTCTGCTAAGAAGGTGGCCGTGCTCTGTGTGCCACCATCATAAGGAGGCCTTGGCATTGTCCCTTTTCCCTGTCACCTTGGTTGGTGTCATCTCAGCTCATCCTCACGTGGTCTCAGATATGGATACACCCCCACTTATTGGCGGTCTGCGGAGGCCTGGAGGGGCACCACAGGTGGTCTGGCCAGCATGGGGCCACACCTGTGAGTGTGCAGAGTGGTGGGGACAGTGGGGTCTATCATTCTGGAATCCTAACAGGCCCTCATTGTAATCCCCCGACTCTGTGTGGGGCCTGTGAGTGGCTATTCTGCATCTCCTACCGTGGGGACAGTGTGTGAATTGTTCCCCCCTACCATGTTGGACCTTTTCCACAATACCAGCCTAGCTCATCAGGCAAAAGATAGCAAGCTGACTTGGCAGGATGGGAAGCCAGGCAAGGCCGGCAGGGCCAAAGTCAAGTGCAGTGAGGAGCTTTGTGAGGGCTGTAAGGGCCACAGGTAATTAGCATCAGGGGCAAGTTCTAGTACCCAGGGCATGCTCAGAACCCAGCTTGTGGGCCCCTCAGGTCAGACCCTGGCTCTGAACACCAGCAGGCTGTCGGAGGATGGAGCAGAGTAAGAGGCGCCTGTTAGGAACGTGGCCATGGCTTGGACAGAGGTTCTGCAGCCCCTTGCTCTGTGATCTCCCACGCACTTGCCTGCCTCCGGCATCTGCCCTCGTTGCCATCTGTAGCAAGTGGGCTTTGCTGGCAGTCCACGGCGCAGGCCCACAGGTAGACCAGGCTTCTCCTTTGGTGCCCAGATGCTGAGCCCAAGCACACTGGCACAGACCCACCAGCCTCTGTGATGCACTGACAATTGCAAAAGGCAGCCTGGGAACCCAGACAGCTCCTGGTTAAATCTCACCTTGTCTCCGGACCGCCTATGTGGTCTAGCCCACGGTAGACGAGGTAGCCAGCCAGCAGGGCCGCAGGGGCCTTAGGAAGAATATTTCTTTGTCTTTTTATTTATCCCCCACTATTCCTTACATCCATTGATCTTTCCCCTCTCTCTGCTCTCTCTTAATCTCACTTCATTAATGCGTGCTAGGTTTTGTAAGTATTTTACTTTGTTGAATGTTCTATGCAAATGTCCAATATTTGTCTTTGTCATTCCGACTTGCTTTCCTACACAGAATTCCCTTGAATTCCTTCTGTTTTGCTGTACGTGGCAGCATTTCCTTTTTCCTTGTGGTTGAACAGTATTCCACAATGTCGATATGCCACATCTTCTTGATCCAGTTCTGTTAATGGGCATTTAGATTGCGTCCATGTACTAGCTGTTGGTGCGCAAATAAACATCATAGTGTATAGTCTTTTTTAAAAAAGATTTATTTATTTATGCATACAAGAACTGGGATACAGGCCAGAGGTGTGGGGGGTAAGAGGGTACCCCCCTGGCCAGAGGCGGGGATCAAACTCATGCTGCAGTGGCTGCGGTTTGCTTCATAGTGTGTTGCTTAATCCGTTGTGCCACCAGGGAGGTCCTGTATAGTCTTTTGAGTTGATGGTTCTTGGAGAGATGCCAAGAGTAGGATTGTGGGCTATACAGTACTTCCAGCTTTAGTTGTCGTAAGGTAAATTCAGATCACTCTCCAAAATGACTGAACCCATTTATAATTAATGGGTTCCTCTTCCTTAGCATCTTCTCCAGTACTTACTGTTGGAGGGCTTTATAATATATGCCATTTTCACATATTAAATGTGAGAAATGATGTTTTCATTGTGGTTTTAACCTGCATCTTTCTTATTGGAAGTGACGATGAACATTTTTTCATCTGTATATTAGCTATCTGGATATCCTCTTTGGTGAATTATCTGTTCCTATTTTCTACCCATTAATTAATTGGGTTGTTTTCTATTGTTGAATTGTTTTGTTATGTATTGTGTAAATATATTTCCCCATTCAGTATATGTTTTCTTAATCTCTTTATATTTTCTTTTGTTATGTAAAACCTTTCAATTTTATAAAAAAATATTTAAAAATTTTGTTTTTCTCTACTACTATCCCCACGTTCCTTTCCCTCCCCTTCCTCACATTATTTATTGTGTAAAAACTTTTATATTTGAGGTCAATTGTTTATTTTTGTTGAGTCTCCAAAAACATCTTTATCATTGATGTCATGAACATATCCCCAATATTTTCTTCTAGTATTTCATTGTTGCAGGTCTTTTATCTAAGTTTTTAATCCATTTGAAATATATTTCTGTGCAGGGAGTTAGAAAGTGATCCAACTTTATTCCTTGATGTGTGGCCTTCTAACATACCCAGCACTATTATTAGGCTCTCTTTTTCCATTGTATGGTTATGACTGCTTCAGTCACTAAGTATACACATAAGTATACATACATACATGGATTTATTTCTGGGATTTCAGTTCTGTTTCATTGATCCACATGTCTATTTTCACGCCAGTATCATATTGTTTTTAGCACTGTTGCTTTATAGTGTAAAGTCAGGTAATGTGATACTTCTGTTTCTCTCCTATTTTTTCAGAATTGCTTTTGCTTTTTATATGGTATCTATGGTTCCATATAAATTTCTATATTTTTTGTTTAATTTCTTTGAAGACTATTGTTGGTATTTTGGTGAAGATGGCATTAAATTTGTATATTTCTGTAAGTAGCATGGTCATTTTGAGAATATCGATTCTCCCATTTGTGACCATGTCTTTCCATATCCTTATGTCACTGTCTTTAATACCATCTTGTAGTTCTCAAGATGTTAATTCTGAGGTGTTTGAGCCTTTTGAAGTGATTTGTTTTTGAAAATTCACTTTTTGAAGTGATTCATTGTGCATGGAATTGAATTTTTAATTTATCTCTTTGTGTTTTTTGTTTGTATATAAAAATGCTCTAGATTTTAATACGTTGATTTGTAGCTTTGCACTTTGCAGTATTCATTTGTTGTTTCTAATAGCCTTTTTGGTGGAGTCTTTTGGGTTTTTATATGTAATAGCATTATCATCTTCTCTTTCTGACTTGGATTCCCTTTATTTCCTGTTGTCTCATTGTTCTAACCAAAACCTCTAACACTAAATTGAACAAAGGTGGTGACGATGGGCATTCTTGTCTTGTTCTCGGTCTTAAAGGGAATGCT
The DNA here is from genome assembly GCA_019455555.1 of Galemys pyrenaicus. Taxonomy (NCBI): domain Eukaryota; kingdom Metazoa; phylum Chordata; class Mammalia; order Eulipotyphla; family Talpidae; genus Galemys; species Galemys pyrenaicus. The sequence goes on along the minus strand of JAGFMF010011868.1, from coordinate 4,266,977 downwards.
TTCCATTTTTAACCACTCAGTGGCAATTACATTGCCTTCTGGTTTGCAACATATGGCCTTTATTTTATGAGGTATTCCCAATCTTGTTTGGCATTTTTATCATATGTGGATGCAGTGTCCTTTCTTTGCATCTGTTGATAACATGATTTTGATTTTCACTTTTGTTGATAATATGTATGACACTGATGTGTGTGTGTGTATCCCTAGAATAAATTCCATTGATTATGATGTAAAATCCTTGTTATATATTGTTGAACTTGAGTTGCTAATCTTTTGTTGAAGATTTTTACATCAGTGTTCATCAGGGATATTGGTCTAAAAATTTTTTTTCTTGTGTTGTCTTTACCTTGTTTTGGTATTAAGGTAATAGTGGCTTTGTAAACTGTATTGCGGAGCATTCCCTCTTGAATTTTTAAGAAATAATTTGATCAAGATGTGTATGAATTCTTCAGTGGCTTGTAGGATTTGCTTATAAAGTCATTTGACCGTGGGCCTTTGTTTTGGGAGAGATATTTTATTGTTGTTTCAGTGTCCATGTTGATGACTGGTTTATTCAACTCTTCTGATTGGTCTTATTTTAGTCCTGGTAAATGGCATTGATTTTGAAATTTGTCCATTTCTTTGAGATTATCATAACTGTTCATGGTCATCTCTTATGCTCTGTTGTGTTTCTATACCATCTGTCATAATTTATCTTTTTCATTTCTGATTCTATTTATTAATATTTTCTCTCTTCTTTGTTAGCCAGCTATAGGTATATCAATTTTGTTTATCTTCTTGAGGCTCCAACTCTTGGTTTCATCATCTTCTATATAACACTTTGATCTCTATTTTATTTACTACTGCTCTTATTTTTATTCCTTCCTTCTAACGCTGAACCTTGTTTTTCCTTCCTCTTTTTCAAGTTGCTTTAGGTGTAATTTTTTTAAAAAGATTTATTTATTTATACATACAAGAACTGGGGTACAGGCCAGAGTCCAGGGAGGTGAGAGGATACACCAGAGACAGATTGAGGAGCAGAACAGGCAGACTGACTGAAACACACTGCCAAGGGCAGCAGCGGGTGAGGCAGGAGAGGTCTGCTTGCACCATGTGGGTCCCCTCCCTGGCCGCGGCAGGGATCAAACTCGTGCTGTAGTAGCTGCGGTTTGCTTCATAGTGTGTTGCTTAACCCACTACGCCACCAGGGAGACCCTAGGTGTAATGTTAAGTTGCATAGTTGGGATTTTTCTTGCTTCTTCACTTGGTCTTGTATTGCATTATTTTACCCCCTAAAATTACCTTTGCTGCATCCCATAGATTATGCTAGTTTGTATCCTCATTTTCAAGATATTTTTGAATTCTATGTACTTACAGCTTTTCTTGTTTATATTTTTAGAGTTGATTTCTAACTTTATGGCATTATGGTCAGAAAGAATACTTGGTGTGATTTCAATCATTGTAGTTTTATTGACATTTGTTTCCAACATATGGTCTATTCTGGAAAATGTTCCCAGGTGCATTTCTTTAATTGGTTCATTCAGACCATTTACACAGATGATTTTTGTACTATAAGTGCTCATTGCCATTTTGTTATGTATTTTCCTTTTTATCTTTTTTATTTTTTGACATCTTCTTTTCATGTTTTATGTTCCATTTCCATTCGTACATGTGTCTTTTTTCCTTTTCCCTAACTTCACATCTTGATTTTTGTTGGAAAGTTCTGCTGAACTATAGGGTGGATTATTTGTGTGGTATGTTGGAGGTCTGGTCTGGAACTCATTGGTGGACCACATTGTTACCCTCTTCCTCCCCCATATTACCTAGTGTTATAAGGAGGGTGTCTGTTACCTGGCATTTGTTATTCTGTTGCTTTATAATAAAGCCCTGTAGCTTTTTTCCTGTGCAGTTTGGTATGATAAATTCTTTCCTGCTTTTGCTTTTCAGTGAAGCTCCTAATTCCCCTTTCTGTCTTGAATTGTAATCTTGCACTGTAAGGGATTCTAGGCCGGAAATCTTTGAGTACTTTAAATATCACCTGTCACAAATACACGGATTCAAAAGAATACCTGCACCCCTATGTTTATAGCAGCACTCTTTACAATAGGGAAGACCTGGAAACAACCTAAATGCCCAAAAAC